>VMOF01000379.1:22013102-22194705 GCA_011764245.1 Trialeurodes vaporariorum
CCCCAAAATCGGAAACCCCCTATAAAGATGTCCCCCTCAAGCATTTGAACACGTGTTTCAGTGTTTTTCAAAATCCGGAGCCGTTCTCGATATTTGGCCTAGCTATTTTTTTAATTGACACCCTATATGCTATGAAACTTAATGAAAAGCGGTATTACAAGAATAACAACGCAGTCAAAGCAGCTTACACTGATTGACTGCATGTTATCTTTGTATCGCTAGACTGCGATACAAAATCTGCTGGCTGCTTGTTTTTTTTTTTTTTTTTTTTTTTCTTTTTTGTTTTGTTTTATTAATCGAAATGTGGCGAAGTGCGGGACCAAAATGGTTCGGAATCACGCCAATGAGGAAAAATTACACTTAAGTTCCATCGATTAAACGCACTGTGCGACCGACGTACGCAAGTAAGTACAGGTACTGCCCGAATATTTGCTACCGTCCGCGTCTGTCTGTCGATACTTTTAAAAGAGATAGCGGATTCTTCAATTTTCAAAGTGCGTGTTTAGTGATGAAGCTGAATAGCTCATTCGGACGGATGAGTGAACTTACAGATTACAACGCATTCTATAAGGCATACCGACCCACTGCACTATGCCGCCCACCAAAGCTATACAGTGATCAGAGGTGGCTCGTGCAACATGGCAACAGTTATTTTCTTCATTACAACTTACAATTAGATAGCGAACGATTAATGGGGCTCTTGCAAACTTTTGCTGTGAGCAAATGAATATTCCAATGTGATGTAAAAACCAGCTTAAATCATGAAAATCACTCTGAGAAAGTCAAAAATTTCAGTAATAAATTCGCATTACTGCTGTAACGGCAAGTTTGGAATGGCAGCTCAACACAGGTATCATGGGAGATTCAGACTGTCAATTATGTATCTTTCTCTACGGAAACACAGAGATATGTCTCGATTTAGATAGAAATCTCTCATGATACCTGCTTTGAACCGCCACTAAGCCCAATTCTGAGAGTGAATTTTGTGATTTTTCAGAGTACTCATCGTCATTTTTACAGGTTTAAAGGCAAGAATCAACTCTTCAATCCCTTAAAGCAAAAGTTTGCCAGATCCCCATTCTCCATATAGTTCAATTCTAAAAAAAAAAAAAAAAAACCATACAATTTATAAATCTTCGGAGGGCTGAGACTCAACAGGGGGTCATCTTCTGACAGATACAGATTGCAGGGGAGGGCTGACTCTGGATTTTCTAGGCGGGTAAGCGCACAATGGAGCCCCCTACCATGGGGGGCCCAACGCCACGGAGGGAGGGTCCAAGGCATGTCTTTTGAAAAAAATTTAAAACAGGAATTTAAATTTGTCCAGCAACAGCTAGTGAATCGCGATATATCAATTTCTATTTCATACTAATTGTAAGCCATGCTAAAGTATCAATCCTTTGTAGTTCACATTAAACCTCCTCACAATCAATTATTTTACATTGTTTTAAATATGGAAGGAAATTGGTCAATCGGTTATCACAAACCGCTGCCATATTTGTCCCGTTTCGAAGTAATTTTCAGTGAAATTCTAACATAAGAAACCTCCAAGAAAAATGGTAAACACATGGAAAAAGTACACCAATAAAGGGGTCCCTTTGCACTGATCCGGGGGCCCCTACTTATTGAAAAAGGGGGCCAAACCATACTGATATAGACCAGATTACCTCCCCATTTCAACTTTTCTCATTTATTTTTAGTGCCTTCTGTCTATTTTCCGCTCTTCATCAACATTGTAAAGCAACTCTACAGCGATTCAGGGGCTCCCTATGAGTTCCACTGGGTAAAGTTTGTCGTAAATGGCTGCCTACCCGCCATGGGCCAGTCCACCCCTGGACACATAGTTTAGGAAAAAAAATTCTTATTATGACTCGTAGAATAAGTGGTTAGAAGGACGACACATGTTTCTGATACACCCTGTATTGTAAAAAATGCAAAGTTAACAGTTAGGCAACAATCACAACAATGTACTCATCAGTCACAGTCAACTGTGAAAAAACTTTTGAAGCGTTTCAAAGCATCTCACTCACAATCCCGTGACCACATGCACAGCCACCTCAATCTAGTGTAAAAATTCGTAAATAGGACCTTGTTTCACAAAATTGTCTTGTTAAAATCGAATTAAAATATTTTGAGAAATCGATTTCTGGCAAAAAAGCAGGATAGATCCTCAACTTTCGCCTGAAACCACCCAGGCTGTCGCCACCTGCTTTTTAAAAGCACTTTGGGGCGATACGCACCATAGGGCTGCTCTGGCATCAATAAACCAAACTTGATCCATTGAAACAAAAGCAGCCAATTGGCTCCAGTGATTCAATAACCCTTACAAACAAGGAGGTATAGTCTGGAGACAGCCCTTCACATTCAGTGGAAAAAAAGATTATGAAGGTGAGGAACCGTCAAACGAATCAAATATTCTTAAGTGTGATAGTCGAGCCCTGCAGTCTTAGTAAAAGGTTGAAAGCAGTGGCTTAGCTATAGGCCCCGCGGGGGGGGGGGGGGGGGGGGCAAGGCATCGCGGAGCGCAAAAATTTTGAGAAGCGAAAAGGAGAAAAGGGAAGGAAAAAGGAAAAAGAAAAAAAGGAAAGGGAAAGGAAAAGGAGAAAAGGAAAAAAAAGAGAACAGATTGAGAAAAATAGAAGCTAAGAATTGTAGGGAGAAAGCAATGTAAAGGCTCTAAGTGCTTCTGCCAAAATTCACGTTCACAAAAGTTCGGAGCTTTTGAAAGTTTTGGAGTTTGAAAACTCATGATAGTGATACATTTTTTTAGTTTTATCACTGTGAATAAATAAACATAAACTTTCTACGATAATTTTTAAAGAAAGAAATTTTTCCGACAAAGGCTCCGACTTGTACGGGTGCAAAGAGGGGGGGTGGTTCCACCGAAGCGGCCAATTTTAGAATCGGCAGGGGGGCGCTTGCTCAGCTAGCTACGCAACTGGTTGAAAGATATTGCAACACTGATATGCAAGAAGATAAAATCAGAGTTTAAAGTTAGTACAGTTGGTGTCTAAAACTGATGTTTTAGGTTTTTTAGCTCTTACAAAATTTGACGACGGATAAGCGTTTGCAAAATCTTGCCTGTCGGATGTCAACAATTTTTGGTCAAGGGCAGTTACACGTCAAGCATAAAAAGGGTTGATTTGGGCACAACTGACCAATCAGAAGTCTGGATTTGCACATTGCATTTGACCTTGCATTAAATCAATGGCACAACCAGAATCTTTTCTATCTCTCATTTCCCTTTTGAATGTAAAAATTGAAGAAGGATAGAAAGAGGAGGTTTCATCCCTTCTTCCATCCTTGCTTAACAAGTTATTGTTAGGAACATGTATATTAATACATGGTTTAATAAAGAAAGGAGCGAGATTGAGAATTTCTTATTGCGCTACGGATTAAAAGTGAATCCAGGAATTCTCCACCATTTGAACAATAATTAACTTGGACCTGCACCATTCAGGTTCTGTTGCAATAGTTCCGCAATAAGCAGGGATAATTGTTTGTGCTCTGATTTTTCCGTCCACTGTTGGAGGAAAAAACTTGCTAGAAATTACATCTGAATGTAATGTAAAGCTGTAGAACTTTCAAATCCAATCTTTTCTGGGACAAGCTACACTAGGTACCTCTTGAGTATGCTGTTTTGTTTTACTGACTTTCATTACAATGAAAAATGTGAAACATGATTAGAGTAACCGACTGGAAATTTTGCATTGCTTGACTGTCAAACTTAACTAGCAGGTTACTTAAATGAAAGGTCATTTACTTAATCCTAGTTAAAAGCCTTGTACTCATGTGATAGAACATTCTCTCCGCTCCCCCCCCCCCCCCCCAATTTACAGATTTCAATAAAAAGCAGTCTTATCCGAGGCCTATCAATGACAGGATTGATAAGGTCAGCATGGTGTCAATGTAACCTCCTAAAAGAGTAAAATAGAGTCGGAACTGAACGATAAAAAAGCATGGTCACCGCAGCCGAAGCCAGGAATATGTCTTTCTTTCTCTTTACCCATTTAAATGCATGTGTTTGGGGAAAAAGGATGGAAACAAGGGTTATTACTAGTCTCCAGCTCCTGTTTCAGCTCTCTTCTAACACATGCAGTCAACTGGGCAAAAAGATAGAAAGACAAATTCCTAGCTACGGCTAGGACGACATTAAATCTGCTTGGGACCATGACTGAGCACCCTGACAGTATGCTAGGATTGGATTGACTTTAAAACTGCTCTTCATGCTCATCAGGAGTTCACCAGTCACTGGTTTGATTTCGACAGTGTTAGAGTGTTGGACGGGGAAAAAAAATTTGTTTGTCCGTCCAATGTTGAAAATGGTGCTTATTCTAAAGAACAGGAGAAATGCATGCAACTTCCAAGCAGATTTAGACAATCTAAGTTTGGTGTACCATCATTTTTTCAAACTTTGGAGCCACCCGGTAGTCAGCCTCCGTGATTTTTACTTTCAGGTCATCGTGTGTTGTTTACCTAGTTTCGTCGGTTTTTTTTCCCTGCTTGGTTGTGTGCATTGTAGCACTTGTTTTGTCGGCTGATGATGAGTGCTGTTTAGCCTCGAAACGTCCAGTCCTTTTTAATTATTTATTTTATTTTGGCTTTGACCCGTTTTTTTTTTTTTTTTTCCGTGTCTTTAATCAAGATGCCCCCCAGAACAATAAAGCTCACAGCCCTCTGAAAAGATCTGATCATACGACCGAGCCCAAAAGGGAAACAGGGTAAATTTTATCCCACCTCATGGTTTTTTTGGATGAAAAGAAAAACCCACGACCATGGAATTTTACAGAGAGATCCTTTAATAAATGCAATGGTAAAGAAAAAAAAATATAAAAAATTTGTGGAAGTGTACTCGATTGTTTTCCTTTGGAAAATGAAGCAGTGATCATAATTTGTAACTATTTCTTTCCCATCTGATGCTTCATTAAACAATTGGAGATTGTCTTGGATTGCCATCCAAGCTCCCCAATCCTGATGGCCTCTTGGATGGATTCCATCCAGCGACCTCTGAAGATCAATCCAAAAGATTCCAGAGGCTTCTTTGGTTAGATATATGTTCAAGAATGTTGCATTTCATGACAGCCTCATAAACCCAAAAATCATTTAGACAGAAATGACGAAAACACTTTAATGAATCGCTGGACAATCAGCGCACTAGCCCCAATCAAACTGTACGATAGGAAAAGAAATGCACCTATTTCAAAACGTTCGACTGCATTAAAGACCCGTTCCTTTATCCACCTGATGGTCCATCAGAGATTGCCTTAGATTCCATTCCAATCTGATGGTTTCTCTAAATTTTTAATAAAGTCTCCATGGATTCCATCCGATGCTCACCTTTCCCATCGGCCTCTAAGGGCCGATAAGATAGCTCCTTTGTTTACAAATGGTGACATTCCAAACCTCTTCAATTGGCACCGTACAGTCAGGAATTGACAGGAACGCTTTGTTGGATAATCTATGCATTATCTAAAAAATGCCCAATCGATCAGTGCGGTTCAAACGGATTGGAAAAGAAAAAATCTTTAGTCTCTTGATAGAAACATTGACAAAAAGTGTCTGGTATTTTAGCTAGAATCCTCTTCATTAAAAATTTTGGAAAAGACTCCAACTCATCAACAAGCGGACTGATAAGGGATAGCGTCGGAGAATAAAATTTTTGAAATTTTTCACGTATGAAAAATTTTATATTCATAAAAAACAGAAGGAAAGTGTATCAAGAGTTTCAAAACATCCCTCGGGGCAGCAAAATATAACTATAGACTCTTCAGAGATAAATCTAACCTAACCAGCAGCCTTGACGTCAAATCTCTTCACAGAATGCCTTGTTGTCAACACTAAAATAATATTTCATCCTTCTAAATCTTTAGGAGCTGCTGACAAAGGGAGAATTGTCTTTGAATGTTCATTGATAGAGATCAGCTGATATTGGATAACCATCAAAGGAAGTTCCTTAGACTCAATCTGTTGATAGCTCAAAAAATTTTTCACAACCTCAACTGTTGACTTACATTAGATGATGACTTTCACTTGGGAATGACAATGAAATAATGCATATGAAGAAGTAAGAAAAAGAGGAAAACCTGAGAAATAAGAGATTAAAATCAGAATGGGATGTTCCTAAACTACATTTCAACGTTCTTTCAACAATATTTAATGCAGTCTTTTTTAAAAACCCTCAAGTAGAACAAGGATTGGAGTTATTCATGCGCTTTGGTTATGTCAATTACCTGCTTACTCTTTTTCAATTTAGGCCACAAGTTTTAGGAGAATTAATAAGGAAATAGAAAGATGGAATTATGTGGTATAAATCGATTTAAAGAAGAATCTTACCATCCACTGAGCTGGTATCCTGAGTTGTCATAGTTTTGCTAAAATCTGGACTAGAAGTCATCTCACCTTTTTTGTAACTGAACTGCCACTGTTGCTTACTGACAATAAAGTGGTTTACGATAAAAAATTTAACAATAATATACACTAAAAGGAAATTGTTGCTGTTTATAAAAAAAAGGGGAAGTATTGAGACTACAAGGGCGGAAATAACACGGAAATTAAAATAACTTCTAGGGGGCTACGAAGACGGACGTTAATACTGCCATTACGAGACTTCGATAAAATCTATATAAAATACGGCACTGCAGTTGAAAACTTGAACCACACGACTTTATATCACACTTATTTGACGAAAATAAGGATTGGAAATAAATTATAAAATAGAACAACGCGTTAGAAATGTGAGAAAAAAGTATGTAAACGAAGCTAATGTCTTGAAAAACAGACGTCAGACAGCCTGAAATCTGCAAAAAACAAACCAAAACCGTTGATCCAGAGCTCCTCGATTATCCACCGAAAAACGGAGAGAGAGAGGTAGCGGGCAGCGGCTCACGGCAATTTTGGTCAACTGAAAAATAATCGGCATTTCAAACAAAGAGCCGTAATTTGAGAAAAATGGATTGCAAAATTTACCGTCAAAAAGCCCCGCAAATTTTTTTGAGAGGTTTTTTAGTAGCCGGGGGCACAAGAACACTTTTTCTTGCCTCTGAAGCGCGAGTACACTACTCTCTCTCCATCGAAAGCACGAATAAAGCATCAAGTATTTTCTTGTCCCCACTTTTAGCTGGTAACAGTGATGGCGCGGCAAATTTTAAAAAAAAAAATAGTAAATAAAATAGATGAAAAAATGGTGCAACTAATAATGTAAGTAAGGGCCCAACAAACGCTTGGTGAGGACGATCCCTTGCTCCCAACACTTTAAGTGGTGAATCCTTGTTCCTGCTTGGCTGAGACTCGACCACCTAAAATCAAAGAACAAGGACCGCCTGACCCAAAAATTTTATGGGCCAGGGAAACAAGATACTTTTCTTGACCCTTATAGTGATAAAAGATGCAAATTCCAGAGTTAAGTTGGGATTTAATGGATAATACTCATTCTAGATACAGAAAACTTGAAGATGGGGGAGAGAGATTTGCGGAGATAGAGCTTGGTTTAAGGGATTTCCAACTGAAGTTTATCAGAATGATGAACTTTTGTCCCAACTTACAGCAGATTGTTCTCCAAAGACTGCTTCTCTTCGTTGATTCATTTCGCCACGAGCAAGCGGCTCGGATATTATGCAACCTCTGACGCAAACATGCAAATTATTCAAAGGTGTTTCAGGGATACCTATCAATAACATCATAGTCAAAACGCACATGAAAACCCTACCTACTCGTTTATCACTTTCATAACACTGATTGCTGCGTTATCATGAGTATCATTGAACCAATAGATAAGTACACAATTAGAATAGGTAAATTTTTTCAAAGGTAGAGTATCAGATCTGAACCACTCAGCCAATTAAATTGGTAAAATATCAACTTTCCGCATTTCCCTTTATAAATATTCAAATTGTATAATTTGGGGTGTAATTGGTAACTCAATAAAAAAAAAATAAAACTTACCTTTGGATGATGGGGAAAATAGACTCACTGGAACGAAATCGAGGAATTTATAAATTCACACTTATGTACTAGAGCACCAATCATTTTCTTGGAAGTCAACCAGGTAAAAATTTTTTAAAAAAGTAATAAGATTTCAAGTGACCTAAATAATCTGTTCCCTATTCTTTAAAATTAATGAAAGGCTTAATTTCAAGAAGGAAATAAAATTACGAACCCTCCTGAGGAAAAAAAAAACCCCCCTAACGCTTGCTATAATTAGAGCTTATAAAGTACTGGTTCTTTGTGCTCCGCATGGCACACGTCAACCATTCAGTGGCACAGTAAGGCTTCGTGGCATCCGCGGCGGAACATTTTAGTGACATCCTCTATGGGGGGTAGGGGGGTCCTTCCCCAGTAAATTTTAAAAAATGACTGGAGCCCATTTATTGCTATATCTGCGCTGGAATCTTGTCAAATTAACCAACACATCTTCTCAAAATCAGACTTACTTATACGACAACACATGCTTAAAAACGAAGGTTAACTTACAGCCACACATGTAATTTGCACATGTGTGGTTCAAAATTTAGGGTTTTGACCGATTTCAAGACCAAGTGAGCAAGCATTGAGTTTTTCATTTCATTTTACAGTTGACTTGAAATTTCAGCAATTTAATTTCAGTTCACTCTGTTCCCGCTGAAACTCCCTTTTTTTTTTTCTTTTCTTTTAAAAAACCCCAGACAGGTCAGCTCATAAAGCCACCAGGACTTTCACCGAAGTCACCAGAAAACTCTGGATGAGTCGACACAAAAATTATGGCGTCCGATTTTTTGACTGGATTTTCGGGCATCACAGCCAGTTCTGGTTTTATAGCACAATGGGTCTGTTGCGTACTTTTGCTGCATTAATAAAGAACCTTGATTCTATCGAAAAATTCAGCAAAAAATATGATGCGCACATTAAAAACGTTCAAAAACCACTCATTAACTCAAGAAATCATTTCAATTTCAAACAGCCCACCCTACACTTGACACTATTTGCACAGGCATGCTACTACACAGCGAGAGCCATTGAGTATAAGTAAACAACATCGTAACCACAGTATGATGGAATTTTCCCTTTTAAATGTATGAAATATTGACTGCATATGTTGTCTGGTCTTTTCTTGATTGTCGATAATTACAAGAAATGAACACATCTAATCGCAACATTCAAATGTTTGTAAGTTCTGTTGATGTTTATATAAACGCAATGTAGTTGTATGTCGGTGATAATAGTGTCTAGTGTAGCGCAGGTTCTTTGAAATGATTTCTTTCTATGTTAATGAGGGGCTATTGAAAGTTCTTAATCTGCGCATCCTTATTTTCGCCGATTTTAACATTAGAATCAATGTGGCATGTTGTTGTCGCTGAAGTACTCAAAAGACCCATTGGGATGTTTACAGCTTTTTTAAAAAGAGCTCCCCAAAAATTTATAAAAAATTCCTGTGAAAAACCAGATGCTCGGAAGTCGGCAATTCAATCTGTGTACCTGACTTTCTCTTTGGTTTCTACATTAGCAAGAGGCCAAATTTTGTCAAATGAAAACTTTTGACCAACAGAAAATTAAAGCCCTCTCTTCCTTTCTTCTATAATCCCCCCTCCCCCATTGTATCATTAGAGGCCTGCAAACACAAGCATCCATAGAACTGCATTTCTACCATGGATCTTGGGCAATCATCATTCACCATGAGAAATAAAAGAAACAGGTGGACCGGAAAATGCTGGAAAATACGCACAAAAAATTTGGGGGTGACGGTCTGTGTTTACATAGCGTAGAAGCAGCTCCTCCATAGTAGGAAATATTTTTTTTTTGGGTTTTTTTTTTTCTTTAATTTTTTTAGATGAAAAAACACTAGTTTATTACATTATATGCCACCAAATTAGATTGAAGTAACAAAAAACGTGGATTCGGTACTTCTTCACCAAAACTACAACCTTTCTTCAACTCAAATTCCCCCTTTATAAAAAAACTTCATCCCTAGCTAATACACTCTCTCTCTCTCTACTTTTCCTTCTATTTTTTTATAGTTAAACATTCTCATTCTCAGTTAACCCTCTACATTAAAACTTCCTCTCCTCACCACGCACAGGGTAACCTTCTGTGGATATCGCAGTTTCTAGTTAATAATTAAATTTTGTTCCTAGCCAATTTAAAACCTACTTTAATCCTTAGTAAGTAGAACTGTAAATATGTTCTGTGATTTTGGAATAAATAAATTGAAGGAAAAAGAAAAAAAAATTATTGCAATTTGAGTCGAAACATCCTCACCAAATTTCTCTGCATGTTTCTAGCATGTTCCCGTTCATCTTTTTGTAAGTCAAGTCGGCCCTGATTTCTTTTTTTTTTACGTTTCTCCATAAGACAAATGCTAATTGTTTTTTCCCTTTATTCACCGTTAAACTTGGATTCAACCAAAGTGATCAGTTGAAAAGAACAACACCTGACATAAATTGAATGAAGTTTTTAAGAAAAAATAATTCATTGACTGAATTTCTTCTTTATAATGAAAAGTAAATTGCTCAGCAGTACAGGGCTAAGTATTAACAAGGCTACTTTAAATCGGATAGGGGGAAGGAAAAATTTTGTAGACAGTTGAAAAACACAAAGAAAAGAATTAAATCCATGGGGTTTTTTCTTTTACGCTTCAAAATAATAACATGTTTTCAAAAAATTGTGATGGTATTGAATTATATTCAGAACAAAATTTTGGTTTCATAATTTAAGATATTTGTAGGTATGTGATAGTAAAAGGAAGCATCTTTGAGAGTCTTCACACTTGATGTAAACGAATATAAATTAATAAAAAAAAAAAAATTAAAAATCGATGAAAGACAAACAAATAAAAAGTTTCAGAAATAGACTTGAATCTTATAGATACATATAAATTCAGTTGTAGCAGCACAGGTAGAAGTTGTAGTAGACGGTGATTTTTGAGATGATTCAAAATTTTCCTGAAACAAAAAAAAAAAATAAATTAGATGATGGAAAAAAAAAGAGGAAAAATTCATGGTAAAATACTTCCATCAGTTTAGTTTCAGATCGCAAATAAGAACAGCAAAATTGGATGCAGAAATGGGAGACTCAAAATTTTGACCTGATTCCCCCGAAAAAACAGCGTTTAAGTAAAGCCTAAGCAGCCTTTTAAAATAGCTTCGCGGAGCAAAATTTCAAGATCTACTGGAGAAAGTTACAGTTGCACCTAAAAACTACTTTGGTAGAGTGACAGCCTTTCTACTTGCTTTTGCACTACCTAAGTAGAGCTTTGGCAAAACTGTAACTATCTCCCATAGAGCTAGAACTTTTGCTCTAAGAAGCTACTTTAAAGAGCTGCTTCAGCTGTATTTATAACTTGTTTTTTTTCAGTGTACTACAGTCAAATGTCTCTGCTCTGTATCTCTCGTTTCATTTTTTTTTTTTTTTTTTTTTTTCCCCCCAAAAAAAAAAAAAAAATTTGTATCTAGGAGATTAGGTATACTTGAAGGTAAAAAAAAAAATTTAACAAAGAGCAATTTTGTTTTCAATGCTTGACTTTTGAAGTCAGAAACCATTCAGGACCACTTTGTACAATATTAGAGCAGTGGAACACATGTCCGTTCCTATTGGAATAGGAAAATGAAGTTAGAGGTGTCAGGAACACGACAAGGGGAACATGCTTTCCACTAATGCTTTTAAATACCTATAGGAATGTATTCTCTAGGTATATTCCCAGTTAGGAATTTACTCTTTCAAGTAGTTATTAAAGCCCACATTTAATTTTTCAGGAGCAGGAAAAGTGGAAAAATGCATTCCACTAATGATTTTAAATACCTAGGAATGTATTAAAGCCCCACTCAATTTTTTTTCTTTTAAATCTAATAAATTAATTTTTTTAATTGTGCATTCCTGTAGAAGTTTTGAAATCAATGGATATATTGATTTGTTAACAAAGGACAGATTTGGTCTTGGGTCGTTGACTCCTGCCTGTCAAGAGGAAAAAATTTGAGGACAAGCAAAGTTTCCGTTGGCGCCCCCCCTTTCCCTTAAAAAAACCCTTAAAGGGGGGGCTGGGGGGCAACCCCCCCCCCCCTCCCCCGAGAAGGAGGAGAGACCGTGACCTCCACTGATAAATTTTTTTAAAAAAAAAAGTCCATGAACACCTGTTTTAAAAGCTTTCTGAGTGAAATGAATAGAACCACTGCTAGCTTCCCTGCATTGGGTAGCAAAAATTTTGATTCCTGAAATCCCCCTTCTTACGTAGCCATAAAAAATTAGGAATATATTTTGAAAAGAAAAAAAGTATCAACAAATACTTGAAACACATTAGAGGACGAAGCATTTATTATTTAAAGTTTTCCAAATTCAAGCATTCACACCTAAAATACGCACATTTCCCTACCCCATTCAATCTACCTCAACTAATCATCCAAAATTCAAACAAAAACATGGTAGGGGGAGGGGAATATGCAAATGTGCGTATCTTCATTTTTCCCAAATTCCTACGATTCAATTAAAACCTGGGGGCGAATACCAATGTATCCAACACACGAATGCAGAGCGCTCTTAGTTTTACTTTTATCTACTTTACTTCAAATTCGATCTTTTTAAACCCTTGTTAAATTTTTATGTAATAACTGTATATTTCGATGGAGAGAAAGTAGGGGTGAATCCTAAGACAAATGTGCCACCCTCCCCTTCCCAACTTTTATTTTATTAAATAAAAATCTGGAAGGGCGCATTCTAAAATTTTTAATACAAGAATTCCTATTCTCACTTCAAAATTTTCAGCTGCCCTTATAATCAAAATGTAGAATACGCATTTTTGAGGGGCGACAAGCTTTACCTACAAAATTTCATTCGCTATAAATTTCAAAATTTCCACACTATAAATAGAGGCAAAAACCATTGCATTCTTTCGGTAAATTTTGTGCGATTAATATAAGACTAGCCATTTCAGGTGCCCTTCGAGCATCTCACACGTCCAGCATTCTAGGGGGATAGATTAGTACGTGTGGAGATTTAAGACGTTCGTTGATTTTAATTCCCCCCCCCCCATTTATTTTCTTGAAAAGTATTAAGTATTAAAAGTTTACAGTTAAAACTATGCCATTATTCATTATGATGCATTGCATAACGCATTGCAATATTTTTTTTTTCCCCGTTGCCGTCAGTCGATATCATTTTTTTGTGTCGGAAGAGCAAAGTTCCATATGGACCTATAATTTCCAAAATTTGGAGAAGCTTCCAGCGAAAAATACTGTACACGCGAGGAACTTTTTAGGAAAAAAAAATTATCCCGGAGTCAATTCCATAGCTGCAGCTATCAGGAGATTGTCCTTGCTATATCTTCGTCCATTCAAATACATGCATTAGAAAATAACCATGCGGATCTAGAAATCTTTGGGGGGGGGGGGGATAAAATCTATTTTTCAACGAAACGCCCAACATTTCCTCAAAAATCCCTTGATTGCAAAAAAACTTGTTGAGGGGTTTTCTATTTGCCGATCCCCCAGAATTTCAAATGTTTCCAATGTATATAAGGATATGAATGAGCCCCCTCTTCTCTACACCCCTCCCGCTCTTCATCAAAACCTCGTTCCTTCTTTTGGATACCCTCATCTAACAGATGTTGATACTTTTATGAGTCTTCAGACCCTGCGAGTCCTGTGACACATTAACTCTTGCACCCTCTCTCTTCCACACATTCACAAAACTCTTCGTCAGCATTCTATTCCGAAAACAAAAGTCGAGGCTTCCTTTCAACCGCTTAATGAACCTTGAAGAAATCTCTTGCCCGATAGAGCCCAAAGGCGAGGGGCAAAGAGGGTATCTGCGGAGGACGTTTCCACCCTCCTCCTGCCTTGCAATTTTGACAAAATGGGCTGTAGCGGCGCTCCCCATGAATTTTTTTGAAATTTGGATTTTTTCTCTAAAGGGGCGGTTGTTAGGAATATCAAAGCAAATTTCAAGTTTCTAGCTCATCTGGATATGGTCGAAAAAAGTCGGTACGGACGGAGGCAGTTTTATCACGATGATTTTATATAACAGCCATTCTCACCAAGGGGGGACAGGGTTTGGAAAAAATGAAGTTTTGCAAAATTTTAAAAAAAGTAGCTCATCTGATTCAGAAAATCTTGAATATTATGAAACTACTTTCATTTTTTTGTGATGTTCAATTTTTAGTTGCATTTTTGGGGTTTTTTAGGAGTTGTGTACAAAGACGGGATTTTAGTCCAAAGTTTGCATCACTGATTTTCACTGATTATTCCATCAACCAGTTTTCTGTTTATTAGCCATGTGACTGTCAGGCCCTGTGCTGTGTGTATCCTGCAGGAGAATTGAAACCAGTCAAAAGTAAGTGTGATTTTCATTTTTTCTTTGAGCAGGTCCAAAGTGTGACGTCCGTTACAGAAATGTACTAAAACTAGCTACATAGTCGTTACTATTGATTGAAAAATTTTTCAACTTTGGTGAGAGCAAGGATAAGTTGATATTTTAAGCACACAAAATACTTTTTGATGATAATGTTTTTTAAAATCATTTTACTGCAAGTTTAATTTTTGGGGACGTCCGTTACATATCGGATGTCACATTCATGTAAATTTGACTTTCAAGAAACTAGCGCCGTCACAGAATTTAGAAAGAGGCAGATTATTAGATCAGCTGATAGACCTCAACATTCTGATCGTGTTTTATTTTAAATTCATGTTACGAGCCAACAAAGTGCAGAAAAAGCTTTTTCTATGCTCATAAGCACAGTAAAAGTGTTTTTTTTTGTGCATTATGGAGTCAGAACATGAATTTAGCGGTTAATCATGGATCAAAACATTCAGGTCTATCAGGACCTAATAATTAGCCTCCTTCTAAATTCTGTGATGGCGCTGTAACTTTTTGAAAGTCAAATTTGCATGAAAATGACATCCGGCACGTAACGGACGTCACCAAAATTTCACACATTGGACGCTTCTCAAAGAATTAATGAAAAACACACTTATAATTGACTGGTTCCAATTTTCCTTTAAGATACACAGAATGCAGGCATGAAATTCACATGGCTGATAAATAGAAAAGTGGATGGTTCAATAATTAGTGAAAATCAGTGATGCAAACTTTCGATTAATATCACTGTCTCTGAACACCACTCCTATAAACCCGAAAAATGCGGCTAAAAATTAAAAGTTATGAAAAACTGAAAGTAGTTACATAAAATTCAAAATTTTTTTGAATCAGATGAGCTATTTTTTTTTAAATTCTTTATCATACTTTAGTTTATGCCAGCCATGCTACCCTTAATGAGAATGGCTGTACATGATTTCCATGCCGGAAGATTAAGGGAGGGAGTTAGTTTGTTAAATGTGAAAGCAGTACACTCTTAAGTTACGAAGTGTTTTAAATTTACCACCTACTAATATATTTTGAATTAATTCTGGTTATAAACCATCTCAAAACAGTCATTATTTAATAGATTGCCTGACTGAGTGACGTCCGTTACAAAAGCCTTGTGACGTCCGTTACAGAGAAAATCCTGATTATCTCAAAAAATTCATAGGAAAACTTTTTCAAGTAATTACATCATTTGCTTCGGCATACTTTCAAGAATAGCTCTAGGCCAATAGTTTTTTTAAAAATTACAAGTAGTTTCTTACGAAATGTTAGAACAGTGAAGGGGTCTCAAAGAGCAGGGTACATTTGAGTGACGTCCGTTACAGCTGTTTTTTATTTTTTTCTCTTGATTGAATCATCACAAAAACAACTACGTTTCAGGAATGAAAGATCATAATGGTACCTATCCTTGGGTCTTGAAAGGATTTTTTTAAGGGAAAAATCTTCCAGTTTTTCAACTTTTAAGAGTGAAAATGTGACGTCCGTTACCATAGAGAATGGCTGATAAATGGATGAAATTGCCTAAAATATCGTCGGAGAGAACCTGCATTTTCAAATTTTACCGGAGGTGGACTGCCCCACATACTGGGGTTTTTCTCCCAGACCCCCGAAGGTGCATCTACTCAGAGTCCATCTTGCCCCCCCCCCAATAAAAGATCTAATTTACGCCGCTGCCAATGGTCCATTTACCGGTCCCCCTTTACCGCCCATTTGCGCTCCTTCACCCACCTACCGCCCCCCCCCCCAAAATCCTTTCGCCCAATAACAGATTATTTTTTTTTATTGTTACAAGTGAAAAGTGAGCTATTTTAAATTCAGAAGATAAAAAAGCTCTTCAAACTCCCCCTCACTTCCTCAAGCCTTGTGACAGCAGTCGCCAAATTCTTGCCTCATGTAGGCCGCCCGGGGCTTACGAATTGTTTGATCTTGCTGTGGGGCTAACATTCCTCTCACTAATATGGGTAGATGTCCAATGTAGCCATAGATTCAAGTAGGCAGGCCTAACACTTCCAAATAATAAGTGTTTGATCAGGACCCACAGGGGCCATAGGCCACACTCCCCTTAGGTGGGTCGAAAAAAGTTGTTTTCGATGTATCGATTTCTAATACCCGGCAAAAGTTGTGTCTTTGCATTACTTTTAACGTAGTGAAATCGGATTTTGAAATTTCGAATGGCTTTAGCTGGTAATTTTGCCTTGAAATTTGCCTAAATTGACGAATTCTGACGATTTTTGACCCTAATTCAGACCTTTGTGAAAAAAGTCGTTTTCAATGTATCGATTTCTAATACCCGTCAAAAGTTGTGTCTTTGCATTACTTTTAACGTCGTGAAATCGGATTTTGAAATTTCGAATGGCTTTGGCTGGTAATTTTGCCTTGAAATTTGCCTAAATTGACGAATTCTGACGATTTTTGACCCTAATTCAGACCTTTGTGAAAAAAGTCGTTTTCAATGTATCGATTTCTAATACCCGTCAAAAGTTGTGTCTTTGCATTACTTTTAACGTCGTGAAATCGGATTTTGAAATTTCGAATGGCTTTGGCTGGTAATTTTGCCTTGAAATTTGACTAAATTGACGAATTCTGACGATTTTTGGCCCTAATTCAGATCTTTCTAGATCGACTTAAAATGCAAAATTCTATGAAATTTTTTGCTCAGTACACCTCTTACAGACAGTATTAGCGCCGCTGAACCAATTTTGGGACCAACAGAGGTATCAGGGGGCGGGGGGCTGGGATCCGAAATCGGAAGTTTTAACTGTAAATTTCACTGAATCCTCGAGAGTTCAGTTGAGATTTCAAACTGCATTTGAACACTTTGTTTTTCACATTTCCAACATAAATCCAGCTTCGTGAGCATGCTGTTATATAATAATTTACTAACTGTGAGGCCTTCATTGACAGAGATGAAGGGGGAGGGGTTCTTGAGAACCAAAAATTATATTTTAACAGAAATATTATACAGGTTCAAGGCTTAGCGCTCGGTAAATTTCAGTTCATGAAACTTTCCATCAGGACTCACCACGCGGCGGTGGCTGGACATTGAGTCCCTCCCTCACCCTCCAGGTGGGTCATGCCCCACCCGCAGGTCATGCGAGAAGTATCGCAGACCTTATAATGGAGTGTCTTTACGAAAATGGAGTATTATTGGATAGTTTAGTAGCTCTTGGCTCGGATGGAACAGGTAATAGCTCCTCCTTTCCACCCTGTGTTTACGGCCGTTCCATCCGAGCCAAGAGCTACTAAACTATCCAATAATACTCCATTTTCGTAAAGACACTCCATTATAAGGTCTGCGATACTTCTCGCATGACCTAATGGAGGAGTGGAGTGGCCAATGTACTCTGAACCAACTTCTTTTATTATCGAGATGTGCTCTTCCATGTTGGTCGATGCATGTCGACGCCAGAATGCCCCCCGTCACTCGTAGTTTACCTGAAGACGACCTTAAGAAGTTTATAGATGGTCCAAACCTACTATCACACGTGGTTGAATTTCCGTGTCATACGCAAGCGGTTGAAAGATGTGTGAAAGTGGTGACAGAAGCTTCCACACATGTTTACGGCGAAAAAACGCGTGATGGATACATAAGAGCGATTTCAAATAGTCGAAGTGTCATGAGCTCTTTTGAGCACAAGGCTCAATTTCAAACTGAGTTGTTCAAACGTATCTCTACTCACATAGTATCATAAATCGAACAAGCATAACACCATGTATCAGGGCCCAAAAAATATTGGTCACTGGACTAAATTCTATTCATGCAAATATTTCTCTTTGGTCGTAACATAACTTGTACACAAATTGCGGCTAGTCAGGAGGCCAATTTTTTTGTGGGTCCAACTGCTCTGCAGTTATCAAGCGATACATAGATTGGAGGGAGGGTGAGGGAGGGACTCAATGTCCAGCCACCGCCGCGTGGTGAGTCCTGATGGAAAGTTTCATGAACTGAAATTTACCGAGCGCTAAGCCTTGAACCTGTATAATATTTCTGTTAAAATATAATTTTTGGTTCTCAAGAACCCCTCCCCCTTCATCTCTGTCAATGAAGGCCTCACAGTTAGTAAATTATTATATAACAGCATGCTCACGAAGCTGGATTTATGTTGGAAATGTGAAAAACAAAGTGTTCAAATGCAGTTTGAAATCTCAACTGAACTCTCGAGGATTCAGTGAAATTTACAGTTAAAACTTCCGATTTCGGATCCCAGCCCCCCGCCCCCTGATACCTCTGTTGGTCCCAAAATTGGTTCAGCGGCGCTAATACTGTCTGTAAGAGGTGTACTGAGCAAAAAATTTCATAGAATTTTGCATTTTAAGTCGATCTAGAAAGATCTGAATTAGGGCCAAAAATCGTCAGAATTCGTCAATTTAGTCAAATTTCAAGGCAAAATTACCAGCCATAGCCATTCGAAATTTCAAAATCCGATTTCACGACGTTAAAAGTAATGCAAAGACACAACTTTTGACGGGTATTAGAAATCGATACATTGAAAACTACTTTTTTCACAAAGGTCTGAATTAGGGTCAAAAATCGTCAGAATTCGTCAATTTAGGCAAATTTCAAGGCAAAATTACCAGCCAAAGCCATTCGAAATTTCAAAATCCGATTTCACGACGTTAAAAGTAATGCAAAGACACAACTTTTGACGGGTATTAGAAATCGATACATTGAAAACGACTTTTTTCACAAAGGTCTGAATTAGGGTCAAAAATCGTCAGAATTCGTCAATTTAGGCAAATTTCAAGGCAAAATTACCAGCTAAAGCCATTCGAAATTTCAAAATCCGATTTCACTACGTTAAAAGTAATGCAAAGACACAACTTTTGCCGGGTATTAGAAATCGATACATCGAAAACAACTTTTTTCGACCCACCCTAACTCCCCTCGGACATTAGAAGGAATCATGATAATCAACACTTAAGAAACACAAAAGAAAATTAAAATAAAACAGGAGGGGGAAAAAAAGAAAAAAAAAACATCATCAATTGTTAAAAAGAGTTCCCAAAAAACCTAAAATAGCCTAAAAAACCCCAAATAAAACCCAGGTAATGGCAAACCCTGTTTCTCACGGCTTTCGTCATTCCTTCAGCATGTCTATATTTTTTCCATAATTTCTTAGTCTCTTTAAGTGCTTTCTCTTCTTCCTCTCCATTTCTTATTTTCCTCTATTTTTTCTCCTTCTCTCCCCTTTCTTCTAGATTTTTGCATACTCACTGAGAGAGTTACCTAGGGCAAACCGCCCCTTCTGCACCCCTGATCAAGCTCAGCCTTTTAATAGTAAACAAAACCGATCCAATACCAGGAGTAGAGAAGCATAAAAATTGGTTGACAACAGCAAACTTAATGATTTTGAGCCCGGAAATATGATTTAAATTAGACATTGGTTCAACTTAAATGATTGAACTGCTTACAAACCAGATTCCTTGGTTAAAAATCAAACCCCGTGAGTTATGGAAAGACTAAGTCAAGTTTTCAAGATAAGAAGAGATTCACTTTAAGTGTATGACATGATACCATGTGAGAAAGAGAAATTTACCTATTTGGCGGGTTTTCTTCGGGTAGCTCGAGTCTTCTTAGTCTTTCTCTCTTCTTCAGAATCAGACTCAAAGAGAGCCTCTATTGGTTGTTCTGGGCTTGATAGAACAAATTTACGTGCAGCAATACGCCTTGGTTTATCCAGCTGAGCTAAAGACAAAGTATGCAAATTATCTTCTGAGAGTGATTTGACAGTAGTTCCTCTGCTGACGGTGATGTTCTTAATGCTATCAACAGACGAGAACTTCATCATGCTGGTTTCAGGATCTGAATCAGCATTCCTGACTTTTTTTGTCTTTTTCGCAGCAGCTTTGCCTTTCGGTCTGGCAGCAGCTTTTTTCTTCACCACCTTCTTTGCACCTTGATCATCAGGCGAAGCTAATTGTAATTGGTCCATTAACATTGGAATAAGCTGCTCGATTTCTCCTTCGGGTTTTTTCACATTTTTTCTACCTCTTTTCACAGGATTCACTTCAGCTGGAACTGGGGTAGTTTCTTGTGATTCACAGGGCTCAGGCGGAACTGCTTGGTTCCTCCTCCCTCTTTTCGGAGGATCATTGGTAGGCTCTGGGTCCATTTCATCATTGGATTCTTCCATTGACTTTGGATCCTCTGATGGCTGAGGTTTAGTCTTCTTCCGAGTTGTAGTCATCTTTTTCACGTTCTTTGATTCAATCGCTGGACTTGTACGCTTTGATTTATTCGCTGGACTTCTCAACAATTCTTCATTCTCAGATTCATCTGAAGATACTGGCTCTCTATTTTTGTCTCTCTTGGTAGTCTTCACAGGTTCAGGCGAACCTTCTGCTTCTTCTGGAGATAGTTTCGAAACACTGACCGCTGCCGATTTATTTTTCCGTCTTGCTCCTGTCGCTGCAGTTAAATCAGCGTTGGTTTCAACACCGTTCCCTACATCTTTTTTAGTGGTAACTTTAGCCCTGGCTCTAGGAGCCTTCATAGGCACTGCCGGAGCTTTTTCAGGCGAATCGCTGTTATCCACCACAAAAGTTTGGTCAGCCACTTTTGCGACCTTCACAGCTCTGACTTTGACTGCAGTTTTTGGGGCTGCTTTGGTCTTCTTACCTTGGATTTTAACAAGAGGTGCTTCTTCATCTGACGAGTCGGCTAAATCTGGATCAGCTGCGATTTTGAGCCCATTGGTAACGATTACAGTGAGATCTGCCTTACCCGCTTTGCTCCTACCTCTTGGTTTGGAAACGATTTTAGAGAGATCTGCCCTACCCGTTTTGCTCCTACTTCTTGGTTCGGTAACGACAGGGATTTTTGCCGGAGCTTCGGAGTTACTTCGCGTTCTCAGCGCCCTTGGCATTTTTGATTAATTGCAGAGGAGACACGTGAATAAATTGTTGAACTTGCGAGGATTGATAGATGAGTGCGAGATAAGAAACTAGTTTAGAACTCACGAAATATCAGTATTTCACGGCAAACGAAATATAAGAATGTAACGAATAACAACAAGAAGGACTTAACGAGAGATGATATAAAAAAACATGGACAATGAAAGTTATCATAAAAAGCGCGGCGACTCAGAGCGGGAACTACATGTTACGACTAAAGACAAACACCGAACCACCGAACTGACTGAAGGTTACAACACAAAATTACACTTTGAACACTGACAGCTTCAATAAAGTTCACTGCGAATTAGCAATTGAAAGTTTCCACGGGAACGCAGAAAATCGCACGAATTTGTTTACAAAGGCGCGAAACTTGATGAACGAAAACTATGACCGTGGTTGGAAAAGCCCTTTGTTGCCACTGGCAGTTGAGCTGGTGGAATTCGGCGCGAGGAGCGGGTGATCGTCCTATCGCGGTATTGCAATGAATCACCGCACGCACCGGACAAAACTAGACATGTGCACCTTCTTTGCTGCTGATGAAGGCTCAAACCTAACTGATAAGCATGTGTTTCACACAGTTGTCAGATATACATAAGATTTGGACCGAAAAAGGCAGTGGCGTAATCTTAGGGTGGCATACTGGCATGGCCTTTTTGCCCCTCCAATATTTGAGATGGGGGGGGGGGGGTTTTGCAAAGTAAGTATGTGTTACCCCTTCAAAAATTTGATGAAAAAAAGGAGGGAGAAAAAGGGAGGGAGAAGAGAAAAAGGAAATGAAAGAAAATACGGAAAAGTACTAAAAAATATAATGAAAGAAAGGAATATTTACGGAAACCAAGAAGGAAAAAAAGTAGCAGAGTGTAGCTCAAATTTACCCTCAAACTGCGCCAACATAGGCGGAAATAGGGGGACAGGGCAAAGCCTCCCCGAGAGGTCTGCCACCCCTCCCCCCACCCTTGAGATCTGCCAAGCCCCCCCCCCCAAAATTTTGGAAACAAAATACGTTTAGCCCCATGTGATTTGGCACATCCCAAAATTTCGGCTCTCATCATGGAGAACTCGAGGAGCAAAAACAAATAGGTCGTTAAATACAGAGTAAGTTTTCCCCAAAAAGTTGCCTGGATTGTAAGAGAAAAGGGGTCATCAAGGGGCTCCATGGTCACATTTATTCGGGATCAAACAAATGAGAAGCAAAGAAAAAGAAAAAGAAAAAGAAGAAGAAAAAGAAAAAAAGTCATCAATTTTTTTGCCTGCTCAGCCCCCCCCCCTCCTAGAAAAATTTCCTCGTTCCGCCTATGTGAACCAAAAGTAAGTATACAGTAAAACTTCCTCTATTATCAATAAGGGTGAACAAGAACTGTTGATAGGTACGAGAATTGGGGATCAGAGGAGACGACACAAAATAAGTACGGCTACGTAGGCGGAAATGGGGGGGGGGGGGGGGGGGGTCGGAAAAAAAAGTCCGAGACATTTTGGAAACAAAATATGTTTAGTCATATTTTCATGTGATTTGGCACATCCCAAAATTTCGCAGAACTCGAGGAGCAAACACAAACAGGTCGTTAAATACAGTGTAAGTTTTCCCCGAAAATTTGCCTGGATTGTAACTATTGTAAGATAAAAAGGGTCATCAAGAAGCTCCATGGTCACAGTTATACGGAATCAAACGAATGAGAAGCAAAGTAAAAAAAAAAATAAATAAATAAAAAAAATAAAAAGTAATCAGTTTCTTTCCTGCTTACGGGTTAGCCCCCTCTCCCCCCCCCCTTCAGAAAAAATTCCGCCTTAGGTTATAAGTCAGTATAAGTAGTAAGGAGAAAATGGTTGACACAAAAATCTTTGGCTTCCTTACCCGCAGTTAATTTTCATCCATATAGGTAGTAAGAGGTTTGCGGAGAATATTTGTTAGAAAGCACGCCTGGTAATCTTTGATAAAAAATTGTTTCCACCAATGGTGTTTCTGAAAGCAGAGAATCAGACTTGATCAAAAAACTTCAAATCGGCGCAAAACTAATCAGAGTTCAACCATCTAGATTACTATATTTTGAAAATGAAAACTAACAATGGAAAGACAAGGGCTCCACTCCGAGTTGGGCCAACTTGATAATGATAATGATACGATAATGATACGTCGATCAAAAAGCATAAAAAACTGAACATTTTGGCGCAATCCGGATATCGATATCGTTTTCCGTATTCGAGATATCGAATTTTGAAGATAGGCAAAAATTGAACTTTTAATATTCGATACCTCGAATACGGAAAACGATATCGATATCCGAATTGCGCCAAAATGTTTAGTTTTTTATGCTTTTTTGATCGACGTATCATTCAATAAGGGTCGTGGAAGGGAATTTTCAAGATAGCCCCTTTTAGGGGCAAAATTTTTAAAAAAAATTTGGGGCTCTACAATCAAATTTGGACTAGTTTTATGTCAAAACCATTTCGTTATCTAAAAAGTACTTGCTTTTTAGAGTATTTTGAACCCATAGTTTTTTTAATTCCGACTTTCCAAAGTGGAGTAATGATTTTTTGAAAATGGGTCCAAATCGAACTTTGAAATTCGATATATCGAAAACGAAAAACGATATCAACTTCCGGTTTGCGCCAAAAGTCTTAGAATTTTATGCCTTTTCGAACGATGTATCACAAGATAGGGCTTCTTGCCATTTGAAATTTTTGAGATAGACCCCCTGGGGGCCCCCCTAGGAGGGCTGGGGGGGGGTTTCGACCCCAGAAAAGAAAATTCAGCCAAAATGATGAAGAAATAGTCCAAACCGCAACATTTTATCTCAATTAGCAATGAAAAAAACCAGGGGGGGAGATAAAAAAAACTCTGTATGTATGGTCGCTATATAAACCAAAAATTAGGTCATTCCGGCGGTGGTTCGGGAAATGCGATACATCGATGTCTACTCCAGTTAAAACTAAAGAAAAATATCGATTTCTTGAGGGTTCAATGGTCTAACATCGAAAAAAAGTGGCCAAAAATCAGTGAAAGAAAAGTCACCAAAAATCATCGTTTTCGACTTTTCAAGCTTACTTTACGTGCATCCAGTGGCGTAGCCAAGGGGGGGGGTCTAGGAGGTCTGTACCCCCCCCCCCCCCCTTGACACCAACATTTGTCCCAAAAAAAGGTAATTTTTTGCGTTTTAAGACAAATTTTACCAAATTAGTGTCTTCAGACCCCCCACCCCCTTGGCAATTTTCGGACCCCGGACCCCCCCCCCCCCCCCCCCCCCAGAAAAATTCCTGGCTACGCCACTGCGTACATCCAGCGACAATTCTAGGCGTAAAACTAGATGAAAGTGTTCTCTGTGCTTAAATTTGGTCTCGAAAGTTTATTAATGATAAATTGATGAGAAACTTATTCTTTCTGATTTTGGGCCACTTTTTGACGATCTCAGACGATAGAGCGCCCGCCGTAGCCAGGCCAGAGGGCCGATCATTTACTTCATCGTTAAACCGATCGATAAGACTGTGTATGAGTGATTCTATTGGTCGAATATTGTAAAACTTGGCTGTTGCTATAGTAACCATCGTTATAGTGTCCGTTTTTTAAAGGTTACTCATGAATAGCCTTTATAAAGCGAGACTCTTAACGATGGTTACCATAGCAACAGCCAAGTTTTACAATTTTCGACCAATAGCATCACTCGTAGACAGTCTTATCGATCAGTTTAACGATGAAGTAAATGATCGGCCCTCAGGAGTAATTTAACATATGATTTCAGTCTCACCCTACCCTACCGCACAGCTTCTCTCACACGAAATCGGCCCATTGGCTACTAGAGTCCCTGTATATTACAGAGTCTCGCCATACGGGGTATAGATTCTGATTGGCTGCTAGATTTTAGGCTGTCACGGAGCTCGAGGAGGCGTTCTGTGTTATTCTCCATAAGAAGACCGTTGGAACGCACCTACCGAGGAAGCGTACACGCCCCTCAGCGAACCCAACCAATCAGAGTGGACGCCTCCTTCGAAATT
The DNA here is from genome assembly GCA_011764245.1 of Trialeurodes vaporariorum. NCBI lineage: Eukaryota > Metazoa > Arthropoda > Insecta > Hemiptera > Aleyrodidae > Trialeurodes > Trialeurodes vaporariorum. The sequence continues at coordinate 22,038,309 of VMOF01000379.1, forward strand.
CTTCTTCTTCATGCTTCACGTGGCGAGACTCTTTGATATACAGGGACTCTATTGGCTACTAGTTCAGTATTCAGTATGTTTCAGTGTTGTCAGATTCGCGGCTTTTTGAGCTTGCGCGGCTTTTCGCGGCGTTCCTTCTTTACATCATTTCTTATAATATACTGGACACTAATGTTGTTTTCACTTTCCACGGATTAATTAATCCATGAATTATAAAGGCATAAAGCCAGCGACATATCATCATTCAGTTCACATTCAGCCAACCTAGTAATGATAAAAATTCCCTTGCACACGGTTCGTTTGTCGACATTGCGATCAGCTTCTCTCTGAATGAGTCTGTTGCACCCTTCGGCTAGAGCGTTTTAAAGTAGCAATTCGTAAGTAAAAAGCTGTAAAAATGACAACGGCAGCATCAGAAAACATCAAAATTCATTAATAAACTCACAAATTGCGAAAAACACTAGACACTATTCACCCCTGTATCTTTCCACCACGAGCACGATATTTCGCGAAATTAACGCGGGACATTCAAATAATCACGGCCGTCTTTCATCACAGCTGACTTCATAAACAAATAAACAGTAAAAACTGACGGCGTCTGTTTGAATTCGTACGTTTCAATATCCTCAATTCCTCACAAAAGATTAAGAAAGGTACGGAAACCGACATTTGTGTCGAAAATCAAAATGAAACAATAACACACAGAGTTCCAAGTATGATTCCAACTACAATCATCATCTTTGGAACACCTGTGTGTTATTGTTTCATTTTGATAAGTTTTCGACACAAATGTCGGTTTCCGCACCTTTCTTAATCTTTTGTGAGGAATTGAGGATATTGAGACGTAAGAATTCAAACAGACGCCGTTCAGTAGCGTAGCGTGCTATTTGGCAACGTTGCCGTTCGTCCATTTAAACCCATGAAAAAGGTCGAATGATAGGGTGTTCGGGGAATACACCTTCGCATTCGACCTTTTACACGGGTTTATATGGACTCAATGCAACGTTTCCAAATTGCACGCTACGCCACTGACGCCGTCGGTGTTTACTGTTTACTTGTTTATGAAGTCAGCTGTGATGAAAGACAGCCGTGATTATTTGAATGTGCCGCGCTAATTTCGCGAAATATCGTGCACGTGGTGGAAAGATACAGGGGTGAATAGTGTCTAGTGTTTTTCGCGATTTTTGAGTTTATTAATAAATTTTGGTGTTTTCTGATGCTGCCATTGTCATTTTTACAGCTTTTAACATAAGAATTGATACTTTAAAACGCTCTAGCCGAAGTGTGCAACAGACCCATTAAGGCGGCTTTTTCTGGGTTGTTGTTGTTGTTGTTTTTTTTTTTTTTTTTTTTTTTCTTTTTTGTTTTGTTTTTTTTTTTAAATTTTTGCGGCTTTTCCTTAAATCTACCGCGGCTTCTTAGGTCCATCTGTCGCGGATATTGCAGCTTTTTGGGCTGGTCGTCGCGGCTTTCCGTCATTTACATTTATGTCAACACTGGCTATGTTTAGTAAAGCCCGCGTGCCACACCGGAACACCGCACCGCCACCGGCGGCGCGGCTTGGCGGGTGCGTGGCCGCTCCACGGTGCGGTGCGTCGCGGTCGCGGTCGCCGTGGCCACTGGCCACCCTTAGAGTCCCTTGATGGAAATATTGTATAGGGAGTACCGACACGACGCTTTATGCATTTTGACAGGAGTCGATTTTGTCGACCGCGTGAACGCATTCGAAGGTTAAGTTCGACAGTGGACCAGTGGTGGACTGGCGGATTTGCCGGCATTCCGGTCCGTTCCCATACGTTCCTCTACGAATCGACTCCTTTCGTGTGGAGCCTTCGATGTCGTCGACTCCTGCTCGACTCCGTGAGAGCCTAAAAGCGACGACCAATCACAACTCGTTGAGCTCGTGTCGGTACTCCCTACACAATATTTCCATCAAGGGACTCTAGCCACCCTTTGCGACGCTACATATCCTGAACAAAGGCATTCCTGAACGATATATATCTTTGCGCTTTTATCCATTTGTAATAAAGTAGTTTATGTTCTGTTTTCTGAGGACCGTGTAAATATTTTAGTGAGTGCTGTTCAAAACCCTTCCTCTTATTTTGTCTAATATTTCAGATATCATTGATTCCTCAATAAAAAGAAGTGGAGTGTCACTTTGATTGTTGTGATATTGATGGTTCTGAATGGGGCTGTTGCACAGTGCACACTTTTGCTATAAGCGATTTAATAGTCTACTATGTTGAAAAACCTCAAAAAATAACGATGGCAGCACTAAAAACTTCCGAAATCCACTCTTAAACTCAAAAAACGCTTTTAATAGCGTGAGCGTAATGGTGGCTTAAAGCAGTAATAAGAAGAGATTCAATTTTTTTCGTGACGTCACACAAAACAGGTCGATTGGCAAGACAGCAAATCGACTCCTCTGGTCTCAAGGAGGCGCCATTAGATGACGTCGTCTTATGAAGCTGCCCGTGTTTTATCATGATGAAACACATAAAACAGCCAATCAACACTCGTTGAGCTTGTGTCGGTACTCCTTATACAATAAATCCATCAAGGGACTCTATGGTGGACCTTGCCTACGGTGGCGAAAATGATGAAACGGACATTTAAATTCACCTAGCTCCTTCATAATTCAGTTCTACCGTGTTCGTATGCAATCGAAAAAACTGCAAGATTTTCAGAAAAAATGAGAAGCATAGGAAGTGACGGATCCGTAGCGATACTCGGCAAGATCAGCAAAAATCGAGTGAGGCTTGGAGTCTGGCTCTGGCTCTTCTGCGACGCGAAGATTATTCGAGCAACTTCTGTTTTCTGTTGACTTCTATAAGAAGTTCTAGGGAAAAGAGCCACAGAGAAAACAAACAACAAAAAATCGACCGAGCTTAAAATAACTGCTTCTTATTTCGTAATTTTTTCTCGTTGCGAAGTATTCGGAAATTCGCGACATTTTCCACCTGTATTTGGGGGGGGGGGGATTTGACTCGTATTTCCTTGTCACAGAATTATTTAACTGATTAGAATATTGCTTTCTCGTATTACAAACACTATGTTCTTGTCGCTTGGGTTTGTTCTTGAATTGCGACGGCAGAATAGCCAGCAATACCTCGGGGAACTAGGGGGTGCTGAAAGTTTTTGGGGGAGGCGGAGTCTGAGGTTTAAAATTAGTCAAAATTGCCTTGACAACGAACCTCTGTTAAAGGAAAAAGTTCGATGTTCGGAGGGGGGAGGGGGGAGGGGGGCTACGCCACCGACAAGGAAGTGAGATGCAGTATATAGACGCTAATTTTTTTTTATTAGGTACCCTAGAGTCCCTATATACTATGAGAGTTGCGACAAGACTCCCAAAATGAAGAAGAAGAAGCGGATCAATGCAGCCCCCAAGAGGCAAATTGCAAATGGCGGATGGCCATTTGCCTCTGCGCTGTTGCCACTATTTCGCTATCTCTTACAGGTTAGATTCAGATTCTCGACAATAAAGGTCATTATTGAAAGAGATAATGTTCTCCGGAATAAAATTCAATCAGAGTAAAAATTCACAAAAATTATCGCGATCACTGTTACTTCAAATGTGTAATGAAAGCGAGTTCGCGAATAGTAAACAAACCCTCCGCCATTTGCATTTTGCCTCTTGGAGCTTTCTTGACAGCCTAAATCTGAGAGCCAATCAGAAATGGATTCAGCAATGGCGCAACTCTCATAGTATAGGGACTCTAAGGTACCCAAGAACAGAACCAACCAAAATGGAATATTCCCAATTTTTTACTGCGGTTAGCCATCGCGGTTCAAGTGTTCCATCCGAACGAAACGGAACACTCCAACCACTCAGATGAGTCGATCGAACGATCGCGGTTACTAGTGTTCCAATGACACATAACTTTAAACCCGTTTAATCTGAAGTTACTTGATCTGATAACTTGTTAAATGTTTAGGGTAGGTACTCACAAGTTTCAATCCGAAAAACGAATTGAAAGAGTCTCTCTCTTCAGACTTCAATAGACAACAGATGGTACAGGAAATAAATAAAGATTGCAGTTAAAAAAGGTAAACAAAGATGGAACGCAAGAATTTGGATAAAGCCTGTTGTTGTTGTTGTTGTTTTTTTTTTGTTTGTTTTGTTTTTTTTTTTTTATATACATCGGAATAGTATACGAATCACACTCAATCAGGATTAACCCATTCCGTTGAGTTCCATCGTGTTTCATAAACACAAAAATTAGCCTTATGGCGCCATTTGAAAGAAGAGAGGGGTGTGTAGAAAAAAAAATAAGATTACATTAAAGAAAAGTAAATAAAAGTACTAAATGTAGGTATAAATACAAAGAAACAACTAACCCCACAGAAGAAACGTCCGAAAATTCGGAAGAAGATATCCAATCCAAAGAATAATTCCTGATGTTTATATTTCCTTTCGAACGGGCCGTGATGATACTGGGCTTTGGAAGTTACTTTCCCATCATCTTGTGAGCCGAAAGTTTTGGAAACCTATTTGAATAATGTCATCGTGGCACTCGTTTATCAATCAATCCTCGATCAATATTTCCCAAAAATACGAGCCGTCACCATCAATTTTGTGTATTCAAAATCCGCCTATAAAATTAGAAAGTCAAAACAAAACATCATCTCGAGAGAGGAAAAAAAAACACATTTTTGGAGACTAAGGGAATCTTCAGGCGCAGAGTAGGATAGCATAGATTCATTTTCACTTATCTTTCGATAATACATCAAGAGGTCCATTTAAACAGGCTAGTCCGATAGCGCTACCCGCTTGAATCTTTACGACCAAATCGACATTATCCGAATGGAGACTGATTTCCCGATTTGGCCATGGTCCAACTCAACAGAGCAGTCCGAACGCATTGTACTATTTGGCTCACTTTAGTTTACTGCATGTACCTATACCGGAAATGGAACCTGACTTCTGGCCAAATTGGGAATTCAATTCCCATTTGAAACACATGGTTTCCCGACCTGATCACAAAGATTACAGCGCTATATCAGAGAGACCTGTCCCTTTCCTGCACGCAATTAGTAAAATTGAAAATGAAGCTAGCCTACAAAATATTTACAGTTTCTCCCACCCGTACCGCAATTCTCACATCGAACGCTTTCTGCATGCCTAGTGCCTACGATACCTTGGGGGAGTTTGTTACAAGAGGCGGTAGTCAGCCACCCCGGTCACGTTTTAGTGCTACGACACTACTCGCTCCATTGACCTAACGTGGTACGCGTTACATACCACCGCGCAAGAGGAGCAAAGTCTCACTAAAAAGGTGGTATGAATGTCATATCGCTGAGCTGGAAAGGGTTAAATGGAATTGAGGGGTAAAAAAGATAACCATAAAAGCAAGCAGGGCTATAATAGGTAAATGCTACACATTTTCTGATAACCTTTTAATAAATTCAATTTCACTTCAAACGAACAGATGAGCACGATAAAACCATGAAACAATTGATTCAAGCAAGATTCGGAATGGGATAAAGTTTAGAGGGGCTATCATGGAGCAATTAAATCCTTACAAACCTGAATCTCACACATTTTCTGACCCAAAATCCATCGGATGCGGAAAACTTCCTTTGACGTTTTATCGTGACACAGTTGTCGAAAAAGTAACATAGAACTGGAGCCATTGAGTGCATGTGGCTTTAAATCATCAACCAACGGTTTCACGGAAACAGTCTTGTCTCACTGTAACACAAGAAAAGAGAAGCATCGAGGATTTACTAAAAAGAGTTAAATAAGCAACAACAGTAAACATATGCTCAAAGAACGTTAACGTATTCTATGCTAGTCCCAAATAATACAATGGGGCCCTTGCAAACTTTGGCTACAAGCGATGGAAGAGTTAAGTAATTCTTGCAAAAAAAAAAAAAAAAAAAAAAAAAAAAAAAAAAAAAAAAAAAAAAAAAAAAAACCTGTAAAAATGACGATGAGTACATTAAAAATCACAAAATTCACTCTCAGAATTAGGCTTAATGGCGGAGCCACATAGGTATCATGGGAGATTCCTATAGCAAATTTAAGACATACCTCTGTTTTTGTATAGAAAAAGACAAATTAGACGTAATCTCGTATGATACCTGCGTAGCTCCGCCACTATACGATCTTGCCGTTACAGCTGTGTTATGAGTTTATTACTGAATTTTATACTCTTCTTCAGTGTATTTTTCGTGATTTTCGCTGGTTTATGCGTCAAATTTAACTACACTGAGAGAATTCTTTTCCTAATCCAAAGTGTACCTATTTCGTTTGTGTTTAAGAAACTGCACAGAGAAATATTGACTAAGGTGGGATTCCTTTAACCCAAGGAAAATGTCTGCTGCTACAAGTAAAAGATTCCTTGTTGTGACATAGTGATTCTCTTTCATGCCACAGCATTTTACTTCGCGCAAGGAACTTTGTCACAACTCACGAATAAACGTGTTTCCTTGTTTTTAAAAAAAGTGATTTCCCTCAGTGTAATCATTTTCTTTTGGCAAAAGTTCGCAAGAGATTGGAATGGAAAATTTGGAGTGCTTATTTTTAACCACTATAACTTTAGAATATTTTCAAGGATTGGGTTACCGGAGGATTTCCCGGGGGGGGGGGGGGGTTGTCGTGGGTCCCCTAGCCCTGGGCGGCACTCTCCGAGAGCGGCAAAATCAGGGTGGGGGGAAAAAAAAAAAAAAAAAAAAAAAGTTTTATCAAATCTCAAAATAGAACACCGAAGCCGGCAAAATCAAAGTATGACAAGTAAAACAAAGCAAAAAAAAAAAAAAAAAAAAATTAATCAAATTTACAATTCGCGGAGGACGGCAATTCGGGCGAGATTGCATTCTTGCTCCCCCTCTCTGGAAACCACGGCAAGCCCCTCTGGGTTACAATCTTGATTTACTTTGAACAACTCGATGAAGATACAGGGTGTTGAAAAACTGTTCCCGAATATTTCAGGGGCGGATTCTACAGGTCAAAATAAGACCTTTTTTTTTATAAACAATGTGTCCGAAAATGCCCCCCTTTTGAGCTACAGCCCCCCCAAAGTTTTAAAAAATTGACGGTTTTTTTGGAATAGCGACCACCATTATGAACCAAATGTCCTAAAAATTGGCGTCCCATGGTAATTTTACGTGCAGAATCCATTAATGACCTCAAACAATTCAGAAATTGAGTCTGACTGTATTTTCCACGCAGTCTTGTACCTTTAACGGCACCAATTTTATGTTACGGATTAAAAATTTGAAGAAAAAGTACTTACCGAAATCAGATGCAAAAAACCCTTAGAAACATTTTTGGTCCTCTTTGTTTCTTTCGATAAGACGCGCATTAAGCGAGATAATCGCTGCACAGTGTGGAAAAGTTAGCGAATTTACCATGAAAAGCGGCAGTGAGTATGCAACCCGCCTCTCCAATGCTTCTTCGGGCCGGCCGCTATGGTAAAATCGCTAACTTTTCCACACTGTACAGCGATTATCTCGCTTAAAACGCGTCGTATCGAAAGAAACAAAGAGGACCAAAAATCTTTCTAAGGGTTTTTTGCATCGGATTCCGGTAATTTTTCTTCAAATTTTTAATCCGTAACATAAAATTCGTGACGTTAAAGGTACAAGACTGCGTGAAAAGTACAGTCAGACTCAATTTCTGAATTTCTCGAGGTCTTTAATGGATTCTACACGTAAAATTACTGACAGACACCAATTTTTAGGTCATTGGTTCATAACAGTGGTCGCTATTCCAAAAAAACCGCAAATTTTTTAAAACTTTGGGGGGGGGGGGGTTGTAGCTCAAAAGGGGAGCATTTTTGGACACATGTTTGTAGAGAAAAAAAAGTCTTTTTTGACCTGTAGAGTGTAGAATCCGCCCCGGAAATATTCTGGAACAGTTTTTCAACACCCTGTATACTGTATTTATTCTATCGGAAAGATAGAACTTATGCTCTTCAACGGTTGAACGCTTAGTCTACATTCACACCGCAGACATTTCGGGAGAGCTGCAAAACTTTCTTTACGAAGTGGAAGATTATTCGGAATTTTTAACCGCGCCTCGGTGGAAAACAAGAAAGATTTTTTTTAAAATGGCCCAAGAAGGACTTCAAACTTATAAACCTTTCCGGTAGGTAGTAGTAAAACCAGAAGCGCTCCGAGAACTTCACGAAATGTTGCCAAAACTAGTTATGGATCTTCCACATACGAGTGAAATACTTACTTTTGAGACGGCCCTCGTAATTTGAAATATATGAATGATCTAGAAGAGAGTACTTGATTTCGGAGTTATACCCAGGAGGCATAGAAGTGAACTCATTGCGAATGAAAGAGAGAGTATTATTATAAGTAATGAAACGGATCTGAAAGTGAGGGTTGAAATCGGCGATCGTGACGTATGATGGAAACGTGACAAAATGATGCCACGCGAAGGCGGCTGTGACCAAATAATGTTAGGTTCCGAGCGCAACTTACGCATGATCCATGTGACCGTGCGTAACGAGTAAAGAGGTTGCGCTCAAGGTTTTAGATTAAAGAGGTATGCTCATCTGACTTCGCGCCACAAAGTCAGTGGCGCGCAGTTCAAAATCACTGCAGGCAAGATGGCTGACAAAAGCAGAAAACGTATACTCTTTGCAGAAAACATTTGGCTGCCCTCAGCAGAAAAGCAGAAAACAACCCAATGTTTTCTGCAAAGAGAATACGTTTTCTGCTTTTGTCGGCCATCTTGCCTGCAGTGATTTTGAACTGCGCGCTACTGAAATTGTGGCGCGAAGTCAGAAGAGCATACCTCTTAAGATGATTCCAGGGTCGATTAGTTCCAACTGTGGACACCACGCCGCGCTGCTCAAAATGTCAACAGTTTTTTGTTAAATTTGACGAATTCACGCTAAAAACACAAATTTGAGAAACGTCAGCACCTGCAAGCATACTTCAGGAAGATACCCTGATAGTTTCAGACTGAAACACTCAATAATAAAGCCGGAAATTATGAAAAACGAAACTTCCCGTAAGCCGCAATGAATGCGAGTGAGGCAGATAGACGTATCATCACTCGCGCTCACTCTCACTCACCAAGCTTATGGCGAAACGAATTTCATAATTTACGGCTTTAATTTTAAACCAATTTTGCTCATTTAATGCTCAAAAAATCCATAAAAAATTTTTGCAGGTGCTGACGTTATTGGATTTTGCGTTTTATCTATAGTTTCAGTTTAAAACGCCAAAAACACGACTTTTCCCGAAAGCGACTAGTGGCGCTATCCATCGGATTGAAATCTGGAAAAGTTTCGCCTGGAATCACCTTAAATTTATAACCTTGCGTGTTGATGACGTCATGTTGTCGACGTCATGCTGCTCTCCCTCACCGAGCTGTTCTCGGTACTTGTGTCTCGTGGTATCATCTTGTCAAGTCATCCTATTTTTGTGCACTTACTTTTAATAAAATACCATTTTATTAAAAGTCCGTCTTGTTCCGTTCACACCCACACAACATGGCCACGAGGATGGGATAGTGACTTAAAAGTTCGTGAAAATTTTTCGCTCATTACGTGAGTTCGGGAAATGTGTCTCGTGCGCTCAACGGGTTACATAACCTAACCGTCGCGTTAGCCGGCTACAAAGACAACGTCTTTCACTTATCGTATTAATCAAATCTTTTCAAAATGCCAGACCCTGTGCCCGATAACTTTAACAGCATTGATCTAAAACCACCTCCAGAATTAAAAGTGGACACATCTTTGCCTACCAACTGGAAAAAGTTTAAGTCCAGTTATACAATCTATGGAATCGCTAAGCAAGTCTCAACACGCAGTGAAGAAGTTCAAGCAGCAATTTTGTTGAACTTTCTTGGACCAGATGTTTTAGAGCTACTTCAAACCTTGAAGAAGGCTGATACAGACTTACACAGTCCAACAAAAATCATTAGTTTACTTGATGAATACGTGAAACCACGAATCAATATCACTTTCTCTCGCTACATGTTCTATTCGAGAGAACAACAAGAGTTGGAACCGTTCAATACGTATTTCCTAGCTTTGAAGAAACTGGCAGCCGACTGTGACTTTGAAAATATCAATCCAGCTGAAATTCTTCGAGATAAAATTATCTTAGGCATTCGAGATGAAACAGTTCGAGCCAAATTGTTAGGCGAGGCAACGACACTTGAAAAAGTGGTCACATTGTGTCAGTCAGTTGAAGCGGGTCGGAATAGAGCCAAAGAAGTCAACAATAGCAACCAAGTATCTTTAGATGCTATCAACTGATACCAGAATCGACAAGATCAACCGAGAGGTCAGCAACCATTTAATCAATCTAAAGGTCAGCAACCGTTCAATCAACCATTTAATCAATCTAGAGGTCAGCAACCATTTAATCAATCTAAAGGTCAGCAACCGTTCAATCAACCAGTTAATCAATCTAGAGGTCAGCAACCGTTCAGTCAATCCAGGGTCCAACCATACAACCAATCTGGAATGCGACAACCGTACAACCAGTTCAGGGAACAACAGCACTCGTTCAAACCTTCCAATGGAGCTGTTGCAAACTTTTGCTACAGGCTTATTAACAGTTGAATATGGGGTATTACCCTGTAAAAATAACGATTAGCGCAATAAAAAATCACGAAATCCACTCCTAAACTCACAAAATGCTTTTAAATGCGAGACCGTAATGGCGGTCGCGGGCCGCGGTTTTCTTATGGCAATTGTATGCTTCTTCTTCTTCTTGTGTGGTGTTGCGAGAACACCTCGTGTAGATGGCGCTGATTGAAGATAGGGAACCCCAATGAAAACCGCGGCCCGCGACCGCCATTACGGTCTCGCGTTTAAAAGCATTTTGTGAGTTTAGGAGTGGATTTCGTGATTTTTTAGTGCGCTAATCGTTATTTTTACAGGGTATTACCCCAAAACCAACTATTAATAAGCCTGTAGCAAAAGTTTGCAACAGCTCCATTACCACAATGGACAGGAGAGAATGCACCAACAATCCCACAACCAGACAGCATGTGGAAATTGCAATACTCAGCATGGGCCGAAAAGGTGTCCAGCGTTCGGAACTCAGTGCCAAATCTGCGGTAAACTCAACCATTTTTCTCAGGTGTGCAGAAGTAAGTCAACGAATGTAAATAACTGCAATGCTTTAAATGCTTTAGTTGAGGATCTAGGGAATGTCGATATAATGGAAGACGACATAGTTTCAATTTCTAAACTTAACTGCGATAACGCAACCAAATTGCAAGAAATAAATAAACCTAATGTAGATAAATTTTGGTTTCAAGAGTTAACCATTAATAATCAAGTAATTTCATTCAAATTAGATACGGCAGCAGGTTGTAATTTGTTACCGTTTGAATTATATCGCTCGTTAACAAATGAGCCAGTACTTAAATGTAATCAAACTATAGAAGCGTATGGTGGAACTATGGTAAAACCGGTAGGTGCTGCAATGCTGAATTGTACTGTTTATAAAACTAATCACTTGATAACTTTCCTAGTCGTTGATTGTAATTCAATGCCTATTTTAGGGTTAAAAACGTGCCAACGACTTAATTTAGTAACCAGACCGAAAAAGGTATCAGCTTTTCAAACTAATGAAACAGAAATTAGATTTACAGATGAAGAAACGTTCATTAAAGAATTTGAAAACGTATTTAATGGTGAAAATGTAGGAGAATTTCCTGTTCCTGAGGATATAGATATTGATCCTGAAGTTAAAGCACCAAACAAACCGCCAAGACGTTTACCGAGGTATGTACTTCGCAAACTTAAATTAAAATTATGTAAACTAGAAAAGCAAGGTGTCGTGTCAAAAGACACTAAGAATGTAAAGTGGTTCAGTAATTTAGTGATCGTTGAGAAACCTAACTCTAACGACATAAGAATATGTCTGGATCCATCTGATCTAAACAAAGCCATACGGCGTAGACATCATTTTATACCGTCTTTTGATGAAATCAAACAAAAAATTTGTGGTAGTAAATTCTTTACAGTTCTGGACATCAAGGATGGGTTTTGGCATGTAAAACTTAGTGATAATGCAGCCAATTTATGTGGATTTCACACGCCATGGGGCGAATATAAATTTCTGAGATTACCGTTTAGAATCAATTGTGCTCCGGAAAAATTTCAGGGCTTAAACGCTAAACACTTTGGTTCTCTAAAAGGAGTGGAGGTCTATATTGATGATTTGTTAGTTCATGGAAGAACGAGAGAAGAACATGATGAGAATTTAGCAAGAGTCATGTGTAAAGCAGAAGAATTAAACGTTAAATTCAACTTAAAAAAACTTCAGTTTAGAAAACCTAGTATCGAGTTTATGGGCCATAAGATTAGTGAACATGGAACGCAACCATTAAACGATTATTTAGAAGCTATCAAAAAACTAAAAGCGCCAAGAAACAAAAAAGAATTACAAAGCATATTAGGATTTATAAATTACCTCCGGGAATTCATTCCCAATCTTTCAGAGTTAACGGCACCACTCAGAGAATTATTGAAAAAAGATTCAATTTTTGTATGGTCGAAATTGCATGAAGACTGTCTCAATAAAATTAAAACCGTAATTTGTAACAACACTCATTTAAATAACTTTAACCCTGATTTGCCCATAACGATACAGTGTGATGCATCCAAATTTGGGTTAGGCGCATGCTTAATGCAAAACGGTAAACCAGTTGCATATGGGTCAAGAAGCCTAAGTACGACAGAAATTCGATTCGCAACAATAGAAAAGGAATTGTTGGGAATTTGTTTCGCTGTAAAAAAGTTCCGCAATCTCATCTATGGGCAAAAAATTGTAGTTCATACAGATCATAAACCTCTCGAAAGTATATTCAAAAAAGACATCACAAAGGTCCTATCCAATCGGATTCAAAGATTCATGTTAAAATTGTCCATCTACGATTTAGAAGTAGTCTATAAGCCGGGCAAAACTTTATTAGTGGCTGATCTGTTAAGTCGTAACTTTGTTGAAGAAACAGTAGAAGATGATCCAACTATGTTCGGAATTGTTCACAATATTGACGTTAATTTTGAAATAACTTCAGCCAAATTTAAGGAACTTCAAAGAGAGTCGTTAAAAGATCCAGAAATCCAAGCACTAACTTGTATGTATCAAGCAGGTTGGAAAGAGTGTAAAAATGAACTTGTTAAACCTTATTGGAATATCAGAAATGACATTTTTGTAAACAGAGATGTAGTTTATTTTGGAAATAGAATTATTGTACCGAAATCCTTAAGAAACTTTTATATGGAGTTGTTGCATTGTAAAAGTCATGCAGGAACCGACAGAACTGTGAAAAAAGCGTCTCAAATCGTGTTCTGGCCAAGTTATCAAAAAGATATCACTAAATTTGTATCAGAATGTGAAATTTGTCTTAAGTACCAAGCGAAAAATCGCAGAGAACCATTAATACCTCATCATATACCAGAAATTCCATTTTATAAAATAGGTATGGATTTTTGTGATATTGGTGGCAAGAGTTATTTAATTATAGAAGACTATTACTCTAAATGGCTAGAAATTGAGAAAGTTACTGGGAAAACAGCTAAAGAAGTCATTAGAATCTGTCAAAAAGTATTTGGTACCTTAGGTATTCCAGCAATTGTCGTAGCAGATAATAATCCATTTAATTCGTTTGAATTTAAATTATTTTTAGAAGAAAACAATTCCACTCTTGTAACATCCTCACCGAGATATCCCCAAAGTAACGGACTAGCAGAAAATGCGGTCAAGAAAGCTAAACAATTAATCCGTAAATCTACTGAAAGTCAAGTGCCACTAGAGGAGGCACTAAGGGAGTATAGAAACACTCCTGTAACAATTTTAAATGCATCTCCAGCTCAATTATGTATGAGTAGAGTGTTAAGATCTAGAATTCCAGTAAATGATGAAGTATTAAGACCTAAGTTAATCAATGTTTCTAATGAAATTGTTCAAGCTCAAACTAAAGCTAAATTAAATTATGATAAGAAATGTAAAAAAGAAGTAAATTTTTATTCTGAAGAGGAAGTTTTAGTTTTAAATGGAAATGAATGGATTCCAGGAAAAATAGTAGAAAAATTAGAGTTTCCGCCAAGATCATATGTAGTAGAAACAAGTCTCGGTCAAACACTAAGAAGAAACTCTAGCTTTGTAAAAAAGTATCCTGGTAGAAATAAGAGAAATTTTGACAACAGCCCATTCTCTTTAGTGTATTTTAACTGTGAAGATTCACTTGCGACAGAACAGGAGATTATGGTAAATAATGAAAACGTTGAAAATTCAGATGCAAATGGAGAGGGAAATATTGTTAATAATGAAGATTTAGAAGATTCTGTTGGTATTGAAGAAGAAATTAATGTAAATAAAGGAAACAAGAAAAATTCAAATGTCAATCAGGAAGAAATTATTATAAATAATGATAACTTGAAAGATTCTGAAATATTGAATGTAGCAAGTACGAGTAAAAGTGTCCATCACAATAGTAGTGATAGTGAGTCTGTAAACCTGTCGGTAAATGAAGACATGTTTAATACATTTGAAGAGTCTTTAAAGACGTTAAGTGGGAAAACTACTGAAAATATCTCAGAATCTACGGAAATGAATACCAGTTTGGAAAATTCTAGGGTCGAAAATGTAAAAATGCTAGGTCCTGATCAAGTTTTAGATATAAGTGAAAAAGATAGTTTAAGTGTTAGTCGGCAAAGATACTCTTTAAGGAATAAACAGAAGGAAGATGCTGAAAAGTGCGTAGGATGTAGTCCAAAGCAAAAAACAAAAGGCTGTGGACGAGCAAAAAGAAATAAATTGTAAGTAAATGTATCTGCAAAAAATTTAAATGTAGTAATCCTAGAAAAGGAGAAAAGTTTTGCTTTCTGTATCCCATAACAGGAATAGAAAATTTGTATTGTATCCTAAAACAGGAAAATTTAGTATTAGAGAAAATTTGTATTGTATCCTAAAACAGGAAATTTGTAATGTGTTTTTTTTTGGAAATGGGGAGGTGTTGATGACGTCATGTTGTCGACGTCATGCTGCTCTCCCTCACCGAGCTGTTCTCGGTACTCGTGTCTCGTGGTATCATCTTGTCAAGTCATCCTATTTTTGTGCACTTACTTTTAATAAAATACCATTTTATTAAAAGTCCGTCTTGTTCCGTTCACACCCACACAACATTGCGTGCGTAAGCTCTCTGATTGGTCGAAACCGCACGCAAGATGCACGCAATTCAATGCTCGGGACCTAACATAATTTGGTACCTGGATGAGAACGAGTTACGTATTTAGAGACACAGTTAGGTAAGTACCTAATCAAAAATCAAAGCTTAGTATCACACCCTCTCCTCCTCATGAAAATTAAAATTTTGAACGGAAGTTTTAATTTCAATGAAGTAATCTAGATCCGAAAAAATAGCCTGAACTAGAAGGGCAACTGAAATTAAAATTTTATTAATAAAAATGATTTTTTGGGGCTTAATGGAAACGAAGCCACACAAATAAAGCAGTCCGTAAAAAAAAAAACAAAAAACAAAAAAAAACAAAAAAACAAAAAACCGTATGACATACGCTGACGCAGCAAGAGTCACAATAAAACTAAATAAATTGTTAACTATAATTGTTACAGTGAAATTATAGCATAAAATTATGGAGCAAACGAAAGAGTCGAAACCTATACTATGTGCTTTCGAACAGGTATCTCTGACTTGCACCTACTGATAGACAGAAAGAATGGCTCGAAGCACCTAACCCCCGGGGGGCGCGGGTGGGGATTTTGGAAACGAATAAAAAACAAAAAATCTCGGGAAACGACACGACTCGGTCTGGATTCGGGATACCAGTGCACTCAAAAGGGTCGGATGACCTCTTTTTTTACACATACTTCGTCTTTCCGTACTGAGCTGGCCTTGAGCCTGTCCCTAGACCGAGACTCGAGACAGACCCGCCCGGCAGGATGATTTTTGGAGCGTTGCGCTCATCACGAGATTGATAGTCTCAGGTCTTATAAGGCCAGATGTTCGGTTTTTGAATCGGGGATAGAATGATAAAAGAATCAGAGGATTCGGTCAGTGCCTCGCACCTCGAAGACCGAAGTGAAGTCGGTGCGCATCGCTTCCACCCCAATGGAGCTCTTGCAAGGTTTTGCTGCAGACAAATGGCCAATCGATTCTGTTGTAAAATGCTGCGAAAATGACGGTGAGACTATTAAAAAAGTCTAAAACTCACTCCTCGAAGAGAAAACTTAACTTGAAATTTCGGGTGACCACCCTTGCATGTATGTGTTACGCCCCGATCGCGCAGTTGACCATTCCGCGGAATGGTCAGAAAATTGACCATTCCGCGGAATGGTCAGAGCCATTGACCCAATCGCGGAATGGATGCAAAATTGACCATTCCGTGAAATGGGGCATGTGAAAACTGGCCATTCCGTGAAATGGGGTAGGGCTATGTTAGTTGACAAATGCGATATAATCTCCACTGTGGCATTTGATACATTCAATCAGTTTTGAGTGAGACAAGCGATAAGTCAGAGATAAAAAAAAAGAAAAAAAGGAAGATAAAACCAAAATAACGAAGAAAAATAAATAAATAAAATAAAAAAAAAAATAAAAAATAAAAAATAAAAAATAAAAATAAAAAAACGATGAAATCACGATGTGAAAAAAGAAATACTTAGATGTTAATGTTAAAAATCTGGCTAAAAACTCGAATAAATAAAAAAAAAAAAAAAAAAAAAAAAAAAAAAACCACTTATGTGGCGACACGAAACCACGATGAAATCATAAGGTGAAAAAAGAAATACGTAAATGTTAATGTTAAAAAACTGGCTATAAAAACTCGAATAAATAAAAGAAAAAAACACTTATATGGCGACACTAAACCGGTGAGATCACTTACATACTTAAAACCGGTGAAATCACGATGGCTAATCTTATACATCAATACTTAAATATTAATGTTAAAAAACTGGCTAAAAACTCAAATGAATAACATCATCAAATCACAACCGCGTAGAAGAAAGAAAGGCGTACCTATTACAGTTCGGTGACTCGGCAAAACTGACGGATCACCGCTGTGAGGCCAGTGACACTGTTTACTTGACCTTTGTACTACCCATCCACTTTCCAATTTACGGATAATGGAGCTGTTGCAAAGTTTTTCTAAAGGGTTATTAATAGTTGATTATGGGATAAAACCCGTAAAAATAACGATTAGCGCACTAAAAAATCACGAAATCCACTCCTAAACTCACAAGATGATTTTAAACGCGAGACCGTAATGGCGGCCGAGGCCGCCCAGATCTAATGGTAATCTAATGGTAATGGTAAATCTAATGGTGCTTCTTCTTCTTCTTTTGTGGTGTTGCGAGAGCACCTCGTGGAGATGGCGCTGATTGAAGATAGGGAAACCCAATGCAAACCACGTAACGGCCCCGGCTGCCATTACGGTCTCGCGTTTAAAAGAAGTTTGTGAGCTTAGGAGTGGATTTCGTGAGTTTTAGCACAGAATAATACAATCAGAAGGGAAACTCTAATTCATTTTGAAACATTCTTTACTTCGGGCCGCCATGTTCGAAAGTGAGTATCTTCGGCAATCTTCGGCAGATCTTCGGCAACTGGCCGAGTTGTGATTGGTTGTATAGCCTGAAAAAGCATGTCCGCCATCTTGAGAAGTGAGTAGGCACAGTTGCCAATTTGTGCTGGTAAATTCCAAATCTTGTTTCCATTGGCTCTTATGGGAGTTTCCCTTCTGATTGTATTATTCTGTGGTTTTAGTGCTCTAATCGATAATTTCACAGGGTTTTACCTCATTATCAACCATTAAAGCCTGCAGAAAAAGTTTGCAACAGCTCCATTTCGGTTTTTG
Source organism: Trialeurodes vaporariorum (assembly GCA_011764245.1). Lineage (NCBI taxonomy): Eukaryota > Metazoa > Arthropoda > Insecta > Hemiptera > Aleyrodidae > Trialeurodes > Trialeurodes vaporariorum. The sequence continues at coordinate 22,056,113 of VMOF01000379.1, forward strand.
TTTACAAACATTGACACATTTTTTCCTCATCCTAACTCTTGGATGAAAACGTGAATGCATACCAGCACCGGCACGTCGTCTCTGAGCTCGTTGCAAATATCATGCTCAAATTTTGCCACATTTCAACAATGAATATTTTTTCGATTTTATTATTTATTTATTTATTTTTTTATTTATTTTTTTTTAAATTTATTTATTTTTTTTATTTATTTATTTTTCTTCGTTATTTTTGTTTTTTTGTTTTTTGTTTTTTATCTTTAATTTATCGCTTGTCTCACTCAAAACTGATTGAATGTATCATGTGCCACAGTGGAGATTATATCGCATTTGTCAACTAAAATAGCCCTACCCCATTTCACGGAATGGCCAGTTTTCACATGCCCCATTTCACGGAATGGTCAATTTTGCATCCATTCCGCGATTGGATCAACGGCTCTGACCATTTCGCGGAATGGTCAATTTTCTGACCATTCCGCGGAATGGTCAACTGCGCGATCGGGGCGTAACATATGCACCAACCTTGGATTCGGACCCCTAACAAGAGAACGGAACATGAAATTAAGTGCCGTCTTCCTCGTTTATTACGCAACGTAGAACTTTTCTGTAGTCATCACCGTGCTCCTAGTGACAAAATATGTATAAATGGAACTTTAATTCCTTCAAATTTACTTTTTGAAAGCAAATTCATTAATCTCATTGTTCAAAGTCGTAGGTTATGTTCTTTTGTTTGGAGTCCGAATCCGGGAGTTGCCCGATTCCCTCCCGATTCCAATTCGCTCCCGTGACGCTCTCCGATACCCGATTCTCTCCCGGTCCCGGTGTCGAGTAAATAATGAAAAAAATGGCAACGTCGCAACAACATTAAATGCACCGTGATGCTTTCCTTAAATTTGTTGTATTTAATCACTCTCAGTGCAAAAAAGTTACTGAATTCCGCAAGTACCTCATAGCCAATTACATTGGCGAAGGAGCTCTTTTTCCTCCCATACTTAGGGCTTCAAAAACGCCCCCCCCCCCCCCGGTCCATAACAACAAACGCATGTGAAAGTTTTCATTCCAGATACAACTCGCTTTTTTACAAGCATCATCCCAACTTTCATGCCTTTATCGAGGTTCTCAAAAAAATTTTCAGGGATTCAAAAATTTTAATCAATTCCGCGAATAACACAAGAGCGAAAAACCGGTCCATTATCCTAAAAAAATTGAGTTCCTCGAAGAAACCATCGGAAACCTCCCCGAAAATTGTGACAACGAGGCCCTTCGCACGGTCTCATACAGAAAGTCTCCGAATGTTTTTTGTGAACTTGTAATATACGTTTTATTTTCAACTTTTTTGACGCACCCGACTCCATATATACACCTGTGCAGTGAATTTTAAGACTTTGCTTTCCTAATTTTTTAACATTTTCATTCGGCAGCCATGATAAAGGTTAAGCGAGGGAGAAGGTTTTCAAATTTTGCTTTATGATTGTGAAGCAGAGTTTGGAAACTTTCTGAGCCTGTCCCTAGACCGAGACTCGAGACAGACCCGCCCGGCAGGATGATTTTTGGAGCGTTGCGCTCATCACGAGATTGATAGTCTCAGGTCTTATAAGGCCAGATGTTGGGTTTTTTGAATCGGGGATAGAATGATAAAAGAATCAGAGGATTCGGTCAGTGCCTCGCACCTCGAAGACCGAAGTGAAGTCGGTGCGCATCGCTTCCCCCCCAATGGAGCTCTTGCAAGGTTTTGCTGCAGACAAATGGCCAATCGATTCTGTTGTAAAATGCTGCGAAAATGACGGTGAGACTATTAAAAAAGTCTAAAACTCACTCCTCGAAGAGAAAACTTAACTTGAAATTTGGGGTGACCACCCTTGCATGTATGTGTTACGCCCCGATCGCGCAGTTGACCTTTCCGCGGAATGGTCAGAAAATTGACCATTCCGCGGAATGGTCAGAGCCATTGACCCAATCGCGGAATGGATGCAAAATTGACCATTCCGTGAAATGGGGCATGTGAAAACTGGCCATTCCGTGAAATGGGGTAGGGCTATGTTAGTTGACAAATGCGATATAATCTCCACTGTGGCATTGATACATTCAATCAGTTTTGAGTGAGACAAGCGATAAGTCAGAGATAAAAAAAAAAAAAAAGGAAGATAAAACCAAAATAACGAAGAAAAATAATAAATAAAATAAAAAAAAAAAAAAAAAAAAAAAAAAAAAATAAAAAAAAAAAACGATGAAATCACGATGTGAAAAAAGAAATACTTAGATGTTAATGTTAAAAATCTGGCTAAAAACTCGAAAAAAAAAAAAAAAAAAAAAAAAAAAAAAAAACACTTATGGGCGACACGAAACCACGATGAAATCATAAGGTGAAAAAAAAAAAATACGTAAATGTTAATGTTAAAAAACTGGCTAAAAAAACTCGAATAAATAAAAGAAAAAAACACTTATATGGCGACACAAAACCCGGGTGAGATCACTTACATACTTAAAACCGGTGAAATCACGATGGCTAATCTTATACATCAATACTTAAATATTAATGTTAAAAAACTGGCTAAAAACTCAAATGAATAACATCATCAAATCACAACCGCGTAGAAGAAAAAAAGGCGTACCTATTACAGTTCGGTGATCGGCAAAACTGACGGATCACCGCTGTGAGGCCAGTGACACTGTTTACTTGACCTTTGTACTACCCATCCACTTTTCCCAAATTTTCGGATAATGGAGCTGTTCAAAGTTTTTCTAAAGGGTTATTAATAGTTGATTATGGGATAAAACCCGTAAAAATAACGATTAGCGCACTAAAAAATCACGAAATCCACTCCTAAACTCACAAGATGATTTTAAACGCGAGACCGTAATGGCGGCCGAGGCCGCCCAGATCTAATGGTAATCTAATGGTAATGGTAAATCTAATGGTGCTTCTTCTTCTTCTTTTGTGGTGTTGCGAGAGCACCTCGTGGAGATGGCGCTGATTGAAGATAGGGAAACCCAATGCAAACCACGTAAGGGCCCCCGGCTGCCATTACGGTCTCGCGTTTAAAAGAAGTTTGTGAGCTTAGGAGTGGATTTCGTGAGTTTTAGCACAGAATAATACAATCAGAAGGGAAACTCTAATTCATTTTGAAACATTCTTTACTTCGGGCCGCCATGTTCGAAAGTGAGTATCTTCGGCAATCTTCGGCAGATCTTCGGCAACTGGCCGAGTTGTGATTGGTTGTATAGCCTGAAAAAGCATGTCCGCCATCTTGAGAAGTGAGTAGGCACAGTTGCCAATTTGTGCTGGTAAATTCCAAATCTTGTTTCCATTGGCTCTTATGGGAGTTTCCCTTCTGATTGTATTATTCTGTGGTTTTAGTGCTCTAATCGATAATTTCACAGGGTTTTACCTCATTATCAACCATTAAAGCCTGCAGAAAAAGTTTGCAACAGCTCCATTTCGGTTTTTGTTTACAAACATTGACACATTTTTTCCTCATCCTAACTCTTGGATGAAAACGTGAATGCATACCAGCACCGGCACGTCGTCTCTGAGCTCGTTGCAAATATCATGCTCAAATTTTGCCACATTTCAACAATGAATATTTTTTTGATTTTATTATTTATTTATTTATTTTTTTATTTATTTTTTTTTAAATTTATTTATTTTTTTATTTATTTATTTTTCTTCGTTATTTTTGTTTTTTTGTTTTTTGTTTTTTATCTTTAATTTATCGCTTGTCTCACTCAAAACTGATTGAATGTATCATGTGCCACAGTGGAGATTATATCGCATTTGTCAACTAAAATAGCCCTACCCCATTTCACGGAATGGCCAGTTTTCACATGCCCCATTTCACGGAATGGTCAATTTTGCATCCATTCCGCGATTGGATCAACGGCTCTGACCATTTCGCGGAATGGTCAATTTTCTGACCATTCCGCGGAATGGTCAACTGCGCGATCGGGGCGTAACATATGCACCAACCTTGGATTCGGACCCCTAACAAGAGAACGGAACATGAAATTAAGTGCCGTCTTCCTCGTTTATTACGCAACGTAGAACTTTTCTGTAGTCATCACCGTGCTCCTAGTGACAAAATATGTATAAATGGAACTTTAATTCCTTCAAATTTACTTTTTGAAAGCAAATTCATTAATCTCATTGTTCAAAGTCGTAGGTTATGTTCTTTTGTTTGGAGTCCGAATCCGGGAGTTGCCCGATTCCCTCCCGATTCCAATTCGCTCCCGTGACGCTCTCCGATACCCGATTCTCTCCCGGTCCCGGTGTCGAGTAAATAATGAAAAAAATGGCAACGTCGCAACAACATTAAATGCACCGTGATGCTTTCCTTAAATTTGTTGTATTTAATCACTCTCAGTGCAAAAAAGTTACTGAATTCCGCAAGTACCTCATAGCCAATTACATTGGCGAAGGAGCTCTTTTTCCTCCCATACTTAGGGCTTCAAAAACGCCCCCCCCCCCCCCCGGTCCATAACAACAAACGCATGTGAAAGTTTTCATTCCAGATACAACTCGCTTTTTTACAAGCATCATCCCAACTTTCATGCCTTTATCGAGGTTCTCAAAAAAATTTTCAGGGATTCAAAAATTTTAATCAATTCCGCGAATAACACAAGAGCGAAAAACCGGTCCATTATCCTAAAAAAATTGAGTTCCTCGAAGAAACCATCGGAAACCTCCCCGAAAATTGTGACAACGAGGCCCTTCGCACGGTCTCATACAGAAAGTCTCCGAATGTTTTTTGTGAACTTGTAATATACGTTTTATTTTCAACTTTTTTGACGCACCCGACTCCATATATACACCTGTGCAGTGAATTTTAAGACTTTGCTTTCCTAATTTTTTAACATTTTCATTCGGCAGCCATGATAAAGGTTAAGCGAGGGAGAAGGTTTTCAAATTTTGCTTTATGATTGTGAAGCAGAGTTTGGAAACTTTCTGTCGACCGAACCAATTTTCTTCATCAGAGCATCTTATAATTTTGAACTGCCTATCAACTTACGGTCCGAACTAAATATTCTTGACATGGTGAGTTTAGTTTTAGTTTTTATAATGGGGCAGTTGCAAGGGTCTGAAATGTTGTGTTTTTTATAAAGAAAATGAAAGTACTTGATAAGCTGAGAACAAAGATGCCTTTGGTTTCTAGTTAAGTCCCATTGTTCCGGAGATGAGATTTTGGCCCACAATACATTGTTTTAAATGGGAATTCCGCGCGGTGACGTCACTACGCACACGATTTTTGACAACTTTACACGTGTGTATCGCCAAATCCGAGACTCTTGGGAAAAAGTCAAAGGCAATATGGTTCCCAGCTCATCAAGTACTTTCCTTTTCCTTATAAAAAACTCAATATTATAGACCCTTATTGCAACTGCCCCATTAAACTTTTTGTTGCGACGTTGCCATTTTTTTTCATTTACTCGACACCGGGAGGGAATCGGGTATCGAAGAGCGTCACGGGAAGGAATCGGGCGACGCGACGCCCCCGAATCCGAGGTTGGTGCATACATGCAAGGGTGGTCACCCGAAATTTCAAGTTAAGTTTTCTGCTTTCCTGCAGAGGGCAGTCCAATGCTTTCTGCAAAGAGTATACGTTTTCTGCTTTTGTCGGTCATCTTGCCGGCAGTGATTTTGAACAGCGCGCCACTGAATTTGTGGCGCGAAGTCAGATGAGCATACCTCTTTAATCTATAACCTTGGGGTCGATACTGGGAGTCGGCCTCTCATTGGCTTGCACAAAACTAGTAAAAATGACGTTGAGAACACTAAAAAATCAAGAAATTCACTCTTAGAATCGGGCTTAATGGTGGAGAGACGCAGGTATCATGGGAGATTCGTATCTAAATTGAGATATATCTATGTGTTTCCGTAGAAAAAGTGACATAATAGACAGGAATCTCCTATAATACCTGCGTTGAAACACCATTAATTACGATCTTGCCGTTATAGCAGTTATGTTAGTTTATTACTGAATTTTAGACTTCCTTAGAATGACTTTCGTGATTTCCGCTGGTCTTTACATGAGATTGGACTGTTTATTTGCTTAAAGCAAAAGTTCGCCGCAAGAGCCCCATTGAGGGTTTCTCCCCTAACTGAGAGCCTCTAGAGAGGCTCCGTTAGAGAGAGCTCTCTAACGAAGGGGGGGGGGGGGCTCACTCAGTGAGAGAGATAATAAACGATCTGAAAGTGAAAAATAGGAAGGGTTAGAGCGAATGGGTCACTAATTGTAAGTTAAAAATTATCAGAGTCAAGTTCATGACTCGTATTCCGAAATTAGGAGAGGATGGGGGGGGGGGGTTATGGTTATATATAAAGTCGAAATTATCGCGGTCTCAATGTGAGAATTTTTAAAGCGTTTGAAATCGTTGAATTTTCCGGGAAACAGCTTAAAATTGCACCGGGGACGTTCGAAATTCCAAAAAATTTCCGAGGAAGGGTGAAAATGTCTGTTTGGGGGGGGGGGGGGGGGAATTCGTATGGCGTCTAGGGGGGCACTGGCACCCCTGCAAAAGCGCAAAGATGTACCGTGCAGGGACCAAAACATGTTGTGATGTTAGGTCCCGAGAGTAACTTGCGAACGGTCAATGGTCATGATGTAACCATATGTAAGTATAGAGGTGGAGGCCGATTACTTTTGGTCGCCATGTTTCGCGTCATCAAGGTACACGGTACCGTGCTATGTACCGAGTGGTGGGGGTCGTACCTTGAACGTTGATTGGTCGTTCGTGAAATTATTGCGTCATCAAGGTACAATAATCGGTGATCCGCCTCCACCTCTATACCTACTTTCATCATGGTCAATGGTCATGTGACGTCGCGTCGCGTCGGGGCGTGACTTGCGTAAGCTCTTGGTTGGTCGAGGCTGTATGCAATAGATCTGTGTTGTGATGACGTCACGATCAAAATTGGATCCAAACAAATGCTCCATCTCGGATCTCGCTCACTCTCGTGGATTTACCCATAAGAAATCATCTATACAAATTTTCGAATGCAAATTCATGCGAGTTATAACAACCAGTTTTCCCCAATTCTATTGCACCATTTGATTCCACGTACCATTAAGTACCTTTTAACTCTGACGTAATTCCTGAAAGATCATAAGTACCTAAATTAACAATCGCACAGTTTTACGGAGAGATATTGTATGTTTTTTCCTTGTCTTACTCACAGTATCTTATGGGCGCACTATGCCTACGGTCCGGATGGCTATTCTAGCTTGTCTAACTCATAACTTACGATTGGAAAATGCCACAGGAATGAAACTTTGAGAATCACTTTTCAATCATTAGATTTTACTTTTCCACGCGATGAACCTAATATTTGACACCCCTGGGGCCCCCGTGGGGGTCTTAAACCCCTCAATTCAAATTTTTCCATTGGCAACCCCCATCTTGTGACACATCAATCGAAAGCTTGTAAAAAATGACGAATTCTAATGCAAACCAGAGCTCTTTATGTGCATTCACACTAAAGTTAGAACAGGTCAAAGTTTGACTTTATCGGAATTTACTGTCATAACTTTAGTGCGAATGCACATAAAGAGCTCTGGTTTGCGTTAAAATGCTTCATTTTTTACAAGCTTTCAATTGATGTATCACAAGATGGGAGTAGCCGATAGTAAAATATGCATTGAGCCATTGAGGGGTTTTAAGGCCCCGAAGGGACTCCAGGGGCGTCAAAAATTTGGTTCATCGCGTGGAAAAGTAAAATCTAATTATTGAGAAGGTATTCTCAAAATTTCAGTCCTGTGGCATTTTTGAATCACAAGTTATGATTTTATACAAGCTAGAATAGCCATCCGGACCATAGTGGGGCGTAGCAACGCCATGACACTCAATCATCCAAACCTCTCTTCGTATCGAAGCTTCTTCGAGGTGTAGCACGTGGTGTGATGGTGCCTATGAGCCTATATCCCAGAATTCTGTGCCCATAAGAAACTGTGAGTGGGACAAGGACAACATAGGACTTTCTTCGAAATAACTGTGATTGTAAATTAATGCGTGATGTTTCACAAATGTTGTTGTGGCGTGATTACATTCCAAAGTACTTGGAATTCGATGGTGTAATAAAATTCAAGGGTTTGATAAAATCTGAGAAAACTTGCTGTTTACTGTCACGAATTTGCATTTGAAAATTTGGATCTTGTTTTGTAGGGGGAAACCCCACGAGAGCGAGTGAGATGGAGCCAGTGGCAGATCCAGATAATCCGCGCCGTGTATTTCAATACAAGTGGCCATACCAGAGCGAACGCGAACGTTTTGGCATTTCGCTAGGGATTCAAGGTGTTTCGTCATTGAAAGGTGACTTCCACAGATGTAATGGAATGGGTAGATATTGACCGACGAATGTCCGTGTATATCGTTTAGGCTGTAAAAAAAACCATTTTTTTGTATTTTCTGTAATAATTCAGAACCATTAATATCACAATAAACAAATTGACGCTTCACCTCTTTTTTTTTTTTTTTTTTTTTTTTTTTTATTTTTTATTTAAGAACCAATGACATAAATATCAGAAAAAATAAGAGAAGAAGCTTTGACTATAAAATGTTCAAATTTTTGGGGGGTAAATAACATAAACTACATGGATTACAAATGGACAAAAGCGGGAACATGTACCGTGCAGGATACGCAGCGTCGCGTCGCGTCGCAAGGTATGCCACACCAGAGCGCATACGCGAACGCGAACCAGCGTTCGCGTTCGCTTAGAAGCAGGGTCCACACCTGAGCATTTCGGCGCACCGCACGGCGCATGAGGATTCGCCCGCATGCTCATGCGGTGTGGGCTTTGCGAAGATTTCTTTTTATTTCGACGAACAGGTCGCACCGCCTCGGTCTGTTCGCCCGTGCTCAAGAAATATACGTCCGTATAAAAACAGTCCACGCGCTACTGAATGCGTCCACGCACCTACTTTCGCGCCACACGGAATTTCCTTTGACTCGGGTCACAAAAACCGCCTTCCAGAGCGAGCACGGCCGAACAGTCCGCACCGCACAACGCATGGTTCATTCGGTGCGGCACGACGTCCACACTGGCGCGCATTCGGGCGCATGCTGTGCGGTGCGGCGAAATGCTCAGGCGTGGACCAGGGACCAAAGAATGTTAGGTCCCGAGCATTGAATTGCGTGCATCTTGCGTGCGGTTTAGACCAATCAGAGAGCTTACGCACGGTCATGTGACCGTGCGTAAGTTACGCTCGGGACCTAACAATATTTGGTCCCTGGCTTTTTAAGGTGTGGTGTGCCACGGGCTTAACCAGAGCCCGATCGTGTTCGCAGTTCGCACCGATCCGATGCGGAGCGGCCACCGCCAGTCACCACCTTGAGGCTTGCGACGCGACGCTGCGTATCCTACACGGTGCATCTTCGTGCTTTATAGTCCGTACAATCAATGTAGTTTATGTTGTGTTTTCCAATAAACGATAGCATTTTTTAGTCAGTGCTTTCCGAAACCTTTCCTCTGACGCGCAAAGCTATTTGATTCGCCGTTTTGCGATCAAGGGAATTTTCAAACCAATCACAAGCTGGTGGACCTGGACCACCGTACTAACCAGCACTTGTTATGGTCGGCGGCGCGGCCCAAAATTGACCGAAGTTTTGCTTCTGTTCCTTTCATGTCCAATGCTCAGATTGGTTGTTGGTTTTAGGCTTTCATTAAGCAAAGAAGTTGAAGACATCTAAGGCTCGCCACACGAAAGAGTCGATGAGGGGAAAGAGGGTAGAGGAACAAATGGTAATCATCCGAAATGCCGGCAAATCCGCCTGTCCGCCGCTGGTCCACCGTCGAACTTAACCTTCCGATTCGTTCACGCGGTCAACTCCTGTCAGACGCATAAAAAGCGTCGAGCCCGTACGCCGTGTAAAGAACTTTCATCAGGAGACTGAGACTCTGCTTGGGCCCAGAGCTTTGACGGAGTGTTCTTGTTTTTCTCTGTGCTTTGCGCCAACTTTTTGGCTCAACAAGTAGATAACTTTTGCACTCTTCAAAAATTACAAAATATTGGATAAAATTTCAGGAATACAGAATTTCATTAAGAACAATCGAAATCACTTAAAACTACCTGTATTTTTACGTGAAGTTCGATTCATTATCTTCTTTTGTTCATAAGTTTTGGGACGCTGAATGTCTGGGGACTATAAACCTCAGACCCCCTTCATTGAGGGCTCAAGCCAAAAAAGTTGCAATTTTCAAACGATCCACACATAGGTGTGGGTATATCATCCCTGAGAAAATGTAACATTTTTATAGGGAGTAACTTACTCCGAGTAAGGAGCCCAGCCCACTCCAGTGGCGGCTTGGGCAATTTGGCAACAATGCTTTACCTCCATTTGATTCTCTGTAAAACAATGGATTGGAAGAAGAATCACTGATTCACCATCAATTGATTGTTGAATATACAGGGTGATCCAAAACTTCGGCGACCCCTGAAAATCTTTTAAACGGCTGCAGATAAAACAACGAAACTTGGGGGTTGTTTATAACTCAAAAGAAACTATCTTCTGAGGGGGTCAAAGGGCACCCCTCCGGAGGGGGGTTACTGGTTAGGCCCCCTAACTCTAAATTTTCAAATAGCAGCCCTTGCCTTGTGATATATCTTTTGAAATGGCGTAAAATTCTGAGACTTTTTGCGCAAACTGGAGGTCAAAATTGTGTAGTTATCGATATATCGAAGGTCAACGTTCGATTTGGACCCATTTTCAAAAAATTATTACTCCTATTATTTAAGATGAAATTTCAAAAGCTAGGGGCCTAAAATACTCTAAACAGGAAGTGCTTTTCAGAAAGAAATACGTCTTGGACCCAAATCTAGTCAAAATTTGGGTTTAAGGCCCCAAAGCATATTTGACGTTTTTACTCCTTATCTCAAAAATTCCTAAACACGATACCTATCCAGTGATACATCGATCGACAGGGCATACAAAATGGAGCATTTTGACGCAAATTGAAGGTCGATATCGTTTTTTGCATTTGAGATATCAAACCTTGCAAAACCAAGTTTGACATTCAATATCTCGAATGCAAAAAACGAGATCGACCTTCAATTTGCGTCAAAATGCTCCATTTTGTATGCCCTGTCGATCGATGCATCACTTGATAGGTATCATCTTTTGGAATTTTTGAGATAGGCACCCCCTGAGGAGTAAAACGTTAAATATACTTAAGGGCCTTAAACCCAAATTTTGACTGGATTTGGGTCAAAGCCATCTTTATATCCAATGAACACTTGCTGTTGGGAGTATTTCAGATCCCTAATTTTTTGAAATTCCAGCATTAAAAATAGGAGTAATGATTCTTTAAAAATGGGTCTAAATCAAACTTTGAGCTTTGATATATCGAAAACAACAAATGATATCAACCTCTGGTTTGCGCCACAAGTCTTAGAATTTTACACCCTTTCAAACAATGTATCACAAGATAGGGGTTGCTGCTTAAAAATTTAGAGTTAGGGGGCCAAACCCCCCGTTGGAGGGGTGCCCTCAAATGTCTGACCCCCTCAAAAGATATAGTTTCTTTTGAGTTATGAACATCCTCCAAGTTTTGTTGCTTCATCTGCAGCCCTTCAATAGATATTCAGGGGTCGCCAGACTTTTGGATCACCCTTTAGATTCAAATAGAGAGCAAGCTTTTTTGCCAAATTGCTCCAGCCGCCACTGGCCCACTCCTTATGAGAGTTGGAACAATATCATTCTTTTACGGAACTATTTGGACGAGCTATGCAAACAAGCCTACCAAATTTTGTTCCTATCTGAGTTCATTTATTTTCTTTAACTGTTCATGGATGTCGACTGGAAGAAAGAAAGGAAGGGGAAGAAAAAAAAACAGATAATAAATTGAAAACTGGCCGTAACTTTGAGATATCTAAAGGAGACTATAGAAGTTAGAGCTAGGCACTCAGTGAAAAATTCTTGTTATATTTCATCGAAATTGGACGCTTCTTACACCTTGAAGTAGTGTGGACAGGCAGAAATTCACGTAGAAGAGGCCAAAAATTGAACACCATTTGGGAGGTTTCTGGGGTTGGATTTCCAAATTTTTACAGTAGTTCCGTAAGATCATCAGTAATAGTTAGGCCATATTTCATTGCAAAAAAGCATTCTTGCTTTCAGAGCTTATAGGAAATTTTTCGCAAGATTCTAGAATGATATAGTTGATTGAAAATTAGGCCTGATTCTTGGAAATAGTTTGCACGCAATCAAAAGCCTGACAATTGACAAAATTTGTAGGATTCGCAACCGATTTTATTAGCTCCAAGCTTGCATTCCACCAGCTCAATTAATTTGATGTTTGGTTTCGGAAAATGATAAGCCTCAGCTGCCGAAGTCATAATCTGTAAGAGACAGGTGGCGCTATCAGGCAGATTAAAATCTCAATTAGATTGGTGGGGAATCATCTTAACGCAAGTAACCTCCATCAACTTAACCACCACGAAGTAACACCACATGGAGGTTGCTAGCAAAGTCTTTCCCATTTGCTGTCCATACGTTGCGTTCTGGTAGCGGATTCCGCAATTGAATTCAGACCAGTAGCTTCACATGCAATTTGGAATCATCATAAAGTCGCCCATTCAATCCCGTGAAAAAGGTGCACCTGAAGCCAAACTTTCTCCAGTTTGGAGAATCTTGAATACAAATGTAAGTACCAGACTACCAGATGCACCAAAGATGCAGTTTTGAAGACGTTGCATGTCAAAGTACCAAAATCGGTTGGTCAGTAGTGAAGCAGTAGCGATATAATTTCATTATGGCAAAGGTATTCTGAAAAATTTCTTGAACCGAAGTAAGATAACAATTGCTGTGTTTAACCTGTAGAGCATAGTTTAACGGTTTGAGAGGAGGTGAAGATAACAAGCATGCTCCGCATTTTATCTTTAGCAGACAATGTCACTGTTTCAAACCTTAAAATTACAGAGATACGGCTAGAGAGAAAAGTTGATACATGCTATCCTACTGCTTAATTTACTGTATCAGTAGCATGGAATGAACAACATCCAAGTAACTTTAGGTAAGCTGCATATTTATCCTCAGAATGCATGAATGATAGAAAGCTACAAGTGCTACAGGTTGCTCCAGAAAAGATTTAACTTGACATTTGTACGGCTTTTATCAAAACATCTGCTTCGTTCCACTAACAACCCATTGCTTGTCACTTGTACAAAATAATTCACAGCAGTTGGCAGGAAGTAAACGCTAATTGCTCTCCCCTCATTATGTAATCCTAGTTTGTATCCATGCTAATTAGCTTTGCTGACCAATCAGCGTCCACTTCCGACAAACCATTTTGTACAGGTGACACGAGCTAAAGAGGTGGCGCTATTAGCGTTATGAAAAGCAGCTGCTTTCATGAAAGCTGTAAAACTGGCTGATCCAATCTTTCCTGACACACCTTCAATTATTCTTACCTGTTTATTTTAGAACTCCTTCAAGTGTAACGGTCCAATTAACCAGAAAACTTGATTATGGTTCCGGGCAATTCTTACTTCCCCAGTAGAAACAATGAAAATTAATTTTTTGCATGAATATCCTCACGTACACGGTAAAAGCACAAAATATCTAACGCAAACACTGAGAGAGTGAGACGTTAAGTTCATTCAACAATTTAAGCTCCACTTCAAAGCCTTATAGGCTGTTTTCACAACATAACCTTAAAATGTCTGCTTTCGTCGCATAGGTTCCTCAAGGTAACTCACGGCGAATCAATAATGCAACGCACTAAAAAAGGTACCAAGATTTATTTAACACAGATACGTAAGTAAATGAAAATATAACACTGCGATAAAGGTACAAAAACAGTGCCACGGGCAATCACTTCCATTCAAAAGATAATCGTTCACCATGAGTGTGACGAGTCAGCAAAGGTAGGAGGTAGCCACAAAGGAGGAAGGAAGGGAAGTTGGGAAGTTGTAGAGAATAAGAAATTGAGGTGTGGTTACTTCAAAATTTACAACTTTCACTTATCGACTTATCAGTGATAACCAACATCACTTTTTCCGCTAGGGCGGAAATTCAGCCGGATGTCGCTCGGACGCGCACTCGCAGCGTGAGAGAATCACCGAGATAACCAGAAAACTCGGGAATTTTGCAAATAACGACTAGCAATAATGCCAATAATAACACGGGCTCGTTGATTGTGTAGGATGGATCGGAGGCGAACAGAGTGCAGCCTGCCACCAAAGCCGTTACTTACATGTTTTAACTTTGCCGAGCGGAATCTACAATCCAGCAGATCGGACTAGAGATTCTTGTAAAATTTTGGTGTGCCGACTGTCGCCGAGTATCTGTGCGTTCATCGCTGTTTACACTGTTTACAGTTTTCCACCCAAATGAATTCTTCCCTCCATTTTGCTTTGGAGCAGCACGTTTGTGAACCAACGAACCAACCAGTTGGGCCGTTGCCTAAATGCCTACTGCTGTATCACGTTAATAAAATTTGTCGCATGGCCCGTTTTATGAACAAAATTATTTTATTCTTCATTTCAACTCAAAAAACTTTTGCTGCACTGCTGTGAGTTTCGTGCCGTCCAATCAGACCAACACGTGTATCGTCACTCTACGACTCTTATTTCCTTGTTCAGCAATCTATCTTCGTGTTATGTGTTATATTTTACCTTTTCTTTCCTAGTGAGAGCTACGCCGTTAGCGAAAAATCAACTTCCAGAAAAAAAAAATCATCCGTTTTATCGAAGAAGTTAGAAGATGATCCACGCCCGGTAGGTAAATTCCTTCGAAGACACTCTTTACTTTCTCTTGCCGAATGTTCACACCTTTGTGCCTATTTGACAGAATCCCCTCCCTTGATTTCCGCCATTTTTACTCATCATTTGAGTAACGGATTTTTCAGTCGGATTAAACATTCGTGCAGTTGAAGCCTGAAGGTAGTGATTTCCGTGAATTAGGTATTTTCTCTTTCAGAATAATGTTTCGTGACGCATTCACGTATGAAAAGAATTTTTTTGGCAAAGATTGACTGCAAAAGCTGACAACTGTAATTTTCCGTTTATTTGATCAGGGATAGTTTTCCGGGGCGAAGAAATTTTGCGTCGTCCATCTTGAATCCGTGCACCCAGTGCACCCCTCTCTCTGAAGCCTAGGAAAGTAGAAATATTTGAAAATAGGTGAAAATGACAATTACTTAGTTTTCTTTAATATCTATGCATCATCCGTAATTATCTTGAATTCGCTCTCTTTTTCCGCCTTCCTCTACGGTAACGATTTTTGTAACTATGCAGGGAAGCATTGTAGGCAGTTTTTCAATCAAGTTTTTCAAATGAAGCTATGAGTTTACCTGCGCCATGATCCGACTTATCGACGCTGATTTTACGCCTGTTCTCAATCAATTGAAGAAACATAAATATGAAGCAATTCGGGTTCAGAGGGAGTGAGATAAGATAATTTAGCTTCATGCCCGCAAATCAGCCGCAAAAGACGGCCGTTTGTCAACTGATGGTCTTACATTCATTTCATCTTGGTTTTTCTTCAGTTAGGCCTTTTTGTCTTCGAACGCTTCGTGCACTTCACTGATGCTATCAGCTGTTCAAGGGAATGAAAGAAGAATAATGCTAATTTTTTTTTCAAGCTCGGGTTGAAACGGTCGAAACCTTTGCACTCAATCTTGAATCAAATTAGTTGATGTTGATGACTGCCTGTTTCACCGAATCAGCAATTGTATCGCGACTGACGCCCGACGGTATGCGCCAGCCATTTTGTTCTTTGTGTTTTAGCTGCGAGTTGGTGGGACTCGGCTGTGACGACACTAGCGTTCACCTCGCTCCGCTAATCCACTCCGCTCTTTGTTAGTCTCAGTCGGTGCTTCGTCTCGCTCGGGAGTCCACGCCTCCGTCACTCGACTTTCTCATTTTCTGTCAGTCTGTTCTCGTCTGCGATAGAAGATGCACCAGTCTCCCCGAAGTTCACCACTAGAAAACATTATCGCAAAGTAAATCTCTCAATGGAGCTCTCAATGTCTATGAAATATTTACACTTCGATCATCCCGACTGCTTTATTTCATCTGGACTTTTAACGATTAATTTTGTTTGCTTTTACTTTACCTAGTAAGTCTCTCTCCAAGTAATTTCTCATGACGCCATGTTTTTTCACTCTTTGTACGACGTATAATTGTCATTTCCGTCTCTTCACCGTGCTTTGATATTAAAATGTATTTCAATCGCTTTCTTTGTCCATTCTATGTGTTTGATTTTCCTTCCATACATCGCGCTCCGTGCTGTAGATTTTATTAAAGGCGAGATACCTAACGCTTGTGCTAGATGTTGGTCTTCGTTCTTCTTTAGGCTCCCCGTGATAGTTTTTTGATGGATCGAATCTTGACTCTGCCGTGCTCAGTTCTTCTTCTGGTTTGTTTTCTGAAGAATTCTACGTGCGATTGTGGATTCTCAGCTCGTAACCCACGTTCTCGCGTAATCTTCCTGTTGAACTTGACTTGGAGTCTTATGAATGCGGAAACAAGTAGTTGATCGTCCCTTGGGCTCTGAGTCAGTCGGCCATCTTGAGTTGCCGCCATTTTGATCTGAGAACGGATGAAGCCGATGAAGCTTCTATGTCCTGTTAAATTAAGAATTCATTTATTTTCTGTTTTCTCCAACCGTGCCTCTGCGTTTGGGCTTGCTAGTGCGTCTTTCCTCTCGCTACAATTTTCCAACTCATTACTTCCATTGTCTCTAAATTCGTAGTCCTCGTCGTAGTGTGTTACGTAATATTACCCAATAGACCAAGCTCTTTGTCTTTCGTTGGCATCCATTTTGAACCGCGTTCTCGGGTGCTTTGTCAACCGTTCGTACTTTCTTACATTAATCTACTTCTCAGACGCTAATGATCCCGTTTTTCCCGTTTCTTCTCCCATTCTTCACTGGTTGAAACGTTCATCTATTAATCCTTCCGCATTATTAGTTTTTGACTCAAATTTACTTTTGATTACTTTTTCGATTGTATTTCATGTTGCAACCTGAAGGAAGCTGCTCCTCACGTAATCGGAGGCAAACCCCCGCCATTGAAAATTCTGAGCCAGTTAGTTTCTTACCTTTGATTTCATGTAGTCGCCACTTTTTATCTCTAGTTAGCCATGTTTCTACACTTTTTGTGTCGTGTTTCTATTCTTGCTCGCCGAAGTGATACATGCCCTTATTATGCAAGTGTTTGGTGGTATTTTTTATGCTCTTCATTCTTCTTCCTTACTTCCTTCCTCCAAGTTTCCTTTTGGGGAAGCCATGATTTCAAGTTGTAGGCCAAGATCGCGGCCATTTTGATTCTATTCATACCGATTGTACGTGAGGAATCGATTTTCTTCTCCCACTTTTTTTGTCCATTTCGCAAGAGCTTGGATATTATTCACCATCAAAAATTCCAACCCTGAAAGCGTATTTCAACATTTTTCGAACGGCGTCCATCGAACAGACCTGCTGCTGAAGTGTCTCACTATTTCCAGAAACTTACCTCCCTACTGAAACACGGATATTTTCAATGAAAACGTCTAGAAAGTGCCTTACAAATGAACATTTTATTAGAACGTTGGCTCCAATAGAACCTGAAATCTAGCGTTCTTACAGTTCAATTATGATTCTTTTACACTGTTGTTTTTCTGAGATTTTAAGGATTGAAATAATTTCTTCAAAACTGTCAATCAACTGTTGCACACCATGGATTATCAGAAAGTTTTTCAGTCTTATTTTCTCCCCTGATCCTCAAAAACCTTCATCAAGTCTCACATGTATGTAGCCAAAGAACTGTTGAACTATCTCAGTCATCAAGGAACACTCTAAGGCTAACTCATCTCTGAAAGCAGCTTTTGGAACATTCCCAAGTGTGATGAATTTCTTGAAAGTTAATGAGTCCAAGTCAGTTGTGCCAGATAGTACCTACTGATAAATCGCCTCTTCCTGCATTAAAATCAATGTAAAATCTAATGGATTTTCCTCCAAATCTGGCAACCCTGGTCCAAGTGTATCTTAAATTTGCACCTCAGTCTAAAATTAGAAGCCTGTCAACTGTTAAAGACCTACTGCATCAGCTACCTGTTTTTGAAATGGCCTGGTTTGTTACTCAAGACTCTTCCTACTGCTGCTGGAAAATGGCTCTCATGACCCAGGACAGCCACCTCAACTGTACTACTAATTCATCGGATTTGTATTCGTTTGAACAGAGCAAAAATTGCCGATATGGCCTTTCTAGTGATTGTTTGGGTCGATCCAACTTTCAGCCGGAATCAAATCATTTGCACATGGTTGAACAGTTACCCCAACTGCATCATTAATTCATGGATTTTATCTTTGTCTGACCGAGGATAAATTGTCGATCATACCTTTCTAATGACTGTTTGGGTTGCGACGACTTCCAGCCAAAAGCAAATCATTAGCGCACACCTGAAAAGTGAGAGGCATAAGTAATCATGCTATTTGAATCTTCCTTTTACACAGCTCATTTAAGAAACAATCTAACAAAAACAGGGCCCAGATCTAGTTTCAAACAAATAGTGAACTCCTGAATTACTTCTAGAGTGAAGTTTTGAGTCTTGCAGTAGGCATCTATATGATGAATCTGAAGCCTGAGTTGACATGACATCTCCAGTTTATTTTTGGAATGGAGAAGACTGAATCGAATTTGAACGTTTTCATACCACTTTAATGACCCAAAACTCCTAAAAGTCGTATCTACTCAGTTTACTTCTTGTGTTTCTTTCTTCGGGCAGATCAATGTGAGATTTCTTTTGCTGCAAGGGTGAAAACTTAGTGTCAGTAAGCAGTCTATGTGGACTGAGCTCAGATTATTTCTGCTCTTTCACAAGTGATGGCTGGATTTTCAGATGAAAAATGAGAAATCTAATGAACAGTTTAATGTTTAAACTGTTAGAGGAGAGTTGTGGAAAATGAAATCCTTGAATACTCACCTTGTACCTACCTTCTTAAACAAGGATGAGTTAAACCATTTTTTTATAATGGAAATTTTTTGAAGCTGCTACTTATGAATTTTAAGGAAAAATTATTATACAGAGTCCCGTGTTACATGCGTGTATCAAATACAATAATCTTATTGGGTCCTACAATTTGGGCTAGAACTCTTAGGATCTATCCACTTACACCTTAATTTGCTGACGTTTCATACTGACCATTAGTTATTCCCCCACTCATCGTTTTCATTAAGTGATTCTCTAGAAGCTTTCTACCTATTTTCTTCGTCTATTAAAATTGCTTTTCAAGCATTAGCAGGATTTGGACCTGGAGTACCAAACTTGGAATTATTCAAAGAATCAGTGAAAAGAGGACTGAACAGTTGTGATAATAAATTCCATTGTAAGGCGCACATTAGCATACCTGAAGTGAATTCACTCAATAGGTATTGTAGATCCTAAATTCTCTTAGAAAAAGGAAAAAAATTGAATTATCGAATCAACAACAAATTTCAATTTTGACTGTAAATGAAGAATCGAGTTTTTTTCAATGCATTCTTGTGAGAGAATCTGTAAATTAATTTCAAAATTTGAGGCAAGATGTTGCCAAGACACATTGTTGGTAAATTGAGGTAATTGTTTTGAAAATTATTCAAATAGCCGGCAAAAATAAATTTGGATAAGGGTTTTGTTTACCAATCAAAATCTGTTCCTTATTTCCCCTTTTTGTCCTTTGTGTTTGTTATCATTTAAATAATATTTTTAAACTTTCTTTGGTTCATGGTTAGTTAATGGCTGTCACGCAATATAAAATGTATTGTTTGAAAAACAAATATCGTTATTGAGAATGGAAATTTTTTGAATTTTGATTTTTGATATCTCAAACACTTAAAATTGTGGTTTCATCACCATGTTGTTGTTTGTGTGGGTTTCTAAGCTCTTCATCTCTTCTGTCCTCTCTTTCATGTGCCTACATACCAATTTTTTTTTTTTTAAATTTTATTTTCTTGTTTCAAATATAAAACTGTTTCCTTTTTATTTGTGTATGGTCTAAGTTAGATCATAAACTGTAGAATTATTTGTCTGGTGCATGTATGTACCTTTTGTAATTATTTTTTCACTGTTTTTGTTATAGATTACAATAAAAATGTCTTATGTCTGAAATGTGTTGAATAAGAGTAATTTATTTTATCATTATTTTAATTCCTGGTTAACACGATGGATGATGATGGAGCATCTACCAGCAAAGGAACTGGAAGCAAAGGAAATAAAAGTAGAGGTAAGTAAATCTTAAGTTTCCAAGCTGTTGTAATTTTATCATCCGCGCCATTATTCATGGTGCAGGGATTAGTTTATTGTAGCAGGCATCCTAGTTTTTAGAATCTTGAGCAATGAGCTTTTAGAGTCAACTTTGAAACATGAAGAGCAGCCTCTTTGAACAGCTTAGGCAGGTATCCTGTAAACTAGTAGGCTTAGCAGAACTGTTACCTATTTGTTGGTTGGTTGTGAAATCAATTTTTTTTTTTTTTTTTTTTTTTTTTTGCCTGTTTGTAAGTATTGAGATCAGTCATGTAAAATGTTATCCCTCAGAATTCCCTCCTCATAGATTATTAATTTTGTGAATCAACATGAAAAAGCAAAGAAAGATGGAAGCTATTGAGGTTCACTCTGTATTTATGTTTTAAACCCTGTGATAATTCTTAAAACCTATGATAAAGCTTTATCAATTACTTTGAACATCCGTTCATGATAGTCAGTTGATAGTTGATAAATTATTATGTAATTGATTGATCCTTCTTTAATGCTTTATCAGTCCTCCATGCTCTCTCAATCTGACAACTGGCTGAGAGACTCTTCTCTTTTATTATACCTACTCTCAGAAAATCATTTTGTGGATACGTTTCCAAGTGACCTTAGACTTGCTTTGATTGATCATACTTAATGTCCAATCGGAGGAAAGGAAACTGACCTTGTGAACTTAAAATTTCTTTCCTTATTGTGAAAGTTCTTTTTTTTTTTCCTCTCTCTTTTCTTTCCACCTTAATCCTCATCAGTAGGTAAGATTTACAGACTGAACTTTTGCTTGTGCTGTACTGACCTCAGATAAGCCTTAAATTTAATGACAAATTTGAGCTTTAATTGAAGAAACCTGAAATTTCAACTGTACCATCACAAGTACCTAATTAGTTTTTAACAGTGAAATTAAAACATTCTCCTATTTAGCCCCTATCTCACAGAAAGAAGGATTTTATCAACAGTTTCTCTAAGGAGCAAAAATAAAATTTCATCATACCTAAATTCTGATCATTTTTTCGCAAGAGCCTAAAAATGTGTAGTGATTCCCCCAATGGCGGTTAGTACTGGAAGGCTTCGATAAACATGGAAATATTATTCAGGTCTAACATTTTCCAGTTCATGCAGTGAAGGAATGTTTTAGTTTTCTATTGAAGCCTCTCAAAATCTTGTTGATTACACCTTACACCCTGGTAATGGAGAAAGAAAGAAATTTCATCTTGTAGCTACCATCCATTCGGCCGTTAATTCTCATTTCCTTCATGCGCACTAATCTAATACTCCCAAAAGCCAGTCCGGCTTGGCTTGGTAGGGATAGTCAGTAAGTTAACTCTATTATTTCCTCTTGAATTTTCTAAACTGGTTTCAATGTTTCAGATGATGATGCAGAGGACGATGAAAGGGATAACATGTCCAGAGAAGAGAGGCAGATATTTGATGCTAAGTTCAAAGAGCTGCAAGTCTATATGCCCATGCTCAAGAAGTTTCTGAACGTATACGAGCAGAAGAGAGGTCAAGAACACGATCTTGCCTCCGAAAAACAATTTCATCGTTTCAGAAGCTTATATGCTTTATTCACCTCTAAGAAACGGTACTAAATTTTATAATGACGCAAAGTTTTAGAGTAAAATCTGAGAACATTGGGACAGTCTGGCTTAATGTAAATTTACTAACTCAGAACAGATAAAATCCACTTGTGAATTTGTGCCTACAGCAAGGAAGGAGTTTTGTCTGAATGTTAGGGTGCGAACCGGAATCTTATGTGGAGAACTAGTTAAATCTAACATTATCCTAAAGATTCAAATCTGGAACCATGCTTGGTGTAATCATGACTTCGGGCCGGAACTCTGACTGAAAGATTATAAACAGTTTAGGTATAAGCAGAGTTGGATAACCGAATAATAATAAAAAAAAAAAAAAAAAAAAAAAATCAAAATGGCAACACAGATGATGCACGAGATATAGCAGCATTGCCTGTGAGAAGGTATAGTCAGTTGACCAAATAGTCTGTCGATTAACCTGATTTTATTGTGTTGCCGAACTCACCAGATTATTTGCCAATAATATTTTGCCCAACTCTGCGTTTAGCTTGATTCCTACCTACATGAAAGGTGCAAAATTTTTTCTAGCTCAGAATCCATAATCTCAGCGTTACACCTAACTAAAGCCAACCAACTCAGAAATCTGTCAATCCATTAGGTCACTGTAGTATTCTTAGGGATTCTTCAGATTAGGACAGTAATTATTGAGAACACAGGATTAAAATTTTACGAGACCATAATATATTTTGGATACGCGACATCACATGCCTTAGTCATATATCACAACCGCATGCTCTACTTAACTCTCTACATTCGACCTTACATATTACCAACCAACTTAACTACATTTCACTATTTACAATTATTTACATACGCTACAGTTACACCCATTGATTGATTGTTCATGTTCTCTTTCCTTCTCAAGTTTATTAAGTCCCCACAGGGTGTGAAAAAAAAAGAAGAAAACTGAGCCAATGTAAATACTTTAAGAACGGCTTCAAATTGCAAGAAATGCTGAAAAGTGCACCACATTACTTTGAGAGGGGCTATGAAAGCTGGGACTTCTTAGGAGGCTACAAAATTTCCAGCCCCTTCATCCCCTTTCGGGAGCCAGATATGGTGGTCACTACCTCCCTAATATCTTAGTATTTTCAATTGAAAACCTCAATTATGTGTTACATTGTCAGAAAAAGCATACAAGTCGAGTCATTTCAACTGTTGTAGACTGCTTTTTAGTGTGTCAAGGTAAACACCCCAGTAGCCGGCACCCCTAAAATTTGCACTAGTACCCGGCACCCATTTTTCACAATGTGAAAAATATTAGTTAAGAGGCAATTTTGGTGTCTTGCGTACTTTTTTTTTTAATGTTTCACATTTGAAGTCTCAGAATAAAACCACCCAAATCACCAGTATTGCCACCAAACTAATACTTTTCACATTGTATAAAATGGGTGCCGGGTACTGGTGCAAATTTTAGGGGTGCCGGCTACTGGGGTGTTATCCTTACCGATTTAAAGCCAACTATTAAAGTAATGGCTCATATCGAAATATTCAAAAATATCAAATAAAATAGGGATTTTTCCCTGAGAACATGAAGACGACCCCGGAGGGGATGAAACACTATTGAGGTTCAAAAGGTCAAATACAAGTTTCCAAACCTTAGAATGATTGCATTTAAGAGTAATTAAAGCCATTTTTATCTAAACTAAATTTTTACCATATTTAGGGCCAAAAACTAGCCTTGTTGGCTGGATCAACCTGGGGATCGAAGTTGATCAGTTTTATGTCAGCAGAGAAACATGGACGAAAGTGCATTCTTTTGTTGGATCATTCTCTTTTCGGTTTTGAATGGAGATACCCAAAATTAATGTCTGAGAAAAGATAAATTTTCACAAATTTCCATGGTAGGATGCCCACTTGTGGGAGGTGTCCTCCAGACTTCCTAGTGAAGTTTCCATGTTTGGCCTTTCTCAGCAGATTTTCCTTGTTAAAATGTGAAGATCATTATGCACATGTCTTTATTGTATCTTTCCTATAATAATTGTTAGTCTCAATCTTTAAATTACCTGCTCAATTCTTGTCATATTGTGGTGAAGGAGCTATTACTACTACTACTATATTTCAATATTGTTAAAATGAGAGAGTGAATTATCTCCTATAAAACATAGAGAGAAAAGTTGAACAGTTCTAAAGTGAGTTGAAAAAGAAGAATGGAGACAAGAGTTGCACAGCTGAAAAGAGAGTTGAGAGAAGAGAGGAGATGGAAAGGAAAAGATTTTTCCGCAGTTTTTGCGGTTATACTTAGCAGAGTTGCCAGAGTTATACCCCTTTTTTTTAAAAAAAAAAAAAAAGTACACAAGGAATGAAGCAAAATAGAGAGAAATAGAGAGTTGAGAAATGTTTCGTTTGAGCGAAAAAAAACTAAATATATTTAGAGCACTCTACCTCCTTGAGTGCTCTAGGTATTTCCTTCCCAAACTTGAGAGTCCCTGGCAGGTCGCCGTTACTCTCCTCTTTCCCATCCTTTTTGAGAATACTTTGATTGTCTTTCCTACCCCTTCTTTTTTCATGCACTCCAGTCGTTCACTGTGAAATATCAGCATAACGAACCACGTGTTTGGGCGGCTGGACTTTACTACTACTGCTACTACATATTTTTATTTTAGTCAATGGTTGAATTCCGACTTGGGGATTATTTCTGACTCAGAATATGTTCCATCCCTCCCTCCTGAAATTTTGATGTCATAGAAAAATTTTCCTATTTTTTGTTCAGAAGTTTTGTATTTACTGATTTACTCTGGCTGTAATTGTGGAAAAAATTTGGTAACAGAAAAGTATCAAGGAAAATAGCAAAAAATGAAAGATTAAATTCTGCTTATGAGTAGCAGCACTCTGTCCACAGAGGGAAAGCACGGGGCAGAGAAGAGCAACTCCTCAAGCCTCAGAAAATTGTGAAAACAAGAGGGTAAAATTCAAAGAGCCAGTGAACTTCCTGGAATTGTCAACGGAACGGCCAAACTTGAAATTTTGCCCCTTCCACCCACTGGAATTATTTCTGGATACATCCTTGAATCTGCAAATGCAGGCTAAGTACTGAACCCTCTACATCCTTATTCAAACATATTTCACTGTTACCGCTGGGCTGGTAATGGGTCTGTTGCGTACTTTTGCTACAACAATTTAAACCTTGATTCTTGTGAAAAATTGGCAAAAATAACGATACCCGTGCACATTTTAAACGCTTAAAAACCACTCTTCAACTCAGGAAACCACTTCAATTTCAAACAACCTGCGCCATGCTAGACACTATTTGCACAGGTATTCACCTACATCATAGATGGAACCACCGTGAATATGTAAATGACATCGTAAACTCAAAATTATGGAATTTCCTTCTAAATACATGAAATATTTGCAGAATGGTCTTTTCTGGCTTATCAAAAATAACAAAACTATACAAGAAATGTACGAATCTCAACGAAACATTCCAATAATTTTAAGTTTTGTTGATTTATACATAAACACGGTGGTTCCATCTATGTAGTTGTATGTCGGTGATAATAGTGTCTAGTGTAGGAATGGAATGGAAGTGATTTCCTGCAATAATTGACTGATTTTGAAAGATTTTAATGTGCGCATCATTATTTTTGTCGTATTTTACTTCAGAATCAATGTGTCATATTGCTGCAGCAAAAATACGCAACAGACCCATTCCCTTATTGGACTGATAAAATTCCAATTTTATATTTTTGTTAAGACTTACCTCTCCTGAAATTGACGAGTTGGACTTATTTTATTGTTTTTTTGTTCTAGCTGTAAACTTGACACCTTATATAAGTGTGAAGAGTTTTTCAAGAAACGTTTCAAAGTAAGTGAATGTCCAAACGAAGTAAGTAAATTCTTTCAGATGAGGAATTTTTTCATTTTTTTTTCATCTCCTGCATTCTTTTACTTGGTTCTGAACTTTTTGATCTCTAAATTTCTTCCCCACTTGCTTGTTGGGTGATAATGAAGGTCTGTTGAGTACTTGTAACAAGTTGATGATCAGAACCATTGTAACCTAAGGGTTGACGTCGTTCTGAAATGAACCTCATGAAAGGTCTTGAATGGAACTGAATGATGAAGGGCTAATAGATGCATGGCTATTGAGTCGAATCCTTTTTGGAACTGTGCAACTTTCAGCATACTAAGTCACCCATCAAGTTTGCATTTGACAGTTTCCATTAGCTATGAGTACGCTGAGAACGTTTTAAATCGCTATGCAGGGTGAGAAATTCTTTGTACCATCAAGTTTTGAACAGAGTAAAGTGTAATGTTTTTTTTTTCTGAAAGTAGATAAATATTTGCAACAAAACCATGCAGATTACAGGGTCGTCAAATCTCTGCCCAGCTCACTGTAGTGCAAAAATTCAATCAACCTCGTTGCGTCAAATAACGCCTTGATGCAAATGAGACATGACTGTTGATCTGTCTGATATTTTCCATTAGGAGGCTCAGGATTAATAATGCAAATCATGATAACACTATTTCAGCAAACCTCGTCATCTTTCACTGGCATCAAAGTATGATCAATATGATCCTCACGCCATCTATTTTAGTTTTATTTGAGCAAATCATGGAATGGTTGAATTTTATGCCTGCATTGCTAGAGTTGCGCCTTTTGAAGTGAATTTGAGTGCCATGGAAATCAATGCATTAAGGTAATATCTGCGGCCTTTATTGCTGTACTGGGACCAAATAGTGTTACGGCTTGACGGTCCTCCGAAAGACGTTGGATGGTGCGCACGTAAGTATATTTGCGTGTAGTTTATACCCCCCGTAAGTGCTCACCGATCATCTGCGTGCGGGACCGTGAGGACGCAACACTATTTGGTCCCTGAGCACTCTGCCACCAAAGTGCCCAGATCATTTGTGATTAATTTCAAGTTACTGGCCAAAAGTAATTTATCGTTAAGAAAGCGGAGTATTTGATGATAGAGCTTGTTTAACAAAAGAAACCGGATGCCAGATCATGCGGCCCTTGCTCACAAACGTGTTCGCATTCCTGCACGTGCGCAAGAACGCAAACTTGTCTCCGGGCAGTTAAGAAACCCATCTGTTATCGGCCTTCTTTAGTTAAATGATCTCCAGATAATCATCTGAAGGATGTCTCTGCAAAATATTTTATCATTAACTTATAAATATGGCTGTACTGACTGAAGAACAGGATATCGCATTTTAGTACTGGTCGATTGATGGTTTACCGCTTTTCGGTACTTTCAGCCCCATCTTTTAAGTTATTGATGAGATATTTTGCTGAGACGTATGATATGATTATTATTCGTCACTTCATTTTTTTTTTAACATAAACTACTTATGGTCTATAATTTGACATTAGTCAAACGGTAGCATATTGGTGGCAGAAATAGGCACTAAACACTGAAGATTTTACTTGAAACCTTGAAAATTACTCAAAAATTTGTGTATCATACTATTGAACGTTTTCAGGTAAGACCCATTGTGATAAGAATCATTGTGGCAAGACACATTGCGACAAGACGCATTTTGGCTGCCCGAGCTACTGACCGATTTAACAAGTTAAAGCTATCATAAGCAGTTACCCAAGCAGTGTATGAATGCAGGGAAACTCAAGGCGGAGGAACAATTATCGCGTTCTTAAATGAATTTGTGAAATCTTATATTTTCTACAAAAAAATACTTATAATTTTTTAAAAAAAATATTTACAATTTTCTAAAAAAATATTTTTAATTTTCTACAAAAAATATTCTTAATTCTCTAAGAAAATATTTCTTATTTTCCTGAAAAAATTTTCTTACTTTCTCAAAAAATATATTCATTTTATATTCTTATTCTGCTTTTAAATTTCAATAATTGTCCTCACAAATCTTTAATAACTCGATTTCCCCCTGCATTTTTTGGTGAATTGAATCTGACTGATTTGCTGCTCTACTGTCGGTTACGCAGACATTTGGCAACCTTGCATTCTGCATGGTTTTGTAAAATTCTTCTACTTTCAGAATTCATGTAGTTGTATGTACTTTATATTTTAATTGTTGGTTAGCTGTAAGCTATATAGTGAGGGGCAAAAGGACCTAGCACTGGCTTGATGGGGAAATGGCTCCTGATGGATTTTTGAGTTTTTGGTCTCAATTTAAAGCTTAGGTGGTGCTGACCAAAAGTTCTCTCGGCACCAACATAATCGTATGATAATTATCGAAGCTATTCGCGACTGAAGCGCAATTAAGAAGAATCACTTTCTGAGCCCAATTGCGAACGAGCATTGAAAAAAATACTTGGATATTGTCACTGTACCTGCCTCTGGCAAACCCTCCTTGTATTCTCTACCCATTTATCGCAATGTTTGATTCCTGATATCGCACTGTCTCTGATTCATTACACTTTCAAACACCCATATTCTGTATGTAACTAGTTTCCCTTCCCCTGTCTGATCGATTTAAGATTTAAGATTACTGTGTTCTTGTTTACCACCCTGCTATTTCATTTATGCATGGCCAGAGATAGGTAAGCTGACAGTTTTCA
The DNA here is from genome assembly GCA_011764245.1 of Trialeurodes vaporariorum. Lineage (NCBI taxonomy): Eukaryota > Metazoa > Arthropoda > Insecta > Hemiptera > Aleyrodidae > Trialeurodes > Trialeurodes vaporariorum. The sequence goes on from VMOF01000379.1 coordinate 22,084,382, forward strand.
AATACTTTTCTTGACGTTAGTAAGTGATCAGGATCCAAAAGTGGCTTCTTTTCATAGTGCTTCAACTGTGAATATCTCGGAACCTTATCATAAGATTGAGTTGGTGCTGTTAGAACTTTGGCTCAGCCTCACCCAAGCTTTAATTTGAGACTTAAAAATGAAAAATCCATGAGGAGCCATTTCGCCGTCCGTTCAGACGTAAGTCGAATCCAACATTTCATGATCATCTTTCACGCTTCATATTTCTAGAAAGACAATGCATGTATGAATAATGATGAATATTTTTTCCTCTGTTCTTCATGAGTCAATAGAATCGCAGGAAAATATGATTTGAAGTAATTGAATGGTTTATCGCGATTAAGAAAATGATAATGAGTTGAAATTTTGAAACGTTGGATTCGACTTAAGCAGTGGATACATCAGATGGACGACGGTTTTACAAGGCCAGTGTCAGGTCTTTCATGACTGTTTGTACAGCAGGGTGGGCTGAAAAAGGGTTTTCTTCAAAAAATTATTGCCCTTATCATGGCGATTGATCCTTAGTAAAAATTATGAGAAATGTGTCCTAGCTATTTTCTTTCTTTTGACTCCTAGCGGTTGGAGCATTGCCGTGATTCCTCAATTTTTTTGGAAAGTTTACCTTTTTTGCCCTATTATCTGTACCTTCTTGTTATTTGACGTATTTTCCCTGTACTCCAACATCAATCAGGGTATTAGGATGACTTTAAGAACAAGATAATGAATTTTAGATGATTCTTTCTGGTTGCAGTATTGCTGTATCAAATTACGTCAAAACTAGTTATTTTTATTTGGACAGCATGATAAAGAAAACAAAATTTGAATGTTTGCATGGTACTTAATTTAAACAAAGTTTTACCTTTTGATCAAAAATACGGATTGGAGATACTGCGCAGCAGTTTTTTCAAAACTTGAGAAATTGTAAATCCTTGTCATTGTAGTCTCTAACTTTGATGCATGAGTCATAGCTGCCGTTTTGTGTATAATTAATAGCATTTTTCAATTCACCGATTCCACCGGTTGAGAAAAGATTACACGGATCAGTTCAGTGTATGACTATAATGCACAAAAATGCTCGCATCTGTAATCTTTTCTCAACCGGTGGAGTCGTCCGTGAATTGAAAAATAACATTGATTATACGCAAAACGACAGCTCTGGCATGAGTTGCAAGCATGCTTGGAAGACAGCGTTCATAAGGGTTTAATTTAGCATGACTAACAAAATAATACAGCATCCAAAAAGGAATAAATTTTAAAATTATTTTTTTTTACTCAAGCTCCAACTAGGCAAGAGCAAAAGCGCACTTCTCCCGTTGGGAACACGTTGGAAAAGTGTCATTTTTACACTCAGCTTCTCAGTAGAGTTGGAGTTTTGGTTGTATCGGACAAAATAATAGTTCTTCATGTTCCACTCTGATGTCAGTTAAATCCGACGAAAGTCAGCTTAAGAAAAATAAGAAAAAAAAATAAAAATGAAGAAAAAATTAGAATAATAAATAAAAAAAAAAAAAAAAAAAAAAAAAAAAAAAATGAAAAGTTAATTAAAAGGTAAAAAAAAATCTCACCAAATGGGGCTGTTGCACACATTAGCTTTAAGCAATTTAATAGTCGATTCTGGTGTAAAAACCTCCTATTCTAACGATGGCAGTGCTGAAAACTTCGAAAATCCACTCCTAGACTCAAAAAACACTTTTAATTGCATGAGTGTAATGGTGGCATAGGGCAGTAATAATGGGAAATTTCTAGCTTAATTTCGTCACTTTCTATGCTGACAGGGATGATTCACAGTGTAATTACTAATTAGTCATTAGAGTAGTGATCCACATCCGATGAATGGTTCCGTGACATTTAGTGACACTGGTGTCAAATGAAAGTCGTCTCTTATTGGTCACTTCTTGATGGAGTTACAGTATTTTTAGATGGGAATCTCCCATTATTACTGCTCTAAGCCACCATTATGCTCGTGCAAATTAAAGCATTTATTGAGTTTAGAAGTGGATTTCAGAAGTTTTTAGTGCAGTCATCGTTATTTTTGGAGATTTTTACATCAGAATAGCCTATTAAATTGCTTATAGCTAAAGTATGCAACACTGCAACAGCCCCATTCTCAACAAAATAAAATTAAAAAAGAAAAAATTGTCTCAATAGTGGAAAGGGTTAACAGCAGGGATCGGACTATTTTTCTGCAACAGTGACTAAATCACTAGTTTTAAGTTTTCCTGATTGATGGGGTTACGCGTCACTCGTTTCAACCAAATCACCACTAGATAGTTCCATATCCTGTTGGCAGTAGAGTGATTACAATTGCCTTGCAAATTTTTTAAAGTTGAATGGTCTTGTCAATGTTCTAGTTCTGGAAAACATTCATGAATGATTGTTTTATAGTTCATAGGAGCAGAAAAAAAAACGCTTCTCACTCATGGCCATATTTGAACCCTTTATTATAAATGGAATTAAAAAAAGTTCTACTAAGGCTTCTTGACTACCAACACCTGCAGGCTGATTGTGAAGGATTGTATCATAATCGTATTGAGTCGCTTTCGAGTGCGTGTTATTTTTATGGGTGGTGTCATTCTGATAAAGACCCTTCAATCTCTACGCTAAGAGCACGATAGCTCAGGAGTCATCAGTGAATTTCCGCAGAGATGAAAGGGTTGCTATTGGAATGACACCACGCGTAAGAATAACATGTACTCGATCATAAACTCTATGGTCTTATGATACGATTGTTCAAAAGCAGCCTGCAGTTTGTGAATCAATACTGAGCTACTTCTAAACGAAACATGTCTGAAAAAGTGGAGTGTGGCCTTTTACCTGCTACGACTCTTCACCCCCACCTACTCTACTTTAAGTAGGCCATAGTTTTGAAACTGATTACAACCAAAGACAAAGAAGAAGACTGGCCTCTGCTATCTCTTTGCAAGGGGGAAAAATGAAGCCGGTTATAGCACGAGCTGCTGGGCGGGGCACTTCCCCGCACGGGGGTATGGACCAATTTAACATCAGCTCTTATGGAGCCTTGCTCTTCAAACCTCTTTTAGTCAATTATTTTTGTGAATAACGGTATCGAGTCTCACATATGTTATACAGTATAGTATGATATACATTTAATCTGAAAATTGGGATCAATTTAAGGTATCAGTTTTTTAAAAATGGAAGTTAACGATCGCTCGGTCATTGTTTACTGTAGCACCCAGAACCTCTCTGGCGTACTTTCAATCGTACATATCTAGCGGATAAATAGACCGAAACTTTTGTTTAAGTTCATCAACTTCAACTTTGACATATGCTGCATATCATATGTAAGTATTTTTGAAAACTAAAAATAATAAGCATTCTTTTGAAAGTTTTATATCTCGCCTCTGTAAGCCGCAATGTTAATTTGGTCCATAGCCCCAAGCGGGAAAGCCCAGCCCATGACAGTAACAGGCTTCAATTCTCGCGGCTAGGGGCCAGTCTTCTTCTACGTATGTAAACTATAGTGGATACATTTTGAGTACCAGTGTTGGACGAGTAGTGTTAAGATACGTAAAATGCATCAAGATGCATTGGTGAGCAGACTGTTTAGCCAAGAATTTTGACGCATTGCTAATCAACGACTCATTGATGCATCATGATTCTAGGCACATGATTCTAGGCACTGCTTCTTGTCAAATCCTAGTACTATAAATGAATCTGTTTCTATCGATTAAAATGTACTGACCTTAAGCTTAGAACTAAAGTGTGAAGAGTGTTTGGTCGGAATATTTTTATTTGAATTGATCAGTACCGTATGAATAGAAACGAAGCATCCTTCTTGAAATTTGCGATCCCATGCCTTTAATAATTTGCATCTTAACCCTCCACTAATAAAAACTAACAATCTGTTGGAACAAGAAAAAAAAAACAGGAGTATTTGATTTTTTTCGCAATATCCTGAAGTTGCTTCTTGGAATTAATTAGTGGTCTTTAATTGCGTCAACCTAACAAATTTTCTAATTCGTTGTGATAACACGTAGTGTAGAATGTAGAAATTAATGTCACATGCATATCTGAGATGCTGTAAAAACGGGTCACTTTGGATAGTAGGAATTATGACGGTAAAAATAGATTCCCAGGCAGAGAAAAACAAAAAATCAACCTATTCTGATTTGTCCGCCCATCCTGATATTAAATCTAATAGTATTACGAACAGGATATGGTCACCTAAGGAAACATTTACAAGGGTCGTTTGGAAGGTAAGTAAGTATAACTTCTCTAAAACTTTTGATCTATTGCTAATGAAGTAAAATGGTTTGAAGAGTGTTATACGTCATACTCTCAGCTTTTATACAAACCCAAGTTTTTTAAAATTTGGCTGGTAGAATTGCCTGATAAGATGGTTTTCTTAATCCACCCCTGGATTTCTTTCTACCTCCTGTCAGTGCGGGTTCAAAATTTTACGCGGCTCCATCAATTATTTGTTTTTTCATCAGAAGCATTCTAGTGAACTTTTTCAAGCAAACGCACACAATGTGTTTCAAACATGAATAACTTATTGAATATGTTACTTTATTTCTCTAACCAATCCCCTCCTTTTTCTCTGCTGTTTTTATATTGCTTCTCAAACTATCTCATTCGGGCTGTAGACTTTTCTATCTTGACTGTTGATCTTGGTTTGTGGGCTGATCATTTACTTCATCACTAAAGCGGAGATTAAGACAGTCTATGATTAACGCTATTGGTCAATAATCGGGCTCTTGCTGACTTTTGCTGTAAGCAATTGAACAGTTAATTCTTACAATAAAACCAGCCAAAATTACGATGAGCACATTAATAAATTACGAAATTCAGTCACAGACTTACAAAATTACGAAATTCAGTCACAGACTTACAAAATTACTTTAAAGTTTAAGGCATAATGGTGGAGCTACCATGGGTGATTCCTATCCCATGGGGCTCTTGCAAAATTTTGCTGCGAGCAAACAAATAGTACAATCTGATGTAAAAACCAGCGAAAATCACAAAAACCACGAAAGAAAGTCCACCAAGTAAGTCTAAAATTCAGTAATAAACTCATATAACTGCTATTATGGCAAGTTCGTAATGGCGGTTCAGCGCAGGTATCATGTGAGATTCCTGTCTATTATGCCACTTTTTCTACAGGAACACAGAGATATGTCTCAATATACATGGTAAATTTTATATTTTTAATGTGCTCATCACAATGCTCGCTAGTTTTTATGCAAGAATTAAGTGTTCCATCGCTCTTAGTTAAAGTTAGTAATAGCCCCTTTGTAAAACCTAGCTAATGCTATGGTAACCATCACTGAGGTGTCCATTTTTTAAAGCCTACCATCAATAGCGTTTTAAGTTTAAATAAAAGGCACTTCAACGATAGTTACTAATGCAACAGCCAAGTTTTACAGTTAAGGTCGAGTAATGCCACTCGTAGACTCCTAACTATGGGTTGAACGAAGCGGCTTATTGGAAGGTGTTCACTGCATCTTCATTGGCGGATACCCGGGGGGGGGGGGGGGGGGCTGTTTGGCCCGAAAAGAGGGAAGAGGAAGGGGAAAATCAAGAGCGAAAACAAGGAAAGGGTGTCATTTAGGGGCAAAAATCCAAAATTCGCCCCCCCCCCCCCACTGTTTGCGAGGGCTGAATCTGCCTCTGAGCATCTTCGACCTTGCTAAGCAGCAGCTCACAAAATTGGGTTTCATGCGTTTGAAAAGGTGATAAATCATTCTGTTAGGAGGGAGGATGCGGTAAAATTTCCTATTTTAATTTCTGTAGCAGTGTTTGGATGGTTACAGCAGGATAAGGACACGTGTTATCATGTGTAGGACTTGGCGGTTTGGAAGTATTGAGTTTTTTCTTTTTGATCCTTGATCCTTTGGTCCTGGATTTGTATTGACGGATCATTTGGGATTGTAGATGCTGCTGTTGTGGCCATCATATTCCTTGCATCTGGGTCTTATGTGTCACTATTTGAAGTGACTAATTTAGGTGCTTAAAATTTTGATTTGCACTAACGAGAGGAGGGTTCAGAAGAAATTCACATTTCAGGTGATTCCATCGGCCAAATTTAAAAAACTTGGACTCGTTTTGAAGCTGGAGGCATGATGCTTATGAACAACTATGATATTCATTGTTTTGCTTTTTCTACAGTGTTTCAAAATTTGAAGAGTAATTATGCTTATTGTCTGGAATGACCCTCATTCATGATATTGGTATCATACTGACGGAACCTAGTTTTAGACGGAGTTGGGCAAACAGGGTGGTACTCAATTATCGCGAGTATCAGTATTTGGGATCAGTAAATTCTTTTAATCATATTTCAATGGTTATCAGAAAGGGTTTTGTCATGGAATCAAGGCTCATGCCTGTTCACCTTTACTATTTTAAACATGGGGTCATCCTTAGATTTGTTAAAAATCAACACTAATTACTGTTGAAATACGCTTCAAAAGATGAATGAATCTCGAGTACCACCCTGCAGACTTGGGCGACCAACTAATCCGGAATAATGAATTGAGTCCGGCAATGCTGCGATGCCCGAGAAAAAGTCTCTTTACCTGAAAAAATAACACAGCAGATATTGGTCAATTGATCGAATAAATCGTCAAATAACTTGATAAATTGGCGTTGCCAGACTGACCAAATTTTAAACTATTTTTCACCCAAGTCTGCTACCCTGTTTGTCCAACTCTGGTTTTTGACTTGGGTAATTTAATAGGAAAAAAAGCTGCCCTTGTGATCTTTGATTGTAAGGTGTTGGAAAGAAAGAGGCAATACATACTGGGCATGACTGACTGGTATGGATACCTTCCTTTTATTGATCTGACCTAATTGTAATTTCTGCCAAACCAACTTATGGGGATTACACTGGAGCAAGCAAAATACTGTTTACAATAGACTGGGGCAAGGTAGAGTTTGTTTCAGAAGTGTAGGTACAGCTTAAGTACCAATAATCTTTGACAAATTTTCAATTTTCACCCGTTCAATTACAGAAGAAACTTGTCTGCAACTTTGACCGCTTAGTTTGGACGTATTGACTGCCACGCCAGTCGTATATGACTGGAGGTGATGTCACGCACCCTGCCGCGCCGTTCGCATGTAGCTGGCCACCCTGCTGAAGGTACTGAGAATAAGTGTGTTCTCGCGGATCCAAACATACGCATTTATCTTTTTGACCGGCATGGCAAGGCGAGGAAAATGCACGTGCCAACTTTTTCGTTTGACTTGTTTTTTGCCCAAATTTTTTTGTATGACTCTTTTTTTTCTAATCTGAAAATAATACTGGTTGGCGTGGAGCGTAACACGAGGAAAAAACGTCTGGCAGTCAACGTGTCAAAGTGTTCCTCTATGAAAACCCACCGTTCCAATTAATTCTTGTTTATTTTTATTATGTATGAAGAAAAATATCGTTGGAAAATTCCAAATATTATCGGTCTAAGTGCGCCTACTCTTCTGAAACGACCTATATTTTAGGAGAGATCTCAAAAGGATTATTTCCCAGCAGGGTCATTAGGAACATTAAATTGTAATCGGATCTAGTACTTACCTTTTTATTGGATCTGCAAGCACCAGAATGATTATAACATTAACTTCTGCCTGTCCCAAGTTACCTGGTTTTACGGTATTTTATTTTTTTCCGTGACCATTATTTTGCTGCACCGGCTGATGATGTCTGATCGCATCCCAATCTTAATTCTTCTTTTTTTTATTGATTATTCTTTATTATTGTCTAAATACAGGATAGAAGAAGGCTGGGCACTAGTGCTGAGATTTGACCTTGTTTATCAAGATGGGTGGGAGTGGGAGTGAAGAAGGAATGGGTATGAACCAATTTAACACTGCGACTCATAGAGCTGTGACTTGAAACTTTTTCAAAAGAATGCAAATGAATTCTAGTTTTCAAAAGTACATAGCTGTAATATAAAGCTTATCCCGAAGTTAAATTTGCACTATCTAACAACAACGTAAAGGTGTCCATTATCAAGATGTTCAACTGCTTTCCTGCTTGCATAAAGCTTCTGTTCAAAAATAAAGAGAAACCAACATTTTATCGTATGTTAGAGGAGCCTCTTTCTTCAAAAGCCTACTATACTCTAGATGAATTCTGTTTGTATTAATGTTTAGTTCAATCATTCTACTGTAAACTAAATTTTCATGTTTTATTTTGATAATGTGTTCTCTTGAGACTCTTGCCGTAGCCTCTTCAAGAGCTTCTTTGTATTTAATTTTAAAATAAATAAATAAATAAATAAATAAATAAATAAATAAATAAACAAATAAACAAATAAAATTTGCGAGCTAAATGAAAGTTTCGATCAATTTATCAGCTATACATTTATGAAGTAAGTACAGCCAGAGAGGTTATGTGTACCAAAGTAAGCAATAACCGACTGATAGTGAGACTCTGATTATAAATGAATAGATGCCTAAAATTGACACCAAAGTTTGGTATAAATGTGTCTTGAATCATTGTGTGCTACGTATATTTTGGGACTCAACACTGTCATTTGCAAAAGCAATTGATTGTTGTAGGTTTGATGAGTGTGGCTCTACAAGAGCTTTGGTTAAATTGGTCTACACCTTCAAGCGGAAAAGTCCCGCTCATCAGCCCATACCAACTCCAGCTTTGCTTTTCCTCCGTGCTATGAGATAGCAGTACCCTAGTGTTGCCAGATCAACGGAAAAAAGCCGTATCGTCCCCATTTAAATCAATGTAAAACATACGGCTTTTCAACCATATGTGGCAACACTGCAGTACCCAGTCTTCTTTTATAATGTCTTTGGATGTATGATGACGGCTTTTGTTTGCACTCTTGTCAATGAAGATTTTCTTGAAGAACTCAAGTTTGTAATTTCAGCTGGAAAATCTCATGAATTTGCCTGTCAAATTGTTGAAACTTTAATTTGAAACCCTTCTTTCAGGAAAAATTCATTTAAGGTGATTCCAGGCGAAACCTTTCCAGATTTCGATCCGATGGATTACGCCACTAGCGCTGCTCTAAAAGTCGGCAGTTTTTGGCTGAAATTGATGAATTTAAGCCTAAAGTGCACGTATGAGGAACGTCAGCACCTGCAAACATATCTCAGTAAAGCATCCTGAAAGTTTCAAGCTGAAATATTCAAAAATAAAGCCCGGTTATTCTGAAATACATAAATTCCCATAAGCCTCTATGAGTGCGAGTGAGGCAGATAGACATATTATCACTCGCACTCACTCCCACTCACTAAGCTTATGGCAAAATGAATTTCATCAACTAATTTTGTTCATTCGAGGCTCGAAAAATCAAAAAAAAATTTACATTTGCTGACATTCTTGGACCATACGATTTTCTTCAGTTGAAGTTTAAAATGCCGAAAACTGGTCATTCTCATGTAGGGACTAGTGGCACTTTGTTCCGGTTTGAAATCTGGAAAATTCTAGCTTGGAATTGCCTTAAGAACTTTTTTCATAATATTGTCCTATGCTCGATACTGACTGCACTTTTTTGTATCTTGTTTGTTTATCAGACGAAACCCAATGAAGTGCCCCCAACTCCAGCTACTCCTCCATTGAAGAAAAAATGTAAAGCCTGCTCCAAGAGGAATCTGGCATATCCGCATGCTGACGATTGTGTTTGCTGTAACTGTGCCCCAGCACTAAACCGTAGTGAATGCCCTGGCCCCATAGCTCCAGGAGAAACGTATTCTGATGAACCAACAGCAATTCCTGAATCATCTGCCAAAAAATCCAATAGCATTCCAAATCCTGTTAAAGATGACTGTGATCCTCTCAAAAAACGCAACAATTCTCCTTCAACCAGTGGGATCAAACCCTCAAAACCCACTGAGCAACCAAAAGCTGGCCTGTCCGTTGTAAATTCGGATATCATCGTTTTGACAGATGATGAAGATCCTCCACCAAAAATCCCTCCAAATAAAGAAGATAATAGTCTGAAGAGTAAACCAAGAACTGCCGGGAGTAGTAGTGCACCTTTAAAATCATCAAAAACTGATCAAAAGAAAGATGGATGTGAACCAAACAAAGCACCATCTGCTGGAAGCGCTACCACCAATTCAAATTTAAAACCAACGAAAACTGATGAACATAAAAATGAATGTGAGCAGAGAAAAGTATCATCTGCTGGAATTGCTTCCTCTAACCCTGGGTCTGCACCTGGTAACGAGGATAAAGTTACGGCTGGCTCCAAAAGTAGCGCCAATAAAGCGCCTGTCAAGGGAACTATAGTCGTAGATTCAAGGCCTAGTATCAGTGAAAAAAGCAGAAACAGTGATTCTCTCGGACAACAGAAATCATCTAGCAAAAATAATTCCGACTCTTCTGAAGCTAGTAAAAAAGACCGGCCCAGTAGATGGAGTGATCTTCCAAATAGCAATAAACAAAATGATAGCCATAGTAAACCAACCTTCAGTGGGAAAAGTAATGACCAGCCCAGCCGTTGGAGTGATTCTCCAAGTAGCGGTAAACCAAATGATAGTCAAGGGAAACCAAAAGTCAGTGAGAAAAGTGGTCGTACTCTTTCAAGTTCTGAAAAACGTGATCTTGGCAAAAGTAAAAATGATATTGGTGATGCGCGAAACAAAATGCCAAACAGCAGTAGAAGTGATGCCTCTTCAGGATCTAAAAACAACCCTCAAGATATCAGCGCTGGCATTTCTCTAAACACGGGTCTCTTCAACATTCCAGATTTGTAAGTATAACTCTCACTTCAAAATATTTACTAACTTTACTTACTCTGTTTTTTTACAATAACCTAGTTTGCGGCTTCTCAACCCAATTTGGTGAACTCTGGTTGGGCCAAACCCCAGTTGAGATGCGAGCATTAATGATTCGGTTATTGCTCAACTCAGGTTTGACTCGACTCGGATTCGAACCTGAGTTGAGTTGGTGAACCCAGGTTGAGATTTTGCGCGTAAACACTGCAGCGTTCCAAACTTACGTTCATGTGTCATAGATGTTACCAAAACGAGCAAGGTTAAACACTCATCTTATGGGGCGGTACCTCTCGGTACTGCACCGAACATCGCCGCCATATTCCTAAAAAATGTAAATAAACACAGAGAAGGAGAAGAAAGAAACCCTTCTAACTTGAGTTCAAATAAAGGGTTATGCACAAGGGTTAGAGTTTTGTTCTAACCTGGGTTGAAAACCAACTCAGCTTGGCATGACTTGAGATGAAAATGATGAAATCTCTCGCATAAACTAGACCAATGAAATTATCAAGTCACAATTTAATTAACTTCGTAGCCAACCTGCTGCGTTGAAAATTTGTGAGCCACCAAACAGTGCAGAATGATGGAAAAGATAAAAAACAAAAACCATTTCACAATAAAATCAAATTGCACGAAAAAAGTGAGGATTGAAAAAACTGAAATATCTACATAAATGCTAAGTTTGATGTAACTACTTGTTTTCATGCCAAATAGACGAGGAATTTTCTCATTGTTTTCCCTCTTTTTATCTTGAAATTGAGAAAGGTTATAGGAAGAATTGTTGATTCGGGGTCACGGTCACTATCACTATCAAACCTACCTATGTTGATGAGGGTTTTACAAAGAAAACCAGCCTTTTGAAACCTTGCTCCTCATTGTTTTTCTCATTCCTTGGGTCATTCTAATGAATAAGAAAAGAAACTAAAAAATGTTGGAGGAGAGGAAAGTTTGCCAAAGGAGCTTTAAAATTTATTATGTTGATCCGATAACGATTTCCGCAAGAAATTTAAATTTTAGTGATGGGGCTGTGGTTGACTTTTGCCATAGGCAATTTAGAGGTTGATTCAGGTGTAAAAACTAATGCGCTATAGAGATAGAGAGGGTTTTTGGGACTTTATGTTGAGGCAGCACGGATGAAGCCATGATCAAAATCTCTTACGGACGTTTTTCACACAGGCTTTGTTTGTTTGCCTCACTTTGTTTAACCTTTAAATTTTTAAAAAGAAAATTGTGACGAATACATTTGAAGTTGGTCTTAAACGATAGTTCGAGTGTTTTAGAGTGGCTATCTGGACACAGAAATCGATATAACTGTTTCCTGTGGAAGGATTTGCATGATAAAGAAACTGACTTTTCAGAATTATGCAAAATTTTCTCACCTAGATAGTTGTATTAGAATTCCGTGTCTAGATAGCCTTTTCTTAAACACTTGCACTCTTGTTTAAAACCACTTACCACTGGATTAGTTACAATTTTCAGTTCTTAGGTTAAAAACTGTGAGGCAGACAAACCAGAATATCAGATTGCTCATGCTGCCTCACTTTGAGATGGGACTCATAACATGTATCAGCCTTTCTATTGCTACAGCTCGTTGGTAAAAACAAAAATTAATGGTGGCAGCACCAGAAAGTTATGTTATCCGCTCCTAAACTCATGAAATGCTTTTAAATTTGTGACTGTAATGGCAATGCTTTGGGGCATTATTAATGGGAGATTCTGAACTAATGTTACTGTTACTTTAGTAAGAAGTGGTCAATAAAAGACCCAAACCCTGTTTTTGTCCTTGTTCTCATATTTGTATTTTCTTTTTTTTTCTTTTTTCAGAAGTCATATCGAAATTCCAGAAGGCGTGTCTGAAATAGTCAAGTCCATTAGTCGTACTATGCCAAATTCTTATTCGAATCCAAACCAGCCATCTACTCCTACTATTCCATTTCATGATGATTTTGATGTTGAACCTCTCCATCCTTCGGATTCAAATTACTCTTTATCAAATGAAGTTGTAAACAGCATTGGAAACTTGGGGATTTCTCGTAAACCACATTTTGATGAGTCTAATTCTAGTAGTTCAAGAAGTCCTGCCAGTCCGCACTATAGCCATAATTTCCATTCTGCGACCACCTCTAATACCTCAAATAGTTTGAATCATAACTCAAACTCTGTTAGTAACACTGGTAACCAAGGTCATCCTGAAAAGAGGGGTCCTTTGTCTGATCCTAGGCGCAGAAGCTCTGCAAACCCAGAAGCAGCTCCAGCTGCATTGCACAGTAACTATAGTCAATCGCCTTACACTCCTGCAACGAAGAGCTGGTCCAAAGATTCGTATGTGCCTCCACAAGTCAATTCCTCTTCTTATCCTAGTCAGTCTAATTTTGCCTCGTCTTCAAATGATATGAGCTATCACCATTCAACCCATTCAAACCAGCAGAATATGCCACCCTCAAATTACTCAAATTACTCAGAATATCCAGCATCTTATCAGTACGGTAGTCCTGTTTATTCCACCCAAGTGTATCCGCCGTCGACTACAACGCGAGGGTATCACCATCCTAGGACTTCATCTGATTATCATGCCAGGACTGGAACTGATAGTTATTCTAGGACTGGAGCTGATAATTATTCTAGGACTGGAGCTGATAATTATTCTAGGACTGGAGCTGATAATCATACCAGGACTGGTGCTGATAATTATACCAGGACTGGAGTTGATAGTTATTCTAGGACTGGAGCTGATAGTTATTCTAGGACTGGAGTTGATAGTTATTCTAGGACTGGAGCTGATAGTTATTCTAGGACTGGAGCTGATAGTTATTCTAGAACTGGAGCTGATAGTTATTCTAGGACTGGAGCTGATAGTTATTCTAGGACTGGAGCTGATAGTTATTCTAGGACTGGAGCTGATAATTATTCCAGGACTGGAGCTGACAATCATCCTAGGGCAGCCCCTTTTCTTCCTAGGACTGTTGATGATCCTAGGACGGCCCCTCATCATCCTAGAACTGTACCTGATGATCCTAGGACTGCTCCTAACCGTTCCAGGATTGCACACGTACCGAAGGGAATAGAACCATCAAACTCATCGCAAGATTCTTATTTTGGGGATGATCATATGGAAATGTCGCCTGAATCCCCAAAATCAGACAATATTCGCACACCTTCATCAAATGAAAAAGAGAGTAGCACTCCGAGTATACGTTCCAAATTAGCAGAGGGTTTCTCCACCCTGAAAAAATTGGGCAAGTCTAATCTTGCTGATGATAAACAACGGAAAGAGAGAATACTCACATCTTTGAAGCCTGGAGTTGTCGATGAATTAGCAGCGTCATCTGAAATAAGAAACTCTTTATTTGTAGATTCTCTGAAAACAGTGCCTTCTAGTGATCGCAGAAAAGATCCATCAAGTAACGCCACACCTATTAAACATCCCTCTAAAGTAGGTGAAAAAAATTTAGATACAATCAACAGTTTAAAAACGAATGTAAGCAAAGTAAATCCACTGAGAGCACCAATACCAAAACCTAATATCAATAGGAAAACCCCATTGTTACCTACTCCTCCAACTGGTAAAATAGATAGTGAGAAACTAGGTCGGCTTCCCGATTGGAAGTCGCCTGGTCAAAAAATATCACCAGGAAATAGATCAAATTCTTCAAATAGTTTTGACCAGTCCATTAGAACTTGCTTCTCCGCAAACAATGAAACAAATACTCGAGGGGCCGGTTTCAATGAAACTATGAGGACTAGTTTCCATCCTCCTAGCGAGTCTGCCAATGTTAATCGTACTTATTCTAGTAAACAAAAAGAGTTTAATTCATCTTATAAGCCTGCAGATATTGCCAGTAGATCTCATTCATCTTCAAATTCCTTGGATGTTCGGTCGGAGGCATCTACCAAACCTAGCAGAGATTCGCATCTTAGTTCCAGCTATCCTCGAGGTAGGCCCGAAGATCTTCATGCAACCAATCAGCGTCCATCAAGTGACAGTAGTAGACATCGTAATCGTACATCTGATCCCAGGTCTAATCGGGATCCAGTTTCAGTTAACAAGAGCCGTGAACGACAAAGTGAAGGTATCCCTTCCACTCAAGATCGTGATCCCCGACGTCGCCCTAGTCTGGAGTTAGACCAGTCTTGTGACCGTGACAAGAAGCGAAATCCTGTCAACGATCTTGCTAGAACACGTGTTGATAGAGTCAGGAAAATCTCTGATGCTGATGAGAAAGAAGAATTTTCCTCACCCTTAGACAACAACGCCAGGAAACCACATGTGCCAGTGACAGGTCGAGGCTACGGCATTCAGGGTTACAAAATCCCGAAAAAGCCTCGACCTCAGCCATCTTTAAAAGACTCATTCCCACAAGATCGTGAAAGAAATGCTCGACCACAGCCGCCCCGAAATGACTCGGCCCCACAAGATCGTGAAAGAAATTCTCGACCACAGCCACCTCTTAATGATTCAGTCACACAAGATCGTGAAAAAAGCATGAAACAATTGAGTGGAAAGAAAGATAACTCCAGAGAAAGTGACAACAAACAAACAATACCAGCTGCATCAAAAATAGACGAAGCGGATGTAAATCTGCTGGATAATGGAATCGATGATGATGTCTTATCTCTTTCGGAATTCAATGAAACTGATTCTGACTTCTTGAAGCATGATTCCAAAACCAATGTTCCTTCAAAACAGTCTGAAAAGAATAACGGGAAACCCAATAAAAAACCTTTACTTTCGGAAGACTCGCATCCAGCCAAAGAGGACCTCTCAACCAAACCTTTGAAAACATCCAACTCTAGCAATAAAGTTAAGGAAAACATTAAAATCAAATTACCAAAGGAAGATTACTCGAAGGTAAAAATTGGTGTCACTTTCAAAACACCGTGTGTTGTCATTTCATCAGATGAAGAGTCTCTGGCACGGTCGGAAGGTAAAACCAAAATGTATCAAGTTCCAAAACAGAGCAGCAAAGTCAATGTTTCTAAGAAGAGAAATTCCATTGAAAGTTCAAGCGACGATGAGTGCAACACTGCAAATGCTTCAAAAAAAGATAGTAGTGTTACCGCTAAAGATTCTTCAAACTCACCCAAGGCCAAAGTAAAGCCAAAAAACAGAATTAGACCCATAACTATCTCTTCTGAAGATTCAGACACTGAAATCATTATTCACCAAAAGTCCAACAAGAAATTGTATGAGATAATGAAGGCCACTTTAGGCTCCTTAGACAGTGACAGCGATTCTGATGTTGCATTTTCGAAGCATAGTTCAGCAAAAAATACTCAAGATGTAGCTGACACCAGCAGTAAAGATAGTGGGTCTGAAGGAAGTGATTTAAACCGTGGCATCCAACGGAAGAAAGTTTCCCGAAGTAAGTGCCGAGTATCAAAAGATTCTGAGTCAAGTCTCGATGAAGAAAGACAAACCTTCCCTGATGGCTCTACCAACAAGTCAAAGCCCAGCAAGAAAAACCGTACTACAGGAATGAAATTATCTGATTTCCAAGTTAGTTCATCTAAGAAATCAAATTCATCCCAAATTGATTCAAGTTTGTCCGCTTCGATTAAAAGTACCAAGTGCAGAACAAAACAGAGACTGAAATCAAACCAACAATCTAGTATCTTTGACACTAGTAGCTCCAGTGATGACGAATTATTGGCTAAAAAATTCCAAAAGATAAGAAAAGTCAGTTCTTCTGAAAATGTTTCAGAAGATTCTATAGGTTTTAGTGGGAAAAAACCTGTATCTAATGAAGAGAAACCTTCATCAAAGGAAGAAATAAGTGGAAAGGAAAAAGAAAATCTTGAAAAGAGGAAATCTGAAGATGTTCCAGCAACCAAGTCTGTAAAAATTGATCAAATCAGTTGTAATAAGGTTGATAGCACAAGTGACACCAACGATGCCGGAGCAGATAAGATTGCCTGTGAAACTCCCTCTGACCCTCTCAGTACGTTGGTTAATAAGATTGCCTGTGAAACTCCCTCTGACCCTCTCAGTTCGTTGGTTAGTCAGCTAACTCAGTCTAATGCTCTCGATGGTATTCTCTTTTCTATGATGTTCAAAAGCATTCAAGATAAATTTGGGCCCAAATTTTTTGAAAATATTGAAGTCATGAAAAAACTAATGGAGGGAGACACTCTTGAAAAAGTCAAAAAGATTTTAGACAGTGAAAGTAAAGAAAGCAGTTCCTCAACGTCTCAAAATGAAAATGCCAAGGCAAATACTTCAGAAACTTCCCAAGAAACTGCGAGCAATGTTGAGAAAGTAGCCGACACTACCCATGTGGCCTCAAATTCTGAAACGGTAAATGTACCCCTAAAATCTAACAATGATCAGACATTAGAAAACTCATCTCAATCATCTCAATCAGTAAACAAAGATCTAACCTTAACGAATAAGGCGAAACTGTCAAGTATTGATCAAACACCACCAGGCAAACCTGAGCCAGCAAGGGAACCTGAGCCAGCAAGCAAACCTGAGCTAGCAAGCAAACCTGAGCCAGCAAGCACACCTGAGCCAGCAAGCAAACCTGAGCCAGCAGCCAAAGAGCCTGAAAACTCAAACAGGCTTGAATCAGCAGCAAAAAAGCCTGAAACATTAAACAGGCTAGAATCAGCAGCAAAAGAAACTGAAATTTCAAACGAGCTTAATTCAGCAGCAAAAGAGTCTGAAACATCAAACAGGCCTGAATCAGTGGCAAAAGAGTCTGAGACATCAGACAGGCTTGAATCAGCAGCAAATGAACTCCAAACGCCTAATTCACATCAAAATTCTGTCACTGCTGTCGATAATACTCCAATTGATGACCAGCCAGCTGAATCAAAATCATCAAACATGGACCCACCTGCTGGAAACGTGACGAACTGTCAGACTGCAGAGAATTCTGACAGTAATCCTGACCAGGAAGTGTTAGAGGTAGCAGCCATAACTGAACAACAACCCAAGAAACGCAGAAGACGCGGTGCTAAATTGAAAATGACCAAACATAGTTCTGCTCAAAAAAAGTTAGCTCGTGACAATTATATGCAAAGCAAAATCTCAATATTCGGATTCCCAGAGAGTGCCTCTTCCAAGTCCAATGCAACTGAGGGAAGCTCTGATGGCACTGCTAAAGAATTAGAAACATGCCCCAAAACAGGAAAAAAAAGAGGGAAAAACGAACTTGATAAATTGCATGAAGACATCAGAGAAAGTTACATTGCTCATGATGTGCTCACTGCAACTGGTATGCGTGCTTGCCGTGTCAAAACTTATGATATGGACAGGTCATTATCTCCCACCGATTCACCTGAGAAAACCGTAAATCCTTTGCGCGCTTTCAGGAAAAAACTCAGTGAAAAAAGCTCTGAAAATAGTGAAAATTTCAGTATCAGTTCTAATTTAAATTGTGCCAGAGTGTGTAAACGTAAAGTCAGTGCATATGTTGATTCTTCGGACAGCGAAGATATCAACTCACCAAAGAAGCCCAAAACAGATTCTTTCATTGAGTCTTATCCTCCACCTTTAGAAGTCCCCATGGATAATAAAGGGACCAAATCTATTGCTGGGAAAAAACGGCCTTCCTCTTCTTTGAAGATCACGGACGATGTCTCTGTACCTACAGCCTGTGATCCTCCTTTAGAAATTATACCACCGGCAATCGACCCGCTGTTCTTCTTCCAAGTTCCTGAAATTTATGCATTAGATTACTTCTCTTCAAAATTCAGAAGAAGAAAATTTGATCTGAGCTTATTTAAAAGTAAGTACATCTCAGTCACGGATAATGTTTGTACTGAAGCAAGTAGCTATGCCAGTAGGAATACGGAAATCAGGTTTCGTGGATCTGGTCGCAGACTCGGTCAAAGGAGAAAGAAAAATCTTGGCAATTCTGATGGTACGTCAATAATTAAAATTTCCACCCTTAAAGCGGGTGAAAAAGCCAAATCTTCTCTAAAAATTTCTGGAAGTGTGTCTATGAAAAATAAATTTGTTTCCAGTTTGTCAAAAGTACCTGCAAATAAAACAAATATTGCTTCCTCTAACAGTATGAGCAAAAAAAGGAGCAGATATTCCTGTGTAGGCTCTGAAGATAATGATTTGTCAAATGTTTCTAAGCTTGTTAAAACTGCCGAAAGCAAAGAATCCTCCAAAAACTGGAGTCAGCATCAGCCAACCTGCGAGTCAGAGGACAAGAGCAAAGTCTTTGAAGAAGCAAGGAAAGCTCTCAGGATGAAAATAGATGCCTCTATGAATGAACCGGACTTGAATGATTTCATTCTAGTCGTGGATAAAAAGTCACAAAATTTGACTTCCGTACGTCAGGAGGTGGATTCAAAGTTCTCAGAAAAAGTAGCCAACAAGTTCGTTCTCAAATCTAAAATCAACTGGACAGATCCTGAATATTATTTCAAGCCTGGAACCAACATGGACTGCAAGCTATGTTCATACAATGGTCGATACATTTCGGATCATTATTTGCTCTATCACTGCGAGGATCAAGTTTTAAGCTCGCGCTTATTTCTGGAAGAAGGAGAAAGTGCCATCGCAGAATCTTTGTTTTTGAACTATTCTGATATCCCAGATGAATTTTTAATCAGATTTCCTCAGAGTTGCGAAAAAAATGGCTCAATTATCAACAAGGCTTGTCTCAATAAACATCTTTTGAAGAAATGGCTTGAAGATCATTCGGAAGACTTGAACAGTATTTTCAAATCGTTGATCAATAATTGTCTATGGAAGAAAGGAGACTCTAAATTTCTGCCGGGCCTTAAAGCCCTCAGATCTAAATTACCTTCGCAATTGGCTGAATTTTTTTATCATTTATACTGCTCCAAAATACAGACTAATTTATTCTATTGTCGTATGTGTAGTGATATATTTGATAATTCTAGAAAATTCTTTGAGCACATTAGTTTACACACAGGTGAATTTCTGTTTGAGTGCACACCCTGTCAATTTATTTTGCCGTCCGTCAATGATTTTGTAGCTCATCAAGATATGACTCCTGGGGATCATTTTCTGACAAATCGATATCCTCTACCTTCTGATTCTTCCATCTTATTTGGCTACATCTGTTCCTCTTGTCTCTATGTTCAACTCATATATGATAATTTACTGTTACATTTGTCCATGCATTCTGATGATAAGGTTAAACCGCACGTTATACGTATCAACATGTCCAAATCTGCTCCTACATTTTGTGCAGATAGTTCCGAAGAAGTTAATATTAAAAGATGGCACGACTACAAAAAAGAGGATGTTTCTAGCTGTAGCTGTCCTGAGTTCTGTTCATCCAACCGTGATCTAGTGTGTCTCACCGAACGTTTTAATGAATTTTCACTGTCTGAAAACTTTGAAAAGACAAGGCATGATTCCTCTGCAGTAACCAACCCCTTCTTAAAGCAGTACTCTCCCCATTCTACCCTGCATGTCAAAAAGAAGCTCCATAAGCGGTACTATAATATGCTTTCCCAAAAACATAATCTTCCGTCGGCTGACTCACTCATCAAAAGTTGTGATTATAAATTTCGGAAGAATGGACATTTTGTTGACTGCTCCAACTTTTCTGAAGCCTTAATTGAATTATCTAACGGAAGGAAAGGCTCACTATTGTTCTCTGAAATTTTAAAATCGAATCCCGATTTTGTGCGAGATACATACTTCCCCGAAGATTTGGAAGGTAAGGGGAGTTTATCGTGCGAACATAACTATTCTTTAAGTAGTTTTGCTTCCTCTCGTTCAACAAAAAACTCCTTTTCTCCTCTCAAGGAAGACAAAAGCAAAAATTCCTATCAGTCACCAGGTACTTTCTTGGAAAACTTAAACAAACGGTTAAGATCTAATGGAGGTAAGAACTACCTTGCTGAATTTGAGAAAAAGAACAAACCTGTTGTCGAAGTGCCAGTTTTTGATCTAACCGATGAATTAGTGTTGGACCATTCAAATCAAGGATCGAGCTCCGCGAGTCAAATACAAGGAAACATATTTGAAGCCGAAGTTCCGACGATTCACATTCCAGAAACGACTGAGTGTCAGATGCCAAATCTTCTCAATGTTATTGATTTCAATCTTCAAACGACAGGGACGGGAAGCTCTAGCATTGTCCGACCTAATGCTTTGTCAGATGCTTTTATTGACTTAAACTCTTCGTGTACATCATCTGATGTATCAAAGTCTAGTAGTGATGTGAATAAAAATCCGAAAGTCTTACCAAATTTGATCGCTCTCAATAAATGGGAAAAGATTGAAAAATTCAAAATGAAAGATCCTGCAGTAACAAAGATAATTGTCGGTCAAGTTGGCGCAATGAAGAAGGACGATTTCGTCAGCTTTGTGTGCTTTGTCAATACCTCCAGAGTCAAGATTGTAAAACTGACGTGTGACTTTAAAACTGACAGCTTCTCTGAGTTGATAAATCATTTCAGCACCGCTCATCCAACAGTGAGGTGGAATGGCTTCTGTGGCCCTTGTGGACGTATATTGGTACACAAAAGTCATGAAAACCACCCAGTGAAGCTAGCTTGCCTCCATTTGATGCAAGAACACCTGACTGTCTCGAAAACAGCGCCGCAAAATTCAACTGTTAAGATTTCAGGTAAATTCATAAATTTTTTTGTCAGTTGAAAGATATATTTTATTTATGTGTCCACACCTTTAAGGAAACCATAGTGAGCAGGTTATATGAAACCATCTCAGAGACAATATATAATAGAGACCATGCACTATCTATCTTGCCCATGTTTGCGCGCGGTGGCAACTTTTTTTTTGGGGGTCTCAACAGAACACCGAAAAACATGGACCACGTTGACTTATGAGGTCGTTGAGATTTTTGCTTAGTGAATCTGAAGCACCAAAATTGCATCAGTCAACGTATGGTCCGTGTTGGATGGTGCTCCTTCTTGCTCCCTTTGTTAATTTCTGTTGAGCTCCGAAGGAAAAGTCAGCCACCGCGCGCAAGGCTAGTGCATGGTCTCTATTATATATTGTCTCTGAACCATCTTAGTGAGACCTATTTTTTTTAAAAAACTCAAAACTATATTTTTGTTTACCATGCATCGTAGAATTTTTTGTGATCTATTTTACTAGAAGAAACTATTGCACCAATCGGTTTCAGGGGGCTTCTGGTGCTAAACAAACTCTAGTTCAAAGTAATTTTCTGAGAGGGGTGTTAGGAAACAGAAATTTCGGCTGTCAAACTGGAACATAAATGTAACCTACCTCCTGATAATTACCTTAAAAAATAGTTTCATGACAAGAGCTGCCAGTATTAATGGAAAATAATATGGTAAAGTTACACCGTGCACTATCAATTGGGGCAAATTTATTGTTAGTGCACCGTCAATTATTTTACTTTATTATTTTTGTTAAAATTGTGTGGTGCGGTCTTTTTTTTTTATTCAGTAATAACGAGATCAATCGGATTACTAATCAGTAATAAGTGAATGCTGAAAAGTAATCAAAATTTCTCAAACATATGCGTATTACTATACAAGCTTTACTCTTTCTTGTGAGCTAACTAATGAACACACTATAGTTAATTATTCATTATTTGGTGTCACAGATGTTAAAAAGGATGCCAGTGAAGGAAACTTGTCTGCTACAGTAGCCATCAGTAAGACTCCAACCACTTCAAGCACCATCTCCCAATTAAGATTACCGATCGTTGTTAGTGCGTCTAGTGTCACCACAGCTGAACCTCAGCAAATCACTGCTGTATCTACCTCTGAACCTGCCATAACCACTGCTGCCACAGGTGCTGCCCCGCCCTCGCAGCCTAAATTACGAGTGAGGCCTATGAGCGACTTGATTGATGTTAATCTTTTGAATCGGGGTCTCTTCAACGCACCTGACACTGAAAAAGGTAATTCAAATTGATGTCATCTGTTTGTCTCCTTGACAGTAAAAGTTTTCACTGGGAAAATATCACATAAAACTTTAGCATCTCTTTTTCCTGAATTTGGCATACTCTTCAAGTATGAACCTAAGGACTTTGCATGTTTCTTATAGTCGTTGGACTACCGTCAAGTTGCTTTTTGTTGCAGAAATTGAAACTAGAAATCATTCAGAGCCATTGTTCAATCAGTCTCAAAAATTCCCTATTTCTCCTTATTTCACGCATATGTCTAGTAAGTGTTCTAAGAGAACGGTTGTCTGGCCTCTGCGTACCTGCTGCAGTCTCTGCCGGTTGGGATAGAGTCCCAGTATATCAAAGAGTCTCGCCATACGGGGTATGAATTCTGATTGGCTGTTGGATTTTAGACTGTTTAAGAGATCAAGAAGGCATTCTCTAAGCTATTTCTTCATAAAATGACTGTTGGCACGCCTCCTTGGAGGAGGCGTCTTATGTAATCATAATTTGCGGGCTTTCAAGACTTGAGTTGGGTTTAAAAATATCCGTCTTGTACTGTTTAAAATCACCTTACTTTAATTTTTGGCAGCATAATTTAATTTTTAGAGGTAAAGAACGAAATTCACTTTTTGCCGCAAGTGCCTTGTTTAGTATAAGGACGCCTCCTTGGCGAACCTAGCCAATCAAATTGGATGCCTTCTTTGCCTCCATGGACTCTTTCTTCTTCTTCATTCTTCACATGGCGAGACTCTTTCATATACACGGACTCTAGATCGGGACAGAGAGAAAGACAGAGGCTGGATGGCTGCTCTATAAGCTCACTTATACTGTTTGATACAGCTCAGTACAGCATGCCCAAAAACGAGTTCTCAAAGTGTTGTGATGGAACTTTAAAACTTCATTAGTGTCTAAATTTGACCGGGAAATTTTTGGGGCCCATAAAAATTCTACTTAAAATGGTTTCTAGTTTTGATCTCTACAGTTGAAAGTATGGATTGACTGTGCTCCAATTCCCATAAGAAGCGTGCATGGTCCGTTATAGACCGTTAACCCATAGACATTAATTAACAAGTCAGACTTTTTCTGGTTTTGAAGTAATTCAAAATTCTGATCTCCTTGTAACTCAGTAATGAAACAATGAATTCAAGAGCCTTCAATGTTTTCTGATAGATAGCGTTACTCACTTCTCTCTTCCTCTGCCCCATTGCTAAGTGCACCGCTCACATCAAATGAGTGCTTAAGCGCTGTTGCCAAGCAATTTCTATACAATTAAATCAGATGTCAACAGAGCTGCCAATTTGCGTGGACCAAAGATTCTACCGGTTGAGAAAAGATTACAAAGTTTAATTCAGTGTGTGACTGTAATGCACGAAAATACTAGCGTCTCTTATATTTTCTTAACCAGAAGAGTCGTCGATAACTTTGAAAACTTGCGTATATTTTAATTAAGTAATGGCGTTTCCACCGATTGAGAGAACATTACAGATCAGAATATTTTCGAGCATTACAGTCATATACTGAATTGAACTATGTAATCTTTTCTCAACTGGTGGAATCATCAGTGAATTTAAAAATGTCATTAAATCCACGCAAATCGGCAGCTCTGGATTTCAATGAGTTGAAGGGAATTAATCTATTGATATCAGGCTGCGGCTTTGATCAAAAGATGGTAAAATGCAATTTATTCTCAGTATTTTCTCTTGGAAATTTTGGCTTTTAAATAGTGTAACTCACAATCAGGGGTACAAAAATGCTTGATCCCGTGGCTGATAGGTCACATAAAAATGCGAAAAGCTTGCCACTTGGAAGATTTGGGTCAAGCCTGTTGCATCGAGTAAAATTTTAAGTGCTGTACTTAAACGAAAATAACTGTGCAAGCTGGACAATTGTAGAGGAAAGATAAATAAGCTTTGAAAATTTTGTTAATGCTTTTCTGTTTGTAGTGTATATATATGTAATATGGAAGGCTAAGAAATTGCATCCCCGGTAGAGTTATATGAATGTTTTTGTGATGATGGTTTCTGCGCCCATGTATTCTTCCCATAATGACAAACTTATATAGCTCATTACTCATTGGGTTAAGAATTAATTTTTGAAAAATTTCTTTTTCAAAACCAGTATTTGTTTCAATTTTGTGGAAAGTTTCAAAATTGTAACAGTTTAAAAGCTTCGGATGGAATGAGAATGGCTGAAAATGGTCGGAATCAATTTATTTTGAAAACTGATTTACTATGAAAAGTCTTTCTTTTAAGATGAACATTTCAAATCAGACCATTACTGCTTGTGGCCTGTTAAACCGGGTAAAACCCTGATGAGCTGTCTCCGGGTGAAGACCAGTCTTTTCCATTAGAATTGTGATAAAACCAACTAATTGATTGTGTTTTTTTTTTCCTCCTCTCACCAGAATCCGAAGGAACTATTCAAATCGAGAGTGTTGTGAGTCTGTCAACTTTGGAGAATGATCCCAGTCTTGATTTTGTAAGTACCTTTAGCAGCTAGATTTCTAAACTCTAAAATTCTAAAATGGTTGACTGTCTAAAACTTTAGTAACCAAACTTTCAAAGTTTTCTATCTCCCTGTAAAGTATTAGATAGGGCGAACCAAAATGCTGGTGCCAAACTCTGGGAGTGTATTTCTGGGATCCAAATCAGATTATTTCCTTATGAAGATGATTTTTGGGATTAAAATCAGATTATTTCCTTACGAAGATGATTTTGTATGTATTATTGTATTGTAAGTCTTTTATATATAGAAAATCCTTGCTAAGTTTTATTTTATTTGTAAGGTTTTAAAGTGATTGGAATATTATGTTGAAACCTGCCAACCTTTCAATCCGAATTTTAATTGATTTTTGTTTAATATTTCTCAGGGAATGCCAGAAACCTCACAGAATGTATCTGAAATTTTACCTCAAACCATTACACCAGCGGCTCCGAATAACATTGTCTCACCTGCACAGCTTGAGCAACATCCCAACGCTTATCAATTATTGGATAAGATGGATAGAATTTTATTTATGACCAGCTCCGGTCCAAGACGCCTTATAGCATGGGCAAAGAAAGATGTACCAAATACAGACAGCAATCCACCAACAATTGGAAAGAAACAAAATTTTAAATTGAGAATCGCTGGCTCAAGTAAAATGGATGAGTTACTGAAGAATCAGCCTATTTCCAAAGCAAATCAGTACAAAAATTCATGTCCAACCGGTGTACTCTTCTTCTTTTGCAAATATTGTTCAATTTATCATACAATCAATTTTGACACGATGGCGTTAGACTGCCCCAAGTACCCAAGAATCTTGGTTATTCCCTCCTCCGAACTGAAATTCATCATCAATGAGCCGTTGTTGGCCCCTAAGCGTATGCCGAAACATAACGTTTTCCCACTGACCATTATCCCAGAAAGGATGAAGCATCATGGCTGTCTTGAAAAGATGTTGAAAAATCAGTTTTGCATGAGAAGTTTATATAAATGCATGGGTAATTTATGTTCGTTCACCACTAACGATTCTGACAGTTTCACAAGACATGTTCAAAATCATGAAAGTTACTTAAGAGGTGAGTCTTCTATATTCATTTATTTATTTTTTAGTTTCTTATTTAATACATTATTTAATTTATTAATAAAAAACAGGTATGAACCTTTGAACAGATAGTCAAATACTGTAAAATTACAAAAAGTTAATGTAATGTAAACTTTAAACTTTGTGCAAGAAAAGCGAAGAAATGTTAAATTGAAACATAACAAAACTGTTGAAACTTATGAGGGTCATTCATCAAGTAAGTTTCCCCCTCACCAAATCCAAAATTTTGATCATGATGATTTGGGTGAAAGATGTAATTGAACAGGCTCATGAGAAACTGTCCAATGTCCAAAATATTTTAATTGAGAAGACAAGTACAAAAAAAAAATAAAAAAATTGGCAAATTAAAAACGAAAAAATTAAAGAAAACTGCCAAGACAAGAAAAATAGAAGCAAGAAGTGGAGGAACAAGTCTGATCAGGACTTATTCAGACACAGCATCTTCTTAAGAGTGATGTACGCTCACCAGGGCTGCTGTTTTGCGTATAATCAATGCTATTTTTCGATTCACTGATGATTCCATCGGTTGAGAAAAGATTACACAGTTCAGTTCAGTGTATGACTGTAATGCAAGTAAAATACTCTGATCTGTAATCTTTCCTCAATCGGTGGAAACTCCGTTAATTAATTAAAATATCCGCAAGTTTTTTAAAGTCATCGACGACTCCACCGATTGAGAAAAGATTACAGATGCGAGTATTTTTGTGCATTACAGTCATACACTGAACTGAACTGTGTAATCTTTTCTCAACCGGTGGAATCATCGATGAATAGAAAAATAACATTAATTATTCGCAAAACGGCAGCTCTGACGCTCACAAAGTCAAATAATAAAAAACAAGCAGGGGAACTCCAATACAATTTATGTATTGGTAAAGTGTGCTGTGATAAGTCTGTATGCAGCCATGTCAATGGCCACCCTGAGGTAGCAAGTCCGCTCGCGCCGCACATGAAATTTGAATTGCGCGGTCTTGAGTGCGGGGAGAGGGTCATCTTTAGAGGCAATTTTCTCAAAAACCTGTGGAGTAAAATCAAATCGGTAGGGTGGAAATCTTGTTCAATAAGTCTAGTGGCTGTAAAAAAAATTGGTTGAAAACTTTGACCCTAGGCATAGTTAAAAACCCGGGTAAAAAAGTCGATTCTGCCCATTTGAATACAAGTAAATTCAAACGCCGCGCTACAGCGCGGACCTCCAGAAAACCTATTTATAGTACCCTCTTATATTTAGGGACCCTGGAGCAGAGCAGATCTGATTGTGAGTAAAAAAAAAAAAACTTGTGTGCGCATGTGCGAATAGAGAGAGGCAGCGTAAGTCTCTAGTCTCTCTTGTCGGTTTGCAACACAGCAATGCTGGGCTATGAAGACTGGGTATGAATAGCGGGGTCAATCATAAAACTGTCAAAATCTGAGAAGGGTGAGATCTAGCTTGTGTGTGTGAACTCACAAGGGAAGGTTACGGTGGGGCCCCCTCTGTTTGCGCTGAAATTTTGCAGAAGGGTAGGGCTTAGGGTCCTAACAAACGTACTTACGCCCTTTTTCGCCAATGGGCCTTTTTAAGAGTTGCAAAATCACTGCACCATATATACCGAAAAATTCGACCTCAATTCTCATCTGACTCGGTGGCTCAGAGCGCTAAGGTGTAGCATCAGAACTCTGACGTCCCCGGTTCGAGTCCATCCTCTGCCACTTATTTTTTGCACACTGTCGCACCTCACTTCAATCGGTTCGAACGACGTATCTACTTTCTCCCCCGCTATTCGTATCATTTACCACTTGAACTTTTCTCTGTAAGATTTACAATCGCCCAGCTTATTTTATTAAAAAAAAAAAAAAAATCACTCGTATCCATAATTTGATCGCTACCTATGAAAAGAAAAATAAAATAACATATGAGGATCAAAACGTAATGCCGATGCAAACAAATGAAAATAAAAAAAAAGCTCGCATTAATAAAAACCAAAAACCAAACGCGCATTCATGCAAAGAAACGAACACATAAAAAGAGCGAAAACGAGCGTGTATAAAAACAATGAGACAAACAAACGTTCGCACAAAAAAAACAATGAGATATATAAACAAACGTTTGTCCATAAAAACAATCAGAACAAACAAATCGCATCCTAAATTGCATCGTGGCAAAAGAATTTCTAAAAAATTGCAATTATTTCCAAAAATGCATTGGAAACATCGCGAAAAGTCACTGATAAACGCATCAGTAAAGTGTTCCAAGATAAGCAAGATGAAAATGATGCTGCAATTATTGCCCTCATTCACCATCAGCATTAAAATGACATTAATTTCGTCTATTTTTATTAAATATACTTTTATGCTAGTACACTTGTTTCATTTTCAGTCGTTTGCATCGGCATTACGTTTTGATCCTCTTATGTTATTTTATTTTTCTTTTAAAAGGTAGAGATCAAATTATGGATACGAGTGATTTTTTTTTTTTTTTTAATAAAATAAGCTGGGTGATTGTAAATCTTACAGAGAAAAGTTCAAGTGGTAAATGATACGAATAGCGGGGGAGAAAGTAGATACGTCGTTCGAACCGATTGAAGTGAGGTGCGACAGTGTGCAAAAAATAAGTGGCAGAGGATGGACTCGAACCGGGGACGTCAGAGTTCTGGTGCTACACCTTAGCGCTCTGAGCCACCGAGTCAGATGAGAAATGAGGTCGAATTTTTCGGTATATATGGTGCAGTGATTTTGCAACTCTTAAAAAGGCCCATTGGCGAAAAAGGGCGTAAGTACGTTTGTTAGGACCCTAAGCCCTACCCTTCTGCAAAATTTCAGCGCAAACGGAGGGGGCCCCACCGTAACCTTCCCTTGTCAGTATATTTTCTGAGCGTGTGCGATGAAGCCACCAACACATATAGGTACCAAATCTGTGTGTGTGTGTGTGTGTGTGTGTGTGTGTGTGTGTGTGTGTGCGTGCGTGTGTGCACCAACTTGTATCCATCTTGAAAAGTGCATCTATCTTATTTATGTATTTATTTAAAGTAGCAAACGGGCAACCAACTGCCCAATACAAGAAAAATACAGAAACAGGGAAGAACAAAATCCAAGATTAACAAAATTCAAAAATATGACCCCTAGCAAAAAACTTAAAATGAGAAAGGAAATCAGAAGATCTAATAAATTGGGGCAGGGCATTCCAGGATCTCATAATCTTATTGAATGATGTTTTTGTGTGCTCATGCGGTATCCAAATGAGGATAATTCAAAATGTTTACCTGTTTTTACTCTACATCTGTTTGCTATACTATCCTTTACCACGTATGTTTGTCTAGCACTTGGAAGGAAGCAGTGCAAGAAAGCGATGTTCAAGAGAATCGCAAAATTTAAGGATTGGAATACCTGCGCTTATTGCGGCTATAGCTCTGCTGGCCCCATTGATCTGAAAGAGCATATTGATGATGAGCATGGTCGATCTCAGTACCAGTGTGGTCATTGTTTCTATCGTGCTTTTTCCTTGTATCATGTTGCCTGGCATCAGGTAAGTAATCAACAACAGAACTTCGCAATTTTTTTCAACATTTTACTAGCATGAGTATAAACATTTTATGTACTAAGGCTGGCCAAAGAGTCTTCCATATCACGGCGAGGGGGGAAGTTTTCTTACCCCCACTCTACTACTTGAGCAGTGAGAGATATCGTCTTACTGCCAAATGATTGGAACTTTTGGGAGAAGAGCGGAGACATTGAGTCAGTGTTAATTGTTTGTGTGTGTGTAGCAAGTGGTATGGGTGTTATCTTCATGAAAGCCGAGGGCCGGTTGGCATATTACCTCTGCCGTCTTTCTTGCATCGGAGAGGGTCTAAATATTTCCCTTCTTGCTGCGATGTGGAAGATTCTTTTACCAGCCTTAGTGCAACAATTTCTTTAGCAATGTTTTTACCTACAATGTGTACATTCAAAAATTGCAATTCCTATGAACACTAAACCATTCCCTGTCAATGACGAGCCCATGGGAAATCTGTATTTGCACTCTAGTAGTGTGGCGTTTTTCCATTAGGTAGTGCCACTGGCCAAAGTAGTTTGGCGTTTTCCTGATTGGTAGTGCTACCGGCACTCAAACAACTGTTCGTGGTGCAAGCAGTGTGGCCAACCTCAACATATTTTTCACTCATTTGTATCGTAGTATATACTCATGTGTATGCAACGGATTAATATGTCTTAATACGACTCAAAGTTATCCAACTACAGAGTCAAAAGTTAGCAGCCAAATTATCGGAACAAGTTGCATAGTTGTAGCATTGATCTCAATAATGGATATTTTTGTCATTACCTGCCCATTAGAAAAGAAACTTTGA
The DNA here is from genome assembly GCA_011764245.1 of Trialeurodes vaporariorum. Lineage (NCBI taxonomy): Eukaryota > Metazoa > Arthropoda > Insecta > Hemiptera > Aleyrodidae > Trialeurodes > Trialeurodes vaporariorum. The sequence goes on from VMOF01000379.1 coordinate 22,114,810, forward strand.
TAAATCGTTTCAACAGATTGTAGACTTATTTTACTTAATAAGCCTAAACTCAAATTTTGTTGTAAGAAATGCCTTCTCTATACAAATTTCAATAACTGTCACTCGCACAACTTCAACTTCAAACTCTGATGTTTGTGAAAGCCAGAGACAATTGTGACCTCACACTAGCTGATTGCGCGGTGGGTGACTTTATTTTTGTTTATAACAAAATAATACAGGGTGTCCCAAAATTGATAGTAAATATTTTTACCACGTATTTTTGGGGCCAAAATAAGACTTTTTTTTCCTATGAACATGTGTCCGAAAATGCTCCCCCTCGGAGCTACAGCCCCCCAAAGTTTTAAAAAAAATTCGGTTTTTCTTCGATTCTAGCAACGGATCTCCGTGAAAATGGATGAAAATTGGTTTCCATGGGTAATTTTAGGCGTTCTTTTCGATTCCGGGGTTGAAAATCTCCGAAAGGGTCAAGAAATGGGGGTTTGAGGGGGGTTCTAATTTTAAATTGAATAATTTTTAAGTGCTCCGTAAGAAAATGAGAAAAATAACAAAAGAATCTAATGGAACAAAACAAAAGAAACATGTTTAATCTCTTGTGTTTTTTTCATAAGACGCACGGAAAACGAGTAAAATCGATTTTTCGCCGGGAGCGCACAGCCTGATAGCGCTGTTTCAGTGCCGCGTTGCGTCAAGTCGATCGTTGAGTCAGTTGAGTGCACAGAGCAGCGCTATCGGGCTGTGCGCTCTCGGCGAATAATCGATTTTACTCGTTTTCCGTGCGTCTTATGAAAAAAACACAAGAGATCAAAAATGTTCCTTTTGTTTTGTTCCATTAAATTCTTTTGTTATTTTCCTCATTTTCTTACGGAGCACTTAAAAATTATTCAATTTAAAATTTGAACCCCCCTCAAACCCCCCTTTCTTGACTCTTTCGGAAATTTTCGACCCCGGAATCGAAAAGAACGCCTAAAATTACCCTCGGAAACCAATTTTCATCCATTTTCACGGAGATCCGTTGCTAAAATCGAAGAAAAACCGATTTTTTTTTAAAACTTTGGGGGGCTGTAGCTCCGAGGGGGGGCATTTTCGGACACGTGTTCATAGGTAAAAAAGGTCTTATTTTGGCCCCAAAATTACGTGGTAAAAATATTTACTATCAATTTTGGGACACCCTGTATAGGGAACAACATCCAACGGTGCTGTTAGACGTTGCTGTGTTGCGACCCAAAAAAAAAATCATTTGTTATACTATGGGCAAGATAGGTAGCGTGTGGTCTCCGTTGTCTCTGATCGAAGCTCAAATCATAATTCCTATGCTTCTTTTTCCCCAGGTGTATGCTCATGAGAATAGCGAGCCGGTTATTCTTGGTGTCCCACCAATTGTGAACAGTAAAAGCTTCACCACTCAAATTAGTGATGTTCTACGACCATATGTCTGTGGTGTCGGTAAGTTTACCTGATTTTGTTGTTTCTTGTTTTGTTTATTTTTGGTTTTTCATATTCTTTCTGGCAATATTGTCAGAGTAACAAGTAGTTTACTGATGTGAATCTGTAGTAAGCAATTAATGACTTGAGAAAATGAAAGAAAAACGCTGAATAAGTTCTCACATAGTTTGCCTAGACTCTCCCCGAGTCTCCATAAATGAAAGAGTTTTTTAAAAAATAAAACTGTAGCATTTTTCCAATTTTAGCCTTGAATAGAACTGCGGTGAAAGTTGGAACTCAAATGCAGAGGAAATAGCTGAATATGCATGAAGCATCTGAAAGAGCATGAGGAAAATAGATTTTGTCAGGGGGTCTGAGCAAAAGGGAATATTTGTTGCTCAGTGATATCATCAAATTTTGTAAACACGAAGTCCTCCCTCTTATGTTTCAGGAACATGCAAATTTCAAGCCTACGATCGTCAAAGTTTCAAGGATCATCTAACCGAACAACACATCCATTGCAATGTTCTAATCTGTCATGAGTGTCAGGGGAATTACTTTTCCATCGATAAATTGTTAATGGTTAGTTGAAAATTTTTAATACAGCAAAATTTCGTTGTGTCAAACTGTCTGGGGACCGGGAAAAAGTTCGACACTGCAAGCAGTTTGACTATTTCCAATTTTGATGTAAGTGGAAATAGCGTCTAAGTCTCCTAAGGATCAAAAGGGTTACAAAGCCCCGAATCCCTCCCTCAAATTCATCTGATGGCAATTTGAGGTCCAAAATCGAAAAGTATGGCCATAAATACACTGGGATTGTAATTTGTTATCACTTTGAAGTGTTTTTGTGAAAGATGTTAAAAAATAAGATGGAAACAGGTCCTATGCCCAAACTTTGGGGTCACCCTGTGAAAATTTGGTGGTTAGGAATTTAGCGGCAGTGGGTACACATCATTTTAAGTATCTTGGCTGTCGGTTCATGTGAAAGAAAAGGTAAATCAGCCGACAAAATCTAAATGTTAAGCTAAAAATTTGCCAAAAAAATGAAATGGAGCAGAAGGGTTCATTAGCCCTAAAACTCCCCTTAAAGAGCTTGATTCAAAATGGGGGTTTTTCTCCCCCCCACCGATTTTCCTGAAACTTTGTATTTTGATAGTACTTGATATAAGTAATCTTTTTTTTCGAATAAAGGTTTTCCAAAAATAATTAGGGTGGGAGTTACAGTGTTGCAAAGTTGCACCTTTCAAAAATTCATAACTTTCGCGTGAATCATCCGATTGAGACGCGATTTTCACCAAATGATGCGGATTGTAAAGCACTTTCATGCCATTTAAACGGAATTCAATTTCAATAATTTTTGACTTAGTTATCGTCATTTTTGTGATTTTTAGGCCACTCAAAATCTACTTAAAGTGAAATAAAAAAAAATGGTATTTTTTGATTTTGACCGGATTGAAATATGTTATTCCTCTTTAAATTCTGCGTAAAATGAGCCCAAGCAGAATGCAGGGCGATTTTTTGTCTCGGAGTTATGCATTTTTTAGTAAGCGAAAAACGAGTTTTTTAGGGTACCCATGAGCGTTCGATAGAGAGGCTCAAGTCAAATAAATGGAAACGGTATTTTTTGATTTTGATCAAATTGAAATATGTTATTCTTACTTAAATTCTGTGTAAAATGAACCCAAGTAGAATGTGGGGCGATTTTTTGTTGCGGAGCTGTGCGCGTTTTAGTATGCGAAAGTGGAGTGGTTGAGGCTACCCGGGCTACCCACGTCTTTGAGCCTCTCCATAGAACGCTCGACTTTCGCTTACTAAAACGCGCATAGCTCCGCAACAAAAAATCGCCCCACATTCTACTTGGGCTCATTTTACGCAGAATTTAAGTAAGAATAACATATTTCAATTTGATCAAAATCAAAAAATACCGTTTCCATTTATTTGACTTGAGCCTCTCTATCGAACGCTCATGGGTACCCTTAAAAACTCGTTTTTCGCTTACTAAAAAATGCATAACTCCGAGACAAAAAATCGCCCTGCATTCTGCTTGGGCTCATTTTACGCAGAATTTAAAGAGGAATAACATATTTCAATCCGGTCAAAATCAAAAAATACCATTTTTACTTTCTCACTCTAATGAAATTAGAAAAATTGAGAAAGTATTGCGATGGCGCAGAGATTTTTGATGAATTTTGTTTCGATACTTGGCCCGCTGCGACTAAGTCAATCATGATAATTATAAAATAATTGGCTTTCATCATGCCTAATACTATCCTAAAGAACATCCATCCATGATATTTCAATATTTCTGAACCATATGTGGTAGGGAGGAGTAAATGCACAAAATTTCTGTGGCGTCTGTCTGTCCGTCTGTCTGTCTGTCTGTCCGTCTGTCTGTCCGTCTGTCTGTCCGTCTGTCTGTCCGTCTGTCTGTAGTCAAGAACGTGAAATCCAGCATAACTTTTGAATTATCGATCCATATGCATCGAAATTTTGCAGAGATGTTGCTTTTAACATTCCCCAGAAGGACTTTTTTTGGTTTTTTAAAATTTTAATTTTTAGGTTAGTTATGGATGAAAAATGGTTTCCATTAAAATCAATGGGAAAATGGGTCAAAAAAGAGAAGAATTTAAATATTTCAATATTAGATCTTTGGATTTGGAAGAAAATTTGTAAAAACATTCTTTAACCAGCCCACAGTAAAATTAACCCCTTATAGTTCAGTAAAATAACCCTTAAGACCGTTTAAAAAATCAATTTAGAGCGTTCGAGCCAAAAAATGGAATAAAAGTGAGAAATTAATCTTGTATATCAGTGCCAATTACTAAAAGCTGAATGAATTTTGATGAAACTTTGTATACACAATGTACTACCACAGTATTAAAATATTTTCTTCTCACTATCATCATAATAAATCCTTTGGACCGTTTCAAGGGACCATATAGGTGCGATTGAGAAAAAATAAGACCAATTAAGCAAATAAAAACATAATCCTACTTTATTGAGATAATTCGGGTTAGGTCCAATTAATTTTAATTAAATCTGGCACAAACAATCTACCTACCTTCATTTACTCTACTTGATATAGAATTTCTTATCATTACAATATACAGCCCTTAAGATTGTTTAAAAAATCAAAATCGGTGCGCTCGAGCCAAAAAATGGAATTATCGTGAGAAATTAATCTTTAAACTTGGAGTCAATCAATTGTGGCTTGATGAATTTTGATAAAAACTTTTGTACACACAATCCACTATCAAAATACTAAGATATTTTCCTTTCTTAGTCACCACACACAACTGATAAAACCTTTTCAATAGGCAATGTAGGTGGGATTGAGAAAAAAATATGGGAATATAAGCAAATAAAAACATAATCCTATTAATTGGGATAATTCAGGTTTGGTCCAATGAATTTTTATAAGAACTGGCAAATACAATCTACAATTAATCTATAAAAGAAAATATTCCTTACAGATACAATATACAACACTTAAGAGAGTTTAAAAATCAAAATAGATTGACCCAAAAACATGAATTAAAGCGGGGAATTAATGTTAAAACTTGGAGTCAATCATTCATGGGATGAATTTTGATGAAACTTTGCACAAACATATTATGTTACTGACCCACTAAAATATTCCTATCTTACAGTCATCATCAAAAACCTTTAAGACCGTTTCAAGGGCCAATATAGGTGCGATCAAGCAAAAATCTTTGAAACCAAGCAAATAAACAAACAATCATAATACTTGGAATAAGAAATTTAATTATGACTCAATTATGTTTGATGAAAAATGCAACAAAAAGTTTGCAACCAACCTAGGCAGGGATTTCTTTTCAATATAAAACTATAATATACAACCCTTCTTAAGTGTGAGACTGTTTAAAGGCAAAATAGCTGGTCCATCAATAAACCCAAAAAATAGAATATCCAAAGAAAATTAAACTTATAAAGAAAATGGATGGATGAATTTTGTTGACATTTGGTGTACACAATCTACAAACAAAGAACATCATTAAAGGGGGGGTTTAATCTACCAAACTAAAAAAATCTTTTGAAGATCCACAGTTCAAAACCCATCCTTCAAAGGAAGTAGGCAACTATTCGTACAGCTTCTCTGCAAAATTGCAAACACTTCGAATTGAAGGCGGAATTATGTCCAGAGGTGAAAATATTTTAAATTTGATGGGAGTCTAGGAGTCTCTCCCAGAATTCTAAAGGGGGTTGGGGGTCTCCCCCAGATATCTAAAGGGGGGTCTGGGGGTCTCCCCCAGAATTCTAAAGGAGGGGTCTGGAGGTCTCCCCCAGAATTATAAAGGGGGGTCCGTGGGTCTCCTCCAGAATACTAGAGGGGGGTCTGGGGGTCTCCCCCAGAATTCTCAAGGGGGTCTGGGGGTCCTTCGACCCCCCCCCAGATAAAAATGGAGGGAGAAAGTGTTCGTAGGGTGTTCCCTGCAGTTTATTTTTTATTTCACTTTAAGTAGATTTTGAGTGGCCTAAAAATCACAAAAATGACGATAACTAAGTCAAAAATTATTGAAATTGAATTCCGTTTAAATGGCATGAAAGTGCTTTACAATCCGCATCTTTTGGTGAAAATCGCGTCTCAATCGGATGATTCACGCGAAAGTTGTGAATTTTTGAAAGGTGCAACTTTGCAACACTGTAACTCCCACCCTAATTATTTTTGGAAAAACTTTATTTGAAAAGAAAGATTACTTATATCAAGTACTATCAAAATACAAAGTTTCAGGAAAATTGGTGGGGGGGAGAAAAACCCCCATTTTGAATCAAGCTCTTTATCCAATGACATTTTGAGGTAAAAAATCGAAACGTACGCTTAAAATTACGTTCGGATGTAACAAATTTCATCAAGTTTGGAGCTTTTTGAAGATATTGAACAAAAGCCCTCCTAATTTTAGGGCGGCACTGTGCCCAATTGGAACTTCAGAAATCCCTAAAACTCTGGGAAAGGCATCTTTGGCACTAGTACTACCGATTAGTGTAAAAAAATCCGGGATTTGAAATGATTCTAAGAGGGGCCGATTTTGGCTCTAATCGATATCCCTCCTTTTGACCCTTTGATCACTTTGAACAATGCCTCGAACAGTTAGTTTTCTGACTTCATTTGATGTTTTATTTCTTTGCATAATTTTCTTTCATTAAAGTTCCTCACTTTCACTTTGCATTCCTCAGAATGCCTCAAAAATGTCTATTGGCTTTTAGATGTCTAACGAAATCTAGTCTTATTTCACATTGGTTTTTATAAATTTGTGTTTCAGCATTACAAACTTCACCGCTATTGCTTGTATCAGTGTCTTTCTTGCCTGCATGGTGTCGAAACGATTGAGGAAATGAAAATGCACTTGCTAAACAATCATTTCTCTCGCCCAGCCCTAGTTATTCACCGTATCCTACCAAATGAGCAGCAGGTAAGCAATTCTCAACTCAAAATCAGGAGAAGATTTGTTGAGAACTAACTTAACATGGTTGGATCATATGATTTGGAGCCCAACGTGGCAACGACGCCAAGTCATATGATTCAAGCAAAAGAAGAAAATATTGTGCTCTTTTAACCTAAAAGAAGTTAGCTCTTCCTTTTTTAAGGAAGTATAAAAACTATAATAAATTGGTTAAAAAGGTTATTAAAAAAATTATTTATGTACTTTCATCGTCAGAATTAATTAGAAATTATTTACAGAATATTTGTTGGATTGATTGGGTTAGCATTTTTGGAAAAAAGATCTTTACTTTCAACTCTGTAAACTCGATCAGTGTTTTTCAACATTCCTTGAACTACTGTTGTACTTAGAAGAGGAGTCAAAATTAATCTGAGTGAAAGAAATTTTTGACTTGTTTTCTTCTGTGCCAGACATTGTACCTAGGCAGCAGTTTTGAGGGGTTTGGTGAAATACCATTCTCAGTCACTTAGCATTTTTTATTCTGTTCCCATTGGCACTCTGTTTTCCACTGATTGGCTTCAGCCTTTTTTTTTTCTTGACATTCACTTACCTTCTTCTTTGTTTTCTGTATGTTATAGAAGCAAATGCAAAGACACCCAAGTTGGTTGACAAAGAACCATTTAGAGGATAAGATAGTTGTTCAGTCATTAAAAGAAACAAAAGGCAACGTGAGAGCAATACCAGCAAATCCTTTAGAACCAGAACCGGTTTTCGATGAAGATATAACCGTAGAAGAAGACTTTTATGTCCAGTGGATGTTAGCATTCGACGAGATGCGAAGTAGTAAAACCGTTGCCCAAGACAGTGCTTCAAGAAGTGCAGCATATGCCAATAAAATCGCTGATGTCGAAGAACTGCTTGTCACCACTGGGAACGATGCTGGGAAACAAAGTGCCGGTACTTTGCAGCCAAACATCTCGTTACTAGGATCTGAAACTGGAGAATCTTCGGACAGCTTGCAAGTTTTTGTTCCGACCACTTTAACAACTGATGGATCAGAGCAGAGTGATATGGATCCTCTTTTGACAATGCCCACTATTTCATCTGCCCGTGCAAAGGAACTTGAGGAAAGGAAAACCTTACACAAAACGACTCTCGAAAGTCGCCTGAAAGATTTAGATAGTGTCTTCTCCTGCGTGAAGGATCAAAATCTGTCAACTTTTGATGCAAGTGATTTTCAAGTCACAAAAACATTATTGAACAAATCGTTTGACGATTCATCTTTTGTCCCATATCTTCCTGAGACTGATGATTTCAATAAAAAATCAGAAGATTTTGAACTAACTGAAGAATCTATCAATTCTCTATCGTTGAATTTGAACGATGATGTGGATTTGAGCACTTTGTACGAGAGTCATGGCAGCTGTGGATCTGTGCCAGTGATTTCTCAATCCTACAATGATGGGGAAATAGACAGCAGCGTTAATAGCTCAAGTGAATCCAGACTATTGGCAGCTAATCCATCCCTTGATAATTCGGAAGATTCTGGTCTCTCTGGATTTGATCTTTATCGCTGTGGAAATGAAGGTAACTTTTTCTAGCTTTGATTAATCCTTCATAATTGCTGTAACCTGGGACTTAAAGTCAGAGCCATGGTTGAAATTGAATTTGGGTCTCTCTGTGGACAGTCATGATAATTAACTTCAACGCTCAATATTTATTGTTCAAAACATGAATGCAAGTGTTCTGAAGAACAGAAATTGATTTAAATGATAACATTTTGAATTATTGCAATGGGAGTTCATTTTGAGTGCTGATCTGGCTTTGAGCTCGGTTTGGAATTATTCAAACCTGTCATCTATGAAGTCAATTTCTGACTGCGAAAAAACTTGAAATCAGTTTTAGGAGAAGTGATTACTGGTATTACAATGGAGACCACACATTATGAGCTCGCATTTAATGCGAGCTCATAATCTCATATGCGAGCTCATATCTTTTCACTCATAATGAGATAAATTGGTCGTCCCTTCAAGCTCTTTACCAGCGGGCTCGACTATTTAGCACTTTTCATGGTTTTCTGACAAGACACGCAAAATTGGAGATTGTCGAATACCAATTAACTGAAGAATCATTACATTTAAGTTTGGTTTTTGAGGAAATAAAAAAAGCTAGGGCAACCCTGAAGCATTGACCGGTCATTTTTCAAGAATTTTTCCGCAATCAATTTTGGGGACCATTTTTTCTCAAAAGCTAAGTAGAGTCTTCTATGTTCACAGAAGTACTCCTAATTTACTGATTAATCAACTTTGTGTGTTTTTTTAGACTTAAGCATTTTATATTATCTTACATTCTTGTACAGTCGATGAATTGAATGATGTCTGTTGACTCCATAGATTTTAAGCAGCCTGAAAAACTTACCACAGTGAATTTAAGTAATGCAGGTTGTCTACTTGAGCGGAAATCTAATGAGTTGACTGACATTGTTTAGTTCGCCGACTGTCAGAATACTCCTTAAATTTTGGCTTAGTTAGGCCACCTGCAATGCTTAAATTTTTTGCGATAAGAATTTCAGGTAGCCCTCTGCGTTTTCTGCATTTTGTGTCATCTTCTTTTTGTCCTCAACTGTACACCATTTATAGAGTTTTCTTTGAATTTTTTTTATTTTTCAAAGTGTTTCCGAAAGGAAAAGATATGTTACTGTACACCTCACAATAAAACAGACCAAACTAAATCATAATACATAAGTTAATTTTTAGTAAAGTTACATAATTTTCACATAATTTATCACAGAGTTAGGCAAAAAATTATTCAAGAATTATTTGGTGAGTCAGGCAACGCCGAGTCAATCGAATTAATCTACGAATAATTCTAGAATTGACCTATACCTTCTGTGTGTTTTCCTTTCCTCAGCTCAGGTAGCAAACCCAGTTTTTAGTGTTGCCGGAGTCATTTCATTTCTCATTGGTTGGTTGCCTAACTCTGATTAATCATTACCTAACCCTTAAAAAAATTTATCTGTTTTTTTTTTTTTTTTTTTCTGATATTCAGGCTGTCCATTTTCTGCTGAAACATCAAATGAACTGAAGGACCATGTTTCCATGTGTGATCTGTCACGATCCTCTTCATGTCTTACCTGTGTTCATTGCAAAAAATTGTTCAAATTTGCATCATCCCTCGTCGATCACCTGAGAACTCACGGCACACAGAGGTTCTTCTGCTCGCTTTGCAGCATGCGTGCCTCTGTTCCGCACAGGATTGGAACTCACATGAAAGCAGCGCATCGCATTACAAGCACTCGTCTCCATCCTGTTAATCCGTTGCAAACCAACATTGATACATCCGTCTTCATTGTTGTACCAAAGGTATGTTTATCCCTTTAATATTAGGTCCCAAATTGAAGTCTTCAATTTTTTCATTCAGATGGGAATAATGGGGAAATGAGAAGGGAGGGGGGGAGGAGAAAAGTTATGAGGAAGAAGGTGAGGGATTACTGTAACCTTTTTAAAGTTGAATTGTGAAAAATATTATCAATCTGCTATGAAAAACTAATAAAACAGAAGAAAAACTGTTCAAAACCTGCATAGACAATGTATTTCAAATGTGGGTCTCTCAGACCCCGATTGGTCGCTCGTGTAGGAAAAAACAATTGTTAATCTAAGGGTTAAATCAGTTATGCAATAGGGTGCTCCACACTTTTGCTACCGTAGTTTCAAGGGTCTGTTCAGTTGTAAAAACCTCCAAAAATAACAAAAGTTGCACTTAAAACTTACGAGATCCACTCCTAAACTTGAAAAATGCTTTTAAATGCGTGATCGTAATGTTGGTGTTTGGCACTAATAATGGAAGATTCCCATCTAATAATACTTTCACTCCATCAAGGAGTGGCCAATAAGAGACGACTTTCCTTTGACACCGGTGTCACGGTACCATTAATTGGCTGTTAATCACTCCTCTGGTGACTAGTCACTCTATGGAATCTTCCTTCCCAGTATAGAAAGTGTGACAAAGTTATGATGGGAATCTCTCATTAATAGTGCCTAACACCACCATTCGGTGCGAGTTTAAAAAATTAAATTCTGTAAAAAATGTTCCTCGTCATGTCTTTTTGCATCATCCATGTGTTAGAAGAAACAAGTTGATTTAAGTAAGTGATAGAAAGTGTTTAATATTTTACTTAATACTTTTGGGCTATCCTGCTCTGCTTTATTGAGTTAAGTATTCAGAAGTTGCAGAGACAAATAAAGATGGTACACTGCGCAAAATTATGTAGGGTAGATTTCAGGCACACTTTAAACCAACGGATTCAACAAAACAACAGTCAACACCTCTCTGATTTAGTCAGGTGTTGAATGGTGACGTTCGGTCAACACAAAGAGATAGGCCAGAGGTGAAGGGGAAAGTAAAGTGTTCACCATTCAACGCCAGGCTTGATCACAGCGCTGTTGACTGTTGATTTGTTGAATCTGCGAGATTAAAGTGAGTCTTTAAAGTGAGTTGATGCGCTGTCTCTATTTGTCTCTGAGAAGTTGTGTTGTGAAATTTTACTGCAATGTGTCAGTGCTTTATAAAGTTTTTCTAATAACTTATAATTTACATTTTTTGTTGCAGGATAAACAATTAATAGGTGTAAATAAATGGAACCCAAAAACAGGTTGCAAAATCTCTTTTGGGACGTCTGAGATCAACGAAATACCCCCTCAGAAAATATACAGTGAGCCTATGTGGTGCGCTCAGTGCCCGTACAATTCAATGGTTCGTATAAATCTCTACAACCATTTGCGTACTCACGCTATCGGAATTGAACCACTCTTCAAAGACTATTTCAACCCATTGTCAATCAACGATAGTAAAGAACAAGAACCACTCACTAACCACGCTTTGAGCGCTCGGATGGCAGAGGAAAAGGCGATGAAAGAAGACGGTGCTCCTGTTTTGACAGAGCACATACTTGAAGACTTACACTGCAATTATCAAACCGAGTTTGTGCCGCTTAACGGAAGGTACAAATGTCATGTGGACGATTGTTCGTACATCACAATCGATGTGAGCACTTTGTCCAACCATTTGAAATCGTTGCACTCAGACACCAAAACATATCTGTGTCCTCATTGCCCTCGTGACCTTGTGGAACCTGTCAAATTGGACAAAATCGGGTCTCATCTGAAATTCCACGATGAATCATTGCACAAGTGTGCTTACTGTGACTTCTATCATTACAAGAAGTATATTGTCGACAGACACGTTGTTTTGGAACATCCAAGTTTGGCACAGAAAACAGATAGAATTCGAGGATCTGATTCAGACGCCACACATGACTCGGCAGAATCTTCTCAGAATAACGCAGGTAAGCAACTAAAGTAATTGGTAAGCAAGAGAAACTTCTCAACTGTTAACCTTCTCACTCCATAGAAAAAGTTGCAGTAGCAGCACTGCTGGACTAAAAGAAAGTAGAATTCCAGTAGAAATTGAGAGAATTTCCTCTTTCCATTTCTTTTTGCACTGCCGTACAAATTTAACCCGCGCGCATTACATCGGCTGTTACAGGAATTAGTAGTCCTCATTCTCACCGACAGATAGAGTGTATGATTGACTTTGCAGGGTGCTGCTGCGCTGATGAACTACAGTGAACCCCTCAGTCATATCACAAAGTGTTTATATACACACGCGTCATGCAGTCGCAGAAAGACGGGCTGTTGTGAGCTTATATATCCGCCTGTAGAAGTGAAAAGGTTAAAACCTGCTTTTATTAGACTTAATTTTTTACTTGTTCATAATAAATCATGCAGTCAAGTGTAGAGTATCGTATGAGACACAAGTATTCTTGAGTGTTGTGCATGGACGTTTGAAGAAAATTTTCTGGGGGGGAAGGGGGACAAAAACCTCAAAACAAAATTCTAGGGCTCGTGAAATGACCTCTATCTTGATTTATTTTTTTTCTGTGCCTTGAGGATGATTTTGTTTTTCAGCCCTTGTTTTTATGAGCAAACTGCCTGTATGCTTTTTGGCGACCTGGGGGGTGATCACGGAGGATCGGATCGTTTTGGTATCGTTATCGTTTGCATTAAATCAAATGAGCTTGCTTCTGCGCAACTCGATCGCGCAGGTGATCCCCTCCTCACCACTTCCTACTTCACACGATCGAGATTACAACAGCCTCCGACTCATCGCTTCCTTTCGTCCGTTTCAATCGTTACGAGGGGCTCAAAACAATTCGATCAGTTGAGCCACCCATGAGTTTACATGTAAACGATAACGATAACGAAACAATCCGATCCTCCGTGATCACCCCCCTGACTCCCAAGGTAAAAATAAAGTTACTCTGTAAATCTGTTTGTCGTCAAGTTGTGAAATAAATTTAATCTTCCCCTGTTTTGTCTTCACAGATGCGCAACGCTCTAATATGAAACCATGGCATTGCGGCCTTTGTCGATATCGAACATTGAACCGGGATGATATTGCAATCCATTGTTTCTCCGTCCATGGTGTTTACTGTCAGTACAAGTGTGTCCTGTGTCCATTCTCTGATAACTCTTTGTATGATTTTGGTGCTCACTATTTCAAGAAGCATCCAGGATTCTCTAAACAAATTTTATGCGTGTTTGAAGAGGTGAGTGGTCTTTTTATCCTTGTCATAAATTTTTTCCGAATACCCACGACAGGGTTGGTTCTATTTTCCCCAGCCTAAAAAAAACCCACTTAAAAAAATCCGAAAAAACCCCTAAAAAACCCAGCATGCAGAAACAACAATTTTAATGATTAAAAACAGGAAAAAAGGACATAAATCTGTTTCATTTTGGCATGTTTTTTTTTTTTCACATAAATACTGAGAATGATATAGATTGTAGGTAACTTATTCTTGATCGATTGACAACGCTAGATCCGATGAAGCGTAAGATCCGAAAACGTTCAAACCGTTAAAAATTTACTTAGGCCTTAAGGGCGTTCATGTTAGATCCGATAAACGATAGATCGAGAAACGACTGCAATTCTTTGCATAGATTTCTGTTGTACAATATGTAAGGATAGCTGCGTAGTGCGTAAGCTTATGGATCAAGAGGGGGAACTTAATTCCCGCAACATTTAGCGCACTTTTTGACGTTTTTCGATGTAGCGTTTTTTTTTTTAATATAACGATGCTAACCGTCGGTCCCCTCAAAACGATGAAAATGGAAGTTTCACTGTATCAAGTCTAAAAAAACCCAAAAAAACCCATTATAACCCACAAATTCCCAAAAAATCCCAAAAAAACTGAAGAAACCCGCCAGTTCGGGGTTTTATTTAGAAAAACCTGGGTTTTTTGCAACCCTGACCCACGATCAACTGTTTGCCCTACCAAAGAGGATAAGTTTTATAAAATGGGTGCGACTTTAACAAAGTTCCGAAGATATTTGATCAATTTGTTAAGTAGCAATATGTTTTATTGTCAAAAGTTTGCATTCAGAACTGTTTTATGTAAATATGCTGCTCTGAATGTGGATTCTCAGTCAAATTTTTCTCAAGTTTTTACATAAAATTTTTAAGTTTAATTTCTCACACTGTATGAGCGCAAGTGAGCAAGAAGGTCAACAAAGTTTTGATCGTGCAAATTTGAAGTTTGATTTTTTTTATTCTACTTGGCAGCACTGTCTATTTTTATTGTCTATCACTGTCTACGGTCTATTTTTTTGTAATTTTCCCATTCACTTATTGATTTTTTTTCTTAAAGGTGACGTCAGTACCTGGTGAAAATGACCCTGTCAATGATGCCATGGCCTCCAGAGATATTTGTCATTACATTCCTGAGAAATTTCGTCTCAAAAGTGGCTTGGCAGAAGAGCGAGTCTCTTTGTCAGTTGAGGAGTACATTAAGCACAAAGGCCGGTGCAGGATGTTGGCAAAACTTGGTATTGATGATAAAGCCGGTTTGCATGGTCCTGTGGGAGAGCCGGATTCTAATGGAAATTTTGTTTGTCCTCGATGCTCTGAATATCGCACAGCCAATGTTGAAGATATGAAATGTCATATGTACAGAGAATTGAACTACAAACTGTAAGTGGTTTCCCTAATGTATTTCTGTTTTATCATCTCCAAATAATGCGGTTGTCAACCAGATCAGAAGCTCAAAAGATTTTTGAAGCAAACTTAAATCCCCTATTTGAGAGTTTTTCCCTGAGAAGTTCCTTACCCTAAAATTGAATTGTCAGAAGTGTGAAAAAAAACCTTCGGCTTTTTTTTCTTTTTTTGTTTTGTTGATAATATTTTTAGATAAACTTTCCATGAGTTTAAATTTCGGCTTATTTCTCTTATGTAACTACGCATTTAACAGCCGTAAGTAACAACGACTGTCATTTTTTTTTAATCAGAATGTAATCAATTAGATATAGTGCTGTTTGCATTTTGTTCCTTGAGCGCTCCATGATCCACTTCTTCTTCATTGGAATAACAATGCATACTGGGGCAACTTTTATAATATAAAGGAACTCTAAGTTTCACCAGCTCCCCGGTCTAATGAATTCTATAACTTTCCCGTCAGAACAATGAAGCAAGGAAAATATCCAACAGTTCATCAGTTAGATCACCTCATTAATATTACGTCATATTTCCAGGTTTAAATGTGGACACTGCAATATGGCATCATCCCAATTCCACGATTTGCTAATCCATTCAGAAGAACACATGCGTCTTGGTGACGACCCATGTATTCAGCAACTGGAACCCAATCCTGATTATGATGCCTGGGTAAGTTCCTTGCAAATCAATTCACTGGAATCAGCAAATGAATTGGTTTATAAACGTTGAGTTTTTAGCACCTGCAAATGTTGGAAGATGTTAAATATCTTAACCGCCTCGAAAAACCCTTCAAAACCCCTTGAAATTTGCATTGAAATTATGAACATAATTAAGTGGAGTGACATGCAAAGACAAGTAGAGACGGATTAAAGCAAACCTCTGCTGTAGCCATTCAATGCACTGGCTCCATTTGTCACTCCTTAAAAAGGCCGTAAGTGGCATGATATGGGGTTAAGTTACGGGAATCTGAAACTCACTTCACTTTAAGCACGCTAGGGGTGCTAACCTGTGCGTTCAGTGGGTAATACCAATTTGGCTTTTTTACGGTGCTGCAGTCTTCGCAGTTGACTTGTTAATACGTTGACTGCCGTTAGGTTTATTGCCTCATGGCGCCGAGGGTATCTTTTTTAATCTATTCCCGGTTTTTTCTGTTTTTTTTTATTTTGTTGGCCTCGTAAGCCTGCTGCGGCACCTTGGGAACTCTCCGGTGTCGGGCTCATCGGTGTCGGGCCCATGAGCCCGACGCGGCAGTCAACGTGTTAAAAACATTTTGTGCTTGAAATTGAAAGGAAAAACTCAAAATCCATGAATGTCGGTACCTGTGTCTTTTTATTTATGGAGTTTTGAGCTCAAAACGAGCCCATTTGGTTGAGAATCAAAGCTGTAATTAAGGAAATTCATTTCACCATAAGTTTAGTGAGTGCGAGTGATACTACGTCTATCTGCCTCACTTGCACTCATTGAGGCTTATGGGTATTTTTGTATTTCCTAAATCCTAGCTTTATTTTTGAGTGTTTTAGCTTGAAACTTTCAGGGTATCTTCCGTACTTTTTGCATAAATTCATCAATTATAGCCAAAAACTGTTGACTTTTTGAGCAGCGCATTAGCACTGGAATCACCGTAAATTTATTCAGTATCTGTGAAGTCAAGGAAAAGCGCTAGACAAGAACAAAAGGAAGAAGCAGAAGAAAGATTATATTGATTTTTTTTTTTCAATTCCTGTTTTGATTTTTAAATGATATTAACCCTTTCCGGTCCTACGTCGGATATATCCGACATTACAAAAAAGCAGTTCCGGTCCGCTGTCGGATATAGTCGACACGAAAGTTCAAACTTGTTCGCGGTCCTAAGTCGGATATATGCGACTTGTCCGGCGTGTGGCGCGCTCTGGTGAACACTTGAGGAACTAGTCTTGCAGTTGGCAACAGTGACAGCCGCCTTAACCTTGTCTCTCTTCGCATATTTTCATTTTGTTTACGTTTTCGTTCAATCGCTTGGTTACCTCGCAAAAAGTACGCGGACCTGCTGGGGCGGCCGGGTAGAACGGCCGCGGACCGGAAAGGGTTAAGAATCATAATAACTCCTTATTCATAATTCTACAGTATGAGAACATAGAATAGTGTCTGGTTGAAATACCTGGTTGAAAGCAACATTATTATGCTAATGAAACCTCTTGTCTGTTAATTTAGATCGACAGAATGATAGCCACTCAGAAATCAATGATGAAGTCAAAAAAAGAAGGACAAGGCAAGGATGATCCGCCAATGTTTGAAAATAAGTTTTGGAGATTTGGTATTTGTCAACGGGAGTGTATGCCTAGCTATCAAAGATTTTGTCCTGACATTAAAATTCATCAACCAATTGAAGATGACAAAGAGGACTCAAAGGATAAAAACATCTCAAAAAAATATCGTCAGCCATCTCTCTCAGACGACAGCGACTGTGACAATTTCATTGATATCATCCTCTCTGACTCCGATGATGATTGCCGTTATAATCTAGCCGCTGAGTCTGTTCCTCCTCCTTCTGAATCTGTCGTAAGTGCTTTGTTTATTAATTTTTCTTATTTATTCAATTTTTTGTATTTAAAATTAATAGTTTATTCGCATTTGGCAAGTTGCAGTATCCCTCTTCATCCCACCCTTCAGAGAGAGTACTTTGGTACTTTATCGTGTTCTACTTTCTATTTTATTTACTCAGTACAGTCGCTGTGGAACTTTTGCATAACAAACCGCCATGTTTGGGCGGCTGGACTTTACTACTACTTGTATCTCTCCTCTTTCCTATCCTTTTTTTTGAGAATACTATGTTTGTCTTTCCTACCCCTTCTTTTTTTATGCAGTCCAGTCGTTCGATGTGAAATTTCTGCATAACAAACTACAGTAGAATCTCGATTATTCGGATTTCGCCGGACCGAAAATTTAATCCGGATAATCGATTATCTGGTTAATCGAAATTCGCCAAAAAACGTTATCTAGACGCTGTGAGATGCAGTCAGCGAAGATTTCCCTAAGTGCCCCTTGAAAAGCAAAGTTATGCAAACTCGTATATGGTTATTCCTGCCACGTAAAAACGGAGCTACCCATTTTTTAGGACGGCAGGGGAGACGAATGAGTCATAGATGAGAATGAGGCATACATGACAAATAAAAGTTTAATTAATTTTTGATGACAAAAGAATCTAACGTCGTTTTCGTTTTGGATTTGGATGATAGTGACCTGAACATGAAAGATTGTAAGTTGGTGACCTGACTTAAAATCCCTTCATCAGCGTCATTTTGTCAGAACGTCATCAGTCTCATCTTCGTTCGCTGATAGCGAGTCATCTTGCGCCGAGCTGGAGGAGGGGGCGTAGTTTGCCTCGATTTCTTCCAGTGATAACGTTGACTCCATCGGCGCGCCATCATCCATCCGCCGTGTCTGGCTGCCACTCTCCGTCACGTGTGTGCCGAATGTGCAGTGTTGCCACGTGGCGTCTTTATAAAATCCGTTTTTTCCGACTCAATTTGAATGAAGGTTGGACATCGCATTTTCTGGTTATTTTCTTTTTTTCCAAGCAATATTAAGGAGAAATTCGGTTAAATTTGTTGTAGGACCGTGAATTCTGTCCAGATAATCAAATTTTCGGACAACCGAAATCCGGATATTTGGGAAAAAACACATTGAAAGTATGGGGATTTCGCTGGGACCGGCCAGAAAATCCGGTTAATCGAAATTCTACTGTACCGTGTTTGGGCAGCTGGACTTACTACTACTACTTTTTTTATTTACAAAAAAAAAAAAACTAAATATATTTAGAGCACTTTACCTCCTTGAGTGCTCTAGGTATTTCCTTCCCAAACTTGAGAGTCCCTGGCAGGTCGCCGTTACTCTCCTCTTTCCTATCCTTTGTTTTGAGAATACTTTGATTGTCTTTCCTACCTCTTCTTTTTTTATGCAGTCCAGTCGTTCGCTGTGAAATATCAGCATAATGAGCCACGTGTTTGGGCGGCTGGACTTTACTACTTACTACTACTACTACTTATTTATTTACTAATGACAAGGTCCGAGAAAAGAGTGAGAAATGTATAGGAATTTATAAGAGAGCGATTTATCAATTGTAAATCATAGAGAGGAGTTTCACAGGTACAAACTACAAAAAGACTAGCTTTAATTAAACTAGGATTGCACTTAATTTTTTTTTTTTTTGGAAGGGATAAATTGGAGCTCAGGCGATAATTCCAGATGTGTCACTGCAGAGTATGACCGAACAGTTTCTATGTGTTGAGCAGTGGTTGAATCTTCTTCTACGTCTATTACAGTTTTGTAGTTCCATGAAATACTTTGATTAATCTGTGTGATTGTTTTTTTCTGTTTACAGCACTCTACCCTCTCCACTTACAATTCAAAATATGCAAACTATCGCAAAGTAAGTGCAATGCAAGTCAATTGTTTTCTATTATTTCATTGCGGGGTATCTTTAGTGTCCTAGCACCAAAAAATGTTTGGGAAGACCAGTCCTTGTTCTTTAATGTTTGGCGGAATCTCAACTATGGGGTTGAGATCAAGGGAATGTCTGTCTCGGACATTTGTTGATCCCTGATATGCTTTTAAATGTGCTGTTTAAAACATTGTTTTAAACAAAATTGAGAAACCAAAACAAAATTAAAAATAAATGGCAGTGAACATGAAAGAAAAATTGTCTTTAGATCATGTGACAGTTTTAGAGCCATGAAACTTTAAACCTCTTTATTGTGAACCAGAAGAATATGAATTTCTGACTCCTAAAGAATCTAGCAACCATCCTATCAATCATTGCTAGAGGTTGGAAAATTTTGCGGCCGCGATTCACCGCGAAATTTTTAAAATGCTCCTTTGGCCTTGAAAATTATATAGGAGCATCGATCACAGTCCCCTGATTACAAAAATGCAAAGTGTGAAATAGCGAAATCGGCCGTTTTTTTGGCTTTTGCGCGAAATCGCCATGAATCCGCGAAATTCGGCCTTTTTGAACCAGCGAAATCGCGAAATTGACAAATTTTTGCGGAATTATCTTAATGTGCGTGCACGTTGAATTTACCGCGATTTTTCAAGTTTTTTGCGTTACGGTTCAACAGTCACCAGATTTTGTGATAAAATTTTTTGTTTTGACGTTAATTTAACTATTTCTTCATTATATGTAACTTGCCTCTCCTATAAATGAATGAGCTGGTTCACAAAACCACTTGACTGCTAATTTTAACCGCTTAAGTAGCCTGAATCCAATGGAAGAAAAACAATTCACACAAGTAGCTAAAATTGAGGAGGAATTTGAAGTTTTCATCATCACAATAGTTAAAATAGGAGGGTGTCGGATCATAAAACTAACTAAATTACATGAAACGCGTTATATTTTTTTCTCTATGACGCAAAAATAACACCGAAATCAACAAAAAATAACATCGAAATCAGCCAAAAATAACAACAAAATTTTCCAACCTCGAATCATTGCTTCTTATTTTTTAACCTGATGGCTTTAAGTATTGCTTCATTTTTTCCGTCTGTTTTGCCATGCAACAATTTAATTTAATTTTATGTATTTTCCAGTCAAAAATGTTGCCAAAAATGGATCTGGTTCCTCCAGAACTTAAAGTCACTGATGAATCGGACTTGGTATTTAATGCTGATTCTGAATCCTCTGACGAAGACGTTATTGTCGATTCGGACGGAGACTCGCCGATTTTTAGCACTGAAGGGAGTCTGAATTCCAGTTTCACTGAAGATTATAGCAGCGCTGCAGGTTTGTTTCATCTCATACATCTCTTTAAATTGTATATGCTGTAGCTACCCCCTGCATAACCAGCACCTATGTATGTATGTGTAGGATGCACCCCAGATTTTTGTTGGGTCTAAAAAAGAAAACTTTACCCATGGACAAACATCAGGGTCAGGGTGTCTACTGTCAGGGAAAACCTGGAAAATCAGAATTTAAACTGTCCGAGAAAATCTGGGAATTGTCAGAGAATTAGGTTCAAAAACCTGGAAATTACAATTTTCTTTCACATGTTGCATATTTACATGGTGTCTCGGCGTTTGTAGACTTGTGCTTCTGATATTCTTCGCTATTAATCTTCAGCGCTGTTTTCTGATGCTTTGTATGCCCTGCCAGCTCTGCTTAAATAAGTTTTTAATGCAAGTTTTGATTGGTTTAAAATTCTTCTGTTTCTCAAAAATCCAGACTATAGTATTCGATTGTTCGAAGAAATGGAAGAAATATCAGGGAATTTGAAAATTAGAAGTCACGAAAATTTAGGGAATTTCAAAATTGAACTTTGCTAGACACCCTGAAACTGCATTTGTTAAAAGTAAAACAAACAAAATGTTAACTAAAATTGCCCCAAACTGCAGACTGATCTTTGAAATCATTGAATAAAACTGATAGACTGCCTGAATGAACGGTTAATATCAGCCCTTTAACAGAGTTTATCGAAAATTGAAGATCTGTTACCAAATATCCCTCTCCCGTTTTCGATTTAAGGCAGCTTAGAGCAAGTGTTCAGCCTATCAGATGCCACAGTGAGTATTTTGATTCCAGAGATTTACATTTTGATAAACAATATAGAGTGACTAATAGTAACCTTCCATTCAGCCATTCTATTAGTCCTACCGAATAATCTCAAAGATCAGCCTGAAAGTCCGGTAATTTTTTTAATCTCTGGCAAGAATCTTTAATTGTCAATTTTTTCATTCATTGGCTTCAGCATCATCAGGGCGGAAGAATAAGACTAACCTAACCTAACCTATGGTGCTATGGTCGTTTTCAGCAGGAGTTGCATCTTCTGTATCTATTGTAGAGTTCGTTTCTGAAGTGAGTCTTTGGTGAATTTTCCATTGTCATTCCTTCATATCAAAACAAAACTTGCCTGCAAAGCAAACATTTTGATTTTAAGAGAGTTTTTGGATGAAAAGCTAATGCTCAAATCAATTTTCATTCAGTTTTACTGTGTATTATGAGAACTAAGGTTGGGAAATTGCAAAGATTTTTATCAAAGAGATTATAAAGTGAAGGTGCCTACACTTCTGAAACGACCTCTAGCACCAGTTGCTGCCCCTTATTAGAGTTGCAGCAGTGAAAGGAAGGAAAGTATGACTCACTGTGTCATCATCCACTTTGGCTTTGCCGATTGACAATTGAAATAAATAAGTAATCAGCTGTGAGAAGTTATTTAGTTCAGACATGATAGCAATGGGGCTCTTACAAACTTTTGCTACAGGTGATTGAAGAGTTGATTCATGCATACAAACCTGTAAAAATGACAATGAGTATACTAAAAAATCACAAAATTTACCCTTAGAATTGGACTTAATAGCGGAGAGACGCAGGTATCATGGGAGATTCCCATCAAAATTGAGACATATCTCTGTGTTACCGTAGAGAAAAAGACATAATTGACAGGAATTTCCCATGATACCTGCGTTGAACCGCCATTACGAACTTGCTGTTACAGCAGTTATGTGAGTTTATTACTGAATTTTGGACTTTCATAGTTTGATTTTTGTGATTTTCACTGGTTTTTACATTAGATTGGACTAGTCATTTCCTCACAGCAAACATTTGCAAGAGCCCTATTGCATCATTTGCTGTTAATCTTTTATACTATATTATTACTGGGTGTTTTTTGTTGCAGAAAAAGAACTGAAGTATTTGTGTAAAGATTGCGGGAAGAGAACGTCCTCTCTGACATCTTTGAAAAATCATATTCGAGCTATTCATCTAGGGATAAAAAAGTAAGTATTGATGTCTCCTAGTTTGTATAGATTCAGATCTTCAGTTGATTCCAGGCAAGATTTGGAGATATTTCAATCTGTTACATGGCGCCACTCGTCATTTTCTGGAATTCTGTCTACTGTGGGTAAGTATGCTAATTTGTAGAACATGGAGGTCTTCAATTTTTCATGGATTTTCAAAGCCACTTATCATAAAACTTGGATGAGAATCTAAGTCGCAAATGTCTTTGTTGGGTGCGAGGAAGATAAAGTCTGGCTCACTCGCACCTATTAAAGAGAAAGCTGTAATTTGTTCTTAAAATTATGACTTAATTTCTCTAAAAATTTTGATGCTAGATGGCTGAAAAAATCCAGAAAAAATGGTAGAATACTGTGACGTTCCACTAATTAGCATGGTCATCTACTGCGCTAACCAACTGCTCATCAATGTGTTTTGATGTAGTTCGGAAGCAGGCATTGCTACTTGTCAGAACCCGATACTCAAAATGGTTCTACTCTGTGATGCTCACTGTTACCCTGTTCATCAAAAAGTGACAAGTGGTGCCATATTTACTTTCACATAGCTGGGGCTATCCCTCTACAGTGGGATCTTGTAAATGTCCTGGTTGGTAACACCACGCGCAAAGTTTTAGATAAAGAAAGAAATAAAAAATACAAAGAGTTCAAAAATTGGAAACTAAGAAAAATGTGTTAATGACAAAAATCTAAAAAAGAGCAAACATGTCAATGACAGAAAACATGAACCCTGACTAACCCTTAATCATGTCATTCACCTGTCAACTAAGTAGAAATAAAGAATTAAGACTTCAAAGATATCAAAAGACTTCCATCCTGTTGGGAGACGGGTAAATTAAAAAAAGATTAAACCAAATCAAGTGACCAAATACCAAAGCTCGTTTACCTTTGAATGAATCTCATTAAGCCTTCGTACACGCTCAAAGTAGGATCGTCAAATTGGCATTGGTGAGTTAAAATCTACCGCAAACAAGTTGAATTGCCAACCTGACATCTCTAATATTTTAACAGAACCTTGACCGAAACACCTCAAAAATGGGGTTTATTTGTTTTGTTGACAGTTGATTGGTGAACAGATGATGCACCATCCATCTTCAAATACCGTATTCTTTCGAATATAAGCCGCACCCGAATTTTTGGTCCGGAAAAATGGGGAAAAAAATCCTCGAATATATGCTGCACCCCCGAAACCGACCAAAATTACAAGGAATGAAGTAAAAAAGCTTCTGAAAACAGAAAATATTACCTATGAGATCATCTGTTAAATTGCGATCTTTTTTCCGTGTGTGCCACGCGCCGAGACTTCGCAAGTCACATCAAAGGAAGCCGCCAATCTTGGTGGGAGAGAAAAGGGTCAGGTCTACACGTGCACAGCCGGTGGACGGGAGAATCTCTGCCTACGCGAGCGCTTGACACTCCTTGCCCCATTTTCAGATGGCCAAAAATCATTAAGAAAAAAAAAAAAAAATCATACAAAATCATATTTGTTGATATTCCCATTGCCTGCTACGAACGAGTATACTCGCTGCGGAAAAACCGTACCCCTGAGGCAAGCGCGATACCGACAAACTTAGGTTAACTTGGTTTCGTCAGCTGAGCAGAAGCAAAACATGCAGAGAAGAAACATATTTTAAAATCAAGGGGCAACGCATTCTATCGGGAACACTTGTAACTTGTAGTTTGTATCTTTCCCGACAGAATGCGTACCTATAGTCTGATGTTTAGTTCAATCGCAACAGCGCTACGGTCGGAAATTCAATGGAAGTCACGAATGCGAGTATACTCGGGCGTAGCTCAGGGGTGCGGTTTTTCCGCAGCGAGTATACTCGTTCGTAGTAGGCAAAGGGTTAATGAGTTTCGGACTGACCTGGTAATAATAGATTTTGATTCCGAGAATAAATATGCAAATTAATCTCATTCTCTATCATACGTCTTTCGCTTGCTGCTTGAGAGAGTCGCTTCTGGTGGCGCAAACAGCGAAAAATCACGCGAAAATGACCCATGAAACTGCGGCTGAAACCACACCACGGTTTCTGGCCCCTCTTTAAAAAAAACCCGGTCAACCCGGATTTTGTACTGGAAAAAATGGGTAAAAAAGTGTGGCTTATATTTTAAGAAATACACTAACTCTGCAGTTTGATGGGCTGTCAAATTGCGCATTTGTTTGACAACGTGCGCATTTGTTTGACAACGTTTTAACCAACGGAACATGCAACAGTCGGCTCACCTGCCGTTTTGTGGTGGATCTCAGCTCATCAATGCCAATTTGACGATCCTACTTTGAGTGTGTATGAAGGCCTGTTTGAAAATCAATTGCATTTATTGTCAAATTATTCTTTCATTGTAAATCAACATGTGTTGTATTTCCATTACACTTTTGCTTTTCTTTTCAGGTACACCTGTAACGTTTGTCAAGAAGGTTTCTTGACCATCAATTATATCAAGAATCATCTTCTCCGATTCCATAATGATTCAGTTGGCCGTAATTTTACAACTAACGAAGCGTATTTGACTCCTGAGTTCTGGCAAGAAGTGTACCAGTTACAACAGGAAGACTCATCAAAAATCAAACCGAGAAAAGATAAATCTACCGCAGAATCGTGTGAAGATCTCAAGTTCAGTTGTGCCTATTGCGCTTTCAAATCGAACAATATCTCAAGCATATTCCTGCATTGGAAGCAGAGGCACAAAGAGGCGGTCTATCTAACAACAAGTAAAATTAAAATGTTTACAAACGTTCCATTTAAATATAGATCTAGCGAAGGCGAAAGCGCATCCCCTGCCAACAAGTCTATGTATGAATGCGTCATTTGCAAGTCGAGAGGTTCTGCGGAAGAACTGATTGCGCACCATATTAAAAGTCATCCCTCTGCAGATTTTCAAATGATATGCATAGGAACTACGAAGTATGAATGTGTCATCTGTCGTCTCCATTTCAACTCGGTCGACAGTATGAAACGTCATTTTTCTCTGGATCACCATGACCGATCTGTCCAGTACAATATAGTACCTTCCTCATCTAATGCCAGATTCGATGATAGTGAAAAGTCCAAGTCTTCCAGAGCTTTCTCCGAAACAAGCAGTGTGTCCGGAAAATTCATTTTCTACCGCTGTCCGTTGTGTCCATATTTCTCTGATGATTCCAAAAAAATGCACCACCATCTGAGGAAACATTTGGATGTCTTCACTTGCAGTTGCTGCAAGCGAAGGTTCCCGGACAATGACAGTGCGAGAGCTCATCAGTGCCTGTCGTTCGGTGGGAAAGCAGAGGGCATTAAAAAATGCAGGTTGTCCAAAAAGAGTTGGGATAAACTAAAGACTTCTGTCGGAGTTTTTGAAAAACCAATCACGGAATCGCTCCTAAAAACCAAGTATCTTCCAGTCAAAATGAGCCCAAGGAAAAGAAAACATCGCTCCAAAGGTATTCCGCAAAAGACTGATACAAAGAGAATGAAGTTTGCGCATTGTGCCAAAAAGTCAACGTCTGCCATCTCAAGCTTCCATCCTATTGCATCAACATCAAACAACAGCAGTAGCATCAAAGTTAACCAAACAGCACGTAAATCAACGGATCCAAAATTAAAGTCCCATGCATCGCAAGCTCCTTTCTCTTACTACGGCAAAAAACCAGAGCCTTGTGATTTGTCATCTTTGTATATAACTGTTAACATCGGCGGCTCTGCTGTCTTACGTCCTGTGTCTGTATTGAGTAGTCTGATGGGCATGAATCTAAATCCTATTGTTAAAGTAGTGGATGTAAAGAAAAAGAATATTTCAACATTTAAAGATAGAGAAATTGTTGAAATCAATTAAGATTACAATTATCATCAATCAAAGTCATTGATCAATGCTATTGGCAAAATCAGCTGGTTTAAGATTACGATTATCATCAATCAAAGTCATTGATCAATGCTATCGGCAAAATCAGTTGTTCAACCCAAGAGTATGTATATCAGCTTTTCAACCACTAACTCTCATGTATGTTCATGAATAGTTTCTCCCTGAAAATTCAAGGCAAGATCTGTTTGTGTTGTGATTAGCACCTGGGACCAATAAATGTTCGGTAAAGTCCGCCCTGAGTACTTCATCAAGCATCGGTCACCAGTCAACAGACCGCATCGGACCGTTTAAAAATTCTCAAAATAGCACTTACGGTGGGTTGGGAAGGATCTAGACCGGCCCCAAGCAACGCAAAGTTGGGAGCGCTCCCAACATTCCGATGTGCTGTTAAAGAAATGTGAGGTCAGAATCGCTATTTTTAGGTACAACCTTGAGCCTGTTTGTACCTTAGATTTATTGGGCGCGGATCACAACATCAGTTCTTTATTACTGTTGTCGAATTAAAAAATGTTAGTGAACTTCTTAGGCTTAGGTTCAAGTAAGCCACTTGCAATGTTAAAATTCATTTTGATAAGTATTCCAGGTAGTCTATCTGAACCAGACTCCCAGGAGTCGACTGATATTTTTTAATTCGATGATGGTACTCCTTCACCACTAAATCTTAAATAGTCTCATGTAGAATATTTATAAATCCAGTGTTGTCACTTAAAAATGTAAACTCCACGGGAGAATATTATAAATCACTATGCTGTGTTACTCAAAATCAGAATTTGTTTTTGTTAAAACCCGGAATAGGAGGGGGAAAATTAAGATTTTGCATGTATAGGGGCATTAATCCCTGATTTTCTTTCTCTCTGTTGTGAAAACATCGAGAAAACATTGATGGGGAGGTTTCCCAATTTTAACAACATGACCAAGTGACTTATCATGTTCTTTCTGTGGAGTCTTTAATGGTCTCAGTCATTATTTTAACTGTCAAACAATTGTCTACTTAGCCTAGTTATCATTTTAGAAGATGTATGTTTTATTGTTCAAGTTCCCAATTATGAAGAACCATTTGTTTACCGAACCCATCGCAAAGATAAAAATGATGCGTCACTTTCACTTTCATTATCCATCTTTTAATTATCTTACTTCGTAATTTTTGAGCTTGTCTTAACTCGCGCTCTTAATTATGCATTGTGAGTAAGGTTTGTGAATGGTGTTAATATTTTCAGTCAATTCTGCGTAACCCAAAATTTTTGTATATTTCCCGAATTTTCTTTTTCTGCATGTACATTCTCGATTTTTTAATTAAGTTTTACCATTGTCATTTATGTTTTTAAGTCAGTAATTTTCATAGAAATTCAATTCAAAAGTTTTATAACTACATCAGGAAATCAGCTGGCAAAATCTTGAACATTTTTCTGCGTTGCTTCCCTCCAAAAAAAAAAACAAAAAAAACAAAAAGAAACAAAACAAAACCCGAAAAGAAAGGAGAAAAATGGAAGCCCTCCTTTTTCTATCTCAACAATCTGTACTTTCTATTCAAGTTCATTGCAAGTTAGAGAATTATGTTCTTGAATAAATTTATAAGATTAACTCAAGATTACCTCTTTTCTCAATGGAACAGAAAAACAACCCTATGCAGCTTTTTGCTGTTTAACAATTTGTGTTTAATTGGCTCCTATGACTATTTTTCTGCTTGAATTGAAAGCATTCAATAGTCGTAAAAGTATGCAGAATTCTTGAA
Organism: Trialeurodes vaporariorum; assembly: GCA_011764245.1. Taxonomy (NCBI): domain Eukaryota; kingdom Metazoa; phylum Arthropoda; class Insecta; order Hemiptera; family Aleyrodidae; genus Trialeurodes; species Trialeurodes vaporariorum. Next base: position 22,143,016 of record VMOF01000379.1, read on the forward strand.
AAATTGAATAACAACCAACTTGTGTTGCTCAGGTGAAAGTTGAACTGCCAGTCAAGCCGCCAATCTTTGTGAAATGGAATTTAGTTTATTAGGGACCAAATTATGTTAGGTCCCGAGCGTTGAACTGCGCGCATCTTGCGTGCGGTTTCGGCCAATCGGAGAGCTTACGCACGGTCACATGATCATGTGTAAGTTATGCTCGGGATCTAACAATATTTGGTCCGGTAATTACTTTGTGCGGGACTCTTGAGCCAACCGTAGAGTACTTACTCATTTTAAACAAACCCTGCAACATTCATGAATTAATCTTTAGTTTTATTTCGTCCTATTTTTTCTTTTGCTTTTATCAATCGGGTGAACTTTTTTTAAACTGGCTGACAGTTACTTTTTAAGTTTTTTGAGCAACTGAGATGGAATTGATTGCCCAAATTATTTTCTGAAGGTCACTAAAGTTTTGTTTTTTATGTGTCACCTTTTTTCTCGTGCTCACCTGCCCTCAATGATGGAGTTCATTTTGTTTCTGATCAGAACTGTTTTTTTTTAAATTGTTTCAGGACTTCTTTTAACTATTTTAAATCTCATTGGTCCTAATGTTTTGATCCTTCTGTCCAATGGAAAATTCCATGGAAAAAATTTAATTAAATTTAATTTAATTTAATTTTTTTTTTTTTTTTTTTTTTTTTTTTTTTTTTTTTTTTAAATTGGAAAATGTCTTGATAAATTAGTTGCATCTGTTTTTAATGTCTCTCCAATGGATGCCATGAAATGTGCTTTTGTTTTTTTTACGAAGAGGAAAGCAAAAATTATGAATGAGGTGCAGCGCCTAAGAATCAGTTTTCAATCTTCCAAAATTTCTCATTATACTCCCTCTTCTAGTTTATGGTCCATTGAGGAAAAAAGTGCTCTTACTTCATTTCCCCTCCTTCCCAGTTTTGCCAGGTTTGAAGTTAAAAGTCATATATTTTACATTGTCCTATGAAAAAGATACAGCCCAAAGCCGCATATCTGGCAACACTCCTCCTTCCTAAGTTGATTATTATTCTCTATTTATTTTAGTTTTCATTTTGCTAAGTTTCCATAGAAGTTTAACAATTGTTACCATTTTTGTTGGAAACCATTTGTTATTGTGTCAAATTTTCTAGTTTCCCACAAAATGACGATAGTACTAGTCTTAAATTTACGAGTCTGTTTTCTTGATTGGTATGCATTTTTAGGAGATAAAAATTATAACTTATTTAAGGCTGTGCATCTGTTATTTAGTAATTACCCAAATCAGTGTCATTTTGGGTGACATATTTTTATTTGTAGTGTAATGAATTCCTGTTTGAAATTGTTAAATGAACTGGGGTAATTTTTGTTGAAGCAACTTATGCGCCGAAGTATTGTATAGGAATGAAAATTAAAGTTCGAAGAACTACCGTTGTAAATATTTTATCTTTGTATAATTCATGTTCAAATCTTTCTGAAAACAACTCTAGAAGTAGACAGTATTGACTCTCTAGCGTTCACGTGGGAGTATATTGCAATGTTCAAACAGGAAGATAGGAAGTTTGTCCAACTTTTTGACTCAATTTAACTTTGGTCAAAAAATCTTTTTGTTTTTTTGAAAATTTTCTGATGATTTTCTGATGGTAATATTTCTCAGTTTCATTACAATAAAAAACAAAAACAAAACTAAAAACCATTAATAATGTAAATTCATAAAATTATTTCTTAAAAATGAGCCATTCCATCAATCATTTTAACCAGGAATTTTTCTTGATTGACTCCTTAAGTATAAAAAAAAACCTTTCCTGTCACTGTCCAAAATCGTAATTTCCTTAGTTCTTATTAGTCATCTTCCAAGTATTGTTGATGTACTATGACTTCCAAAAGAAATTCAGCTCTCATCAAAATTGCTCTCGATGAATTTTTCTCTTATTTTCCATAGAAATTTAGATTCTTTGAGGCACTTGTGAATGGCGATTCTGCAAAACTCAAAAACACCTGAAAACTGCAAAATTTTTCAAACTGGCGGAGAAATGAAAGAATGAAATTTTCTATCAGGACACATTCTTTTGAAGGCGATATAACAAGTGTGTGTTTCTTTGAATGGCCATTTTTAATCTAAATCTTCTCCTCTCTTATGAAGTTGTTTATTTTCACTGATGTTGTGCTGACCTCATTAAGGCTTGTCAATTCCAAATTTTTCATTTCATACTATCTTGTTTCTCATTAACTACTCTTCATTTTCTCTCACCAATTCTTTTTTTTTTCTCTGTAATTCTTCTTTTCTCTCTCCTCTTTTCACCTAAAAAAACAACTTCTTTAAAACAACATTTAATCTTTCTCGATTCTTTTTTTTTTCTTGATCTTAAGCTGATATGATCAAAGAATTTTTCATTTCAATCAGTGGAAGATTTACGCACTATTAAAGTGTTGCTAAACTCATTTTTTTCTTTCGAAAGAGAGCCTCAATAACGATTTTGAGTCTAACATACTGCAGACATTTCTGTCTTTTATCAAGATACTGATTCTGATTTTGTTTTATCCAGAAACTGTCAAAATCCTGCAGTTTTTTACTCTAATCAATCATGCCTCACAATATTTTGAGCCACCGTTTTATCATGCAGTCTTCTCCTATTCACTGTACGGTTTTGTTCAGTTTTGTGCTGTTTCTGCTGTGTTTGATGATGTAGTAATGATGCAAAAAGCAGATTAAACTCAAAAATTAGCAGCAAATCAGCCAAACTTCTTTTTCAATTCCTTATTTCAGTCTAGTTATTCACTGGGAAGCATCAGCATTCCTAATCATGGTGTTGGGGCGACTGGACTTCACTTCTACTAACTACTAATTCTTTATCAATTTAATTATTAATGATTCATTAATGTCTATTTTAGCCAAAATCAGCACTAAAATTCAAACTTTATGGTTCTTGTTTTGTCCTACCAAAGCTCTAACAGACGAACGAACCCAAGCATTCCTCTTTGAAACAAAGTATCCCAGGCGAAAGAAAAGTTGTACACATTGCTGCTATTTGTGATAAATTTTCTTTCACCTGAAGAAGGTTTTTTTTCTTCCTTTCTCTCTCTCTCTCTTTACCTCTTTTTATTTCTTTCTTTCCTTTTCTATACTATCCACACTATGTCCACAACTAACTATCGATCACTGCACTTCAGTGTGAAGCCCCCCCCCCCCTTTATCTGCCAATATGCGAGAAAAAGTCATATTTTTCTGTGGGTGTGCTCAAATTTTCTCTGTTTTATTTGCGAAAAGAAAAATTGGGAAGAAACATGAAAGGTAGTTTGTAAATTAGTTTTGTAATGAATTGAGGATCTCATCGCCACTTATTACTTTGAATACTTATTATTTGTGCGCTTTATTTTTTGAATTGCCATTCAATAACTTTCATGGTCGATTTGCACTGGGTCAAGCCTGTCGCTTGTTCGGCTGAAGCTCTGTGTTTTAGCCCCGGGGTGCGATCCAAAAAAGCATGACAGTTAAAGTTTGACAGAAGTCTTCCTTCAGGTTTTTGTATTGAACAAAATACTGAACGAATATTATTTTTGTTATCTTGTGCAATATGCACCAAGTCGTTAAGGAAGGAAATTTAGCCAAACATTCTTACAGATCTACCAGATTTGATTCGATGTCTATGGCGGAGTGGTTTTTCACTCTTAAGTGGGTACTAATTTTTCATCCTACTTTGCCTATCAGGTGAGATTGGATCTTTATTTTTAAATCTCTTGATTTTAGTATTTTAGACTGTTGTAGACTGTTTAGTTTCAATCAAATTCTTCGATCTGCTCCGTAATTAATTTCTCTCACTCCGTTAAATTTGAGCAGATAGTCTAAGAGTGCACCTCTTTTTGTTTTCATTTTTTTTTTTTGGTGAAATGAACTGTTACATATTTTGTTTATTTTTTGAAATTGGCAATACTTTCCCCCTTCAATTCGAACTGGATGTGGGGAAAGAAAAATCCAAACCGAGTGAAAGAAAACGGTCTCATTTTTCTTCAAATATCCAAACTGTAAATTTTTTTTTGAAAATTTTAGATTTTATTTTTTTTCGTATTGTCTATGCTTATTTATGAAGATGATTGTTCCTTTGTATTATTTAGAATTGATGTAAATAACTATTGTAAATATGATGCAACGTTTTCTCTCCTTTAGTTTTTTGTTTTTTTTCCCTCTGCCCCCACTATTTTTTGCCTGCAGTTGGAAAATAATGTATCAGTAACAGTTGTATAATATTGTAATTTTATTGTATATTTGTCAATGTACCTATTGTAAGCCTTTGTGTGATGTAATAAATCTACAGAAATTGTTTACTTTTTCATCCTGGGTTTTTACTTCTTTTTATCATCTCCTTTATTTTGCTGCTACAGCTGAATTTAAAGGGTTCGTAGCAGGGGTGGATCCAGAAAACACTTTTGGACGCAGCTATTTGCGTTGGGGGGGATTTTCTAGAATTGTGTCTTTTTCACCCGTATTCCATAGGTATACAAGTCCCTTAGTGACATAATTTTTCGAATAGGGGGGGGGGGGGGGGGGGGCTGGCCCTTTCTGGTTCTCCCCTAAATCCACTCCTGATTCTCAGTGATGTACCCAAGCAGTGGAGAGTAATTTTGAGGACAAATTTGCAACATACAGTAAAGAAGTAAAAAATACTGAGATTTCTAACGCTATGGTGTCCAAGTATACACTGTACAGGGTGTGACAAAACTCTTGAGCCAAACTTCGGGAGAGTCTATTTACTGCTAAAGTAAGACTTTGATTTGTGTGAACATGGTCCGCAAATACCCCTGTTTTGAGCTAGAGCCCTTCAAAGTTTTGGAAAATGTATGGTTTTTAGGAACAGTGTCCACAATTATGAATTAAATTTCTTGAAAATTGATGTCCCAATGTATTTTTACATGCAAATATCATAATTGACCTCAAGATATTCAGAAAAGTAAGTCTGACTGTACATGTCGATGAAAAAAAAAAAAGTGTTTCGGCCAAAGCGTGTGAATCGTACAATGGACTCACCATTTACTAAATCTCACCAAATCAATGCCAGCAGTTGTTCGAATAAGAAGAAATTGAGCATCAGGGCAAGACAAAAAATGTCTGTCTCACAATTTTACTGATAACACTATGCCACAAAATTTGACTTTTGGCTTGTCCACGGGTTGAGACCTATTTTTTCTGACTCCTAGTGACCAAAGAAGTCAGAAAATGGCCATGAAAGTGCCGGGAAAATGTGTATGCGCCCAGGACGCCGCCATTTTGAAAAATCAGAAATTCAGCCGACTTGCCGTCGGTTTTTTGAGGCTAGCGCCCTTAATTTTTACTCAAATGAAAAAAATGTGCATATAAAATGAAAGAACATAAAATTTCCTATAAGATGATTTACCTTGATTTATTTTTTGATCAGCAAAAATATTCAAAAACTGAAGTTTTTTCAATTTTATTTTTTAAAAAATCAAAAATTTGACTATTTTTTTGATGAATTTTAGCTCATGCCGTCAAAAATAGAAATCCTAGAAAAAACAGATTAATTCATTGAAAAGAGCGTTAAAGTGGCTACAAGATGATGTACTACAAAAGTTTTTTGTGATTCTTTTTTGCCACTTTTTAGCCATTAAAATGATTTTTCCCAAAATTCAGTTTTCTCCCTCTATGCTCCCTAATTTACTAACGGTATCGTTCAATAACGTCGATTTGGTTCCTCTCATGCACCCTCGGACCAAAATAATCCGTTTTCCCATCAAAAGTGACCGTGAATAATGGTGGAAAAAGCTTGACTCATAACCTTTAATTCCCATATTTACATTACGCATGCATTCAGTTCTTCTCAAATATCCCATGCTTAAAAAAAAAAAAAAAAAAAAAAAAAAAAAATCTGCTAAAGGCAGATATTTGTTGAACTTTTATTTCACGCTCAGCCGTTATTTATGGAAAACAATATTGGTTTCAGAAAAATGCATGTTATTATTTGCTCTGGATAGAGCGGATGGGATCAATGATGTGCTGAGATGAAATAAGTGGTGGCCCTGAGAAGAACGGTTTTTAATCGGGTTGGGTATCAGTATATTCCAGTGCGGTTATATTTGGGAGAGTGATGAGATTCCTAAGTCCATACTGGTCTAAAAATAAGAGAGTACTTAAAGAGAATTTGAAAAAGTGGCGCGCCAATTTTTAGCCATTTTTGGTGGCTCTGAAAAGAGCCGTTGCACTGTCTGTCGTTACGTACGCACATTGAACATGCAGTGTCCGTTCCTGATGTCCTTCTTAAAATTTAGACCTGGCACTTGGCAGTTACTTGTATAGAAGCCAAGCATAATGATGCTTGACTTCAGCCTGCTGTCCAAGTCAAGGCTTCAAATTCACTAAAGCATCTTATAAAAATTCAAATATGTGTTGTCAAAAATGTCCTTCCTCAGGGCCACCAAATGAAGTTGAGAATTTCTGAACAATCAAATTACAATTGAGCAAAAGTAAACTAAATCTTAAAAATTAAGTATGTCTTTTTTCATAACATCAAAGTGTGAGCAAGGCGGCGGGTGTATGGGGCTATTGGGGCTATAGCCTCCTTCCACACTTTTTTGAGGATGCGGGGCTACCACTTAAAGAAAAGAAGAAAAAAAAAAAGAAAAAAAAAATGATTTTTTTAGCCCTCCCTTTTTTCGACCCCACGCGTCGCCCATGGTGAATTCATGACGAATAAAGGAGAGAACTCGTTCTCAACTCGATTTTCGCCATTATTCACGGTCACTTTTGATGAGAAAACGGATTATTTTGGTCCGAGGGTGCATGAGAGGAACCAAATCGACGTTATTGAACGATACCGTTAGTAAATTAGGGAGCATAGAGGGAGAAAACTGAATTTTGGGAAAAATCATTTTAATGGCTGAAAAGTGGCAAAAAAGAATCACAAAAAACTTTTGTAGTACATCATCTTGTAGCCACTTTAACGCTCTTTTCAATGAATTAATCTGTTTTTTTCTAGGATTTCTATTTTTGACGGCATGAGCTAAAATTCATCAAAAAAATAGTCAAATTTTTGATTTTTTAAAAAATAAAATTGAAAAAACTTCAGTTTTTGAATATTTTTGCTGATCAAAAAACAAATCAAGGTAACTCATCTTGTAGGAAATTTTATGTTCTTTCATTTTATATGCACATTTTTTTCATTTGAGTAAAAATTAAGGGCGCTAGCCTCAAAAAACCGACGGCAAGTCGGCTGAATTTCTGATTTTTCAAAATGGCGGCGTCCTGGGCGCATACACATTTTCCCGGCACTTTCATGGCCATTTTCTGACTTCTTTGGTCACTAGGAGTCAGAAAAAATAGGTCTCAACCCGTGGACAAAATGGCTGTTGCATAGTGTAATCAGAGATATTGTTTTCAAAACTTAAAAAAAGTGTACAGCCGGGAAAAAATTAAAAAGAATAAATTCACCTTTAAAAAAAAAAAAACAAAAACAAAGGACCCGGACAGCAGCGGCGGCTCGAGCAGGGAAAACATTGTTGCCAAACAGCACGAGCCGCCACTGGTGGACAGCCAAAACACCTTAATTACTTAAAGCATCAAGGTTCCTCCAAAATGGTTTTTTTTCTGCCTTGATGTAAGTGTCTAAATCTAAGACACTTCTTGGATTATTGCTGCTAAATGCCGACATTTTGAACAAAACTGCAAGATATTTACGTTTTACCTCAACTGAAACCGTTGCGTTCAAGAAACAGGAATTTTTCTCAAACTATCTGGTGAGGGAATTTTCAAACTGGTTTCGGTTAGGGACCCTGTAAGTATTAACTGGCGCGAGAGTTCAATAACGATTAACGATGACAGACCACGCAACTTTGTTGCTCCGAGCAACTCTTACTGCTTCCAAGTAACGCAATTGCATATCTCTCGAAATGAAGGAGCTTTTTGTGAACTTCATGAGAGCAGAGTTTACAGACAGGGGAAAACTGTCCGAGAGGAGCCGCTCGGGCTGTGTTGAGTAAGGTGGCACCCCCCCCCCCCCCCCTTCCTCCGACGAAGCTTGAAAAGCATTCCAGAGGACGGATCGGAATCCCCCCGTTCCTTCTCTTTTCTACAAAGAAGAGAATGTCGGGGCACAGGGTTGGACTGGCTCTCTTTAAATATTAGAAGACAAGCAAACTTTCCGTTGGCGCCGCCCTTGGGTTTCAAAACCGTAAGGGGGGTCTGGGGAGTTCTCCCCCCATGCGCGTTGTCATATGACAACAAACTACGGTTTCTTAACCATGACAAATTTATTTTTATCACTGCAGTGGTTTAGTTACGCAGAACGTCTTTACCACAAAGTATGATTTATCGAGACTACCCTACTATACCTGTGGTGATATTTAAACCACGAACTCTTGCTGCGGTTATCATATTGTGAGTAAATTTACGCTTAATCCATCTACCAAGTTACCGTGGTAAATTTACCAAATCTTTTTTTTCCGTGCAGGGAAGGAGGGGGGTCTGGATCCTCCCCCTGAAATTTTTTTCCAAAAAAAAGAGCCCATGCATGAAACGCCTGTTTTAACACTTTCTGAGAGTGAAAAATAAATAGAACGACTGCAAGCTTTCCTGCACTTGATAACGAAATTTTTGATTCCTGTAATACCACCCCCCCCCCCTTTGCTTGCATAGCCATAAAAAATTAGGAACATATTTGAAAAGAGAAAACTTATCAACAAATAAAATCAATTAGAGGACCAATCATTTACTGATGTTTACAATTTTTCAAATATTTCAAGCATTCGCACCTAAAATACGCAAATTTCCCTCCCCCTTTCCATCACCCCCCAACTAATATCATCCAATTTTTTTTTTTTTTTTTTTTTTTAATCAAAATCGGGGTTGGGGGGAGGGGGGAGGGGGCAGTATGCGAATGCGCCCATCTTCATTTTTCCAACTTCCTAAGATTCGATTAAAACCTGAGGCCAAATACCTATGTATCCAACACACGATTGCTCTGCGCTCCTTAATTAAGTAATGGAGTTAATTCGTTTCAAACCTAATGGCAAAGTTGCACAGTGGCGTCGCATGCCATCTGACAACAATGCGACTCCTCCATTTAAATTCCTTAAATATATCGAATTTTTCTTGTGCACTGTGCACCCCCTAAATTCGACATTTTACATGAGTTTAAATAGGTAGAATGCAGTGTTGCCAAATTGCACGTGACGCAACTGAAGTTGCATTTTATCCATCTAAACTTCTAAGGAAATAAAGTAAAATCCTGGTAATATCACGTAATGGGGCTGTTGCACACTTTTGCTGTGAGCGATTTATTAGTCGATTCTAGTGGAAAAACCTCCAAAAATAACGATGGCAGTCTTACTAACTTCAAAAATCCACTCCTAAACTCGATAAACGCTTTTATTTGCGCGAGTGTTTTGGTGGCTTAGGGCGGTACCTAATAATGAGAGATTCCGGCATCTAACAATACTGGAACTCCATCAAGAAGTGACCAATACGACTTTCATTTGACACCGGTGTCACTAGGAGTCACGGTGCCATTCATCGGATGTGAATCACTACTCTGATGACTAATTACTCTGTGAATCATCCTTGTCAGCATAGAGAGAGTGGCGAAATTAAGATAGGTAGGTATCTCCCATTATTACTGCCTTAAGCCACCGTCCCACTCGCGCAAATAAAAGCATTTATTGAGTTCAGGAGTGGATTTCGGAAGTTTTCAGTGCTACCATCGTTATTTATTGGGGTTTTTACACCAAAAACGACTATTCAAGCGCTTACAGTAAACTTGTGCAACAGCCCTATTGCCGTCATCGGGCATCTTTTGGTGCTCGTGGTGCATGCATTCAGGGTTGATTCGCCCTTTCGACCGCCATCTTAGGCTTTCCTTGAAACGTCTTTTATGGGTTTATGAGTAAATTTTGAGACTATTTGATGCTCTCAATGAGATTTTGACGCGATTTCACACTAGAATCAACCTTCCATATTGCTGTAACTAAAGTATGCAACAGCCCAACGGGGGGGGGGGGGGGGTTCCAAAGTTAACAAATTGGTAAAATTTCTCTGAAAACGCAAGAAATTACCTTTCTTAGGGCAAATTTTGTCGATGGGGGGGGGGGGGGGGCTCAGACCCCCTGGTCACCCCCCTCCCCGGCTACGCCATTGAGTTGATTTCATCATGTCATTCATGTCATACAGAAAAGAGCGGGAGATCAAAAACTTTAAGGTGAAATCTCAGCGACCTGCAGTGCGATTCAAATCTCCTAGATCGCGCTCTCTGAAATCAACGGTTTGTCACCTAAGACCGTCATTTGCGGGAGCTAGAGTCAAGTTTTCGCAAATATTTGAACGTTGCATTCAAGATCAAATCCTAAGGAGCATTTTGACACCACTCCGAGCTATTTACGAATTGCGACTAATTTTTTGAGTCGAAAGTAGTGGCAAGAAATTGCGAGCTTGAAGGTTCCGTGCGAATTTAATCAACACCTTCAAACTCGCAATGAGTCTGATGCATACCTACTTTTCAGCGTTGTGGAAAAGCGTTGTCGGTTGTGTTTCAGCGTTGATTCTGGTGTAAAATCGAGTGCGAAAATCACAATGAACGTATAAAAAAGTCTCAAAATCCACTCATAAACCAGCAAATGTCGTTTAAGGAAAGCCTAAGATAGCAGTCAAACGGGCAAATCGACCCTCCATGCATGTATTACGCACAATTCGTATAATGGGGGCTAATTTTGCACATTCCGTGAACTGTGCAACGAAACTGCTCCCAAATCTCGAAATACGAAAAAAATTGCCCAGTTCTTGAAATGGGGTAAAAAGAGGCAATAACATGGCTAGTACGGATTTCGAAAACACAGAACAAAAACGAGTACTGCGGATTTCGAAAACACAGAACAAAAGCGGGCACCAAGGGTTTCGAAAACGGGAATACGCTCCCCCCATTCGAAAACGGGGATCCTCCCCCCTCCCCCCCCCCCCAAAAAATTAAAAAAAAGAATAATAATAAAAAATCAAAATCAAAAAAAAAAAATCAAAATAAAAAATAAAGAAGTAAAATCAATGAAAGAAATCGTTAGATGAATCACCTAGGTACTCTTCGATTCAATGGCTGACCCCGCTTTGTCACCATTTTTGTGACCCTGACCACCAAAAATAAATCTATAATTTTTTATTTTAGTTTTGTGATCCAATATGTTGGATACAACAGACCTCTCCGCCTTTTCAACTTTTGGGTGCTCTAGTCGCGGATTACTGACGCAGATTGATTTTTTCATATTTTCCCTTTAATTCTGCGTAAAATTGGTAGAACCAAGTTCTCAAGTTTGGGCTATAGCTCAATTAATAGCGTCATCGACTACCGGTTTAAAGATTCGCGGTTCGAACTCTGCCTTCCATTTTTTTTTTTTTTTTTTTTTTTTTTTTTTTTTTTTTTTTTTTTTTTTTTTTTTTTTTAATGATTTATTTTATAAAATAATTTTAATAGGGGGAACTGAGGGGGGAATAGCCGGGGGGAGATGTCCTCAGGGAAATGACTGAGGGGAAGTGTCCGGGGGGCAAATTGAGGAAGGGATGTCCGGACTCCTTGCCGTACATGGCGCTGAGCGCGAATCTTTGAGTAAGTAGTGTTATTGTTTTATGATATGTTGTTTCTGTCAAAATTCAGAGGATAAATCTTGATTATCCATGTTGGATGTCAACATTTTGAATAAATGCCTTTATTTTTGGAATTAGTGACCCAAAAAATCTCTAAAAATATACTCTGGACTGGACAATTAACTCTCACCAAATGACTTTGATCCGGCTAAATCTGGATGCAATTCCGTGTGCCACGTCCGCGCCGCGCGCCGGAAGCGTTCTATTTACAAAAGCTCCTACAATAATTTTAGTATGCAATTCCACATCCCGCGAGTAGGAATAGTTGCTCTTACTTATTTCATGGAAACATTAAGGATAAGTATACAGTATATGTATATCGCATCATAGCATTAACCTAGCGCCTTCTCTCGAGACTCTCAAGAGCGCTTGAAATAAATGGAGTCGTTGCGAGATAACTGTTCCTACACGATGGCACGGTTTTTGCATAACCTGCGGATTTCAGGCGCGAGAATAGATACACTCGCACCGTGGCAAGTAACCTAGCCCCTGCACCCAAAAATGCCAGAAATTAATGGAGCTGTTGCGAGATAACAGTTCCTACATAAGGGAACAGTTTTTGCATAACTCGTGAAATGAAGGCGCGAGAAGATTTAACTCTGCTGAGTCCTGAGGTTTTTTACTGTCAATAATGTATTACCGATCGTGCGAGCAGAGCTGGAGCTAGGGATTGAGAGCCGGAGCCGTGGTCAGAACTGAATATTATGTTCTCCTCGGCAGAATACTGTAGGGATACTAAAATGAGTTCAGTTTATCATTCAAATACTGAATCCAAAGGCAAGCTTGCACCAACAGAACTTGATTTGAAAGGGTCCGGTTTCAAGTTATTGCGTTGGAAGCTCTTTGGGAGCATGGTTTCCCAAAAGTGCTCCCTAAAGAGCTCCCAACGCAATAAATTGAAACCGAATCTTTCAAATCAAGTTCTGTTGGTGCAAGCTTGCCTTTGGATTCAGTATTTGAATGATAAATTGTAACTCATTTTAGTATTCCTACAGTATTCTGCCGAGGAGAACATAACATTCAGATCTGACCACGGCTGCTCCGGCTCCCAATCCTTGTCTGGAGCCGTGTGTGGCATGGCGCCGCACGAAATCATTCGTTGTTCGACAGCGCCTGCAATTCTTTAAGTTTGCAATTTTCAATCCCGCGAATAGAAATTGTTGCTCACTTACTCATAGTGCTAGTGGAGCTGGACTCTTTTCAGTTTCCTCACGTGTTTTCGAGAAATCGAGTTTTTTCGTTCGCAAGACAAGTATCAAACTAAAAAATTTTGGGGGCTCCGCCCCTAGACGCCTAACGCAGCATCTAGGAAGTCGTTTCAGAAGTGGGGGCGCACCTAGACCAATAATCTTTGGAGAATTTTCAATTTTCCTTCCTTCAAATCAAAATAAAACTTACCTTTGACTTTAAACATCTCTGACATAAGGGTAAAATCTGGGAAGTAACTTAAAAATAATAATAACACGTGGGATTAGCTGCCACTACTTAAAGTAACAAACAAAAAAAAAAAACAAAAAACAAAAAAAAAAAAAAAAAAAACTTTTGATTTTATAGCGTTCCATAATGAAAAGCTAACGCTGCAATTCATTTCCATTAGTTTTCATTTTATAACATGAGAAATAATGTTGACAAATTCCAAAGATTATCGGTCTCGGTGCGCCTACACTTCTGAAACGACCTCCACGACTCAACACGTCTGAAAGACTGAAACGAACTCGAGACTCTAGCCGGCGCGGAGCCCAATGCCCATGCCGCATGCCATGTGCCATGCCGGCCGGTAGGAATCAAAGCACCTCGGGAGCCGGGACGGCGCGAATGAACCACTTTCAGAAAACCCCCGCCGCGCAGAGATAGTGTGACCACGAGTGAAGGGGATCCTCGGGTCTTCTCGATCTCGTTCGCGCCCAATCCTCAGACCTCAACGCAATCCTGTTAGTCGCTTTTCGTGCTCGCTGGAGTCAGGTTGTGGTGAAACGCTCGCCGCCACTGTTGCGCTGCTTCGTGAAGTGCTCGTAAAAGATCGCGACTTTTACCGTGAGTGCTCAGAAAGTGATCTGTCATTTTTCATTCAACCACCATTTACCGTTTCATTCTTATTTATATCCGTTTCGATTGATTAATCGATATTCTCTTCATTACTGTTTATCTTTGAAGCTTCCTCTTTCGCGGGCTGTTTACTTTTTTCCCCGTTTGTAAAATGGTGTGTCAAAATGCGAAATATTCACAAGTATTTTGCAGTTTTATCTTGTTAGCGGTCGGTCTTTTTGTACGCAGTGTCGATTGTGGTAGTTGTAAGGAGGCTAAGCTCTGTTGCCCGGGCAGGGATTCCTCTTGTGTGGTGCAAAAAGCTCCGATCAATGCAATCATCGAGGATCTCAGCGATAAGCCCTGCTATTGCGACCATGCTTGCTTGAAGCTCGGAGACTGCTGTCCGGATTTCAAACACGCTTGTGGAGGTTCGTGAATCAACTAATTTTTATCATTTTTGAAAAGTAGTTTTATTTTCAATAATAACAAGGAAACCATTGGCGGCGCGGCTCCCCCCTCCCCCCCCCCCGTTCGGCCAAAAATGGGGGAAAAGAGGAGGGAGGAAAGGGGAAAGCAAGAGATAAAAAAGGAAAATGGGGTCTCCGGGGGGCAAAAATCCCAAGTTCGCCCTCCCCCCGTTCGCGAGGGCTGGATCCGCCAACGAAGGAAACTTGCTTGTCAAAGCTCAGTTTCTTGAAATCAAACATTTTCATAATCGTACAAGGTGGAACACAGAGACTTTTACTTGAGATCTACTTGACTTGGCTCAAACTTAGAAAGTCCTGCTTCTCCTTCCTCAACTTGCAATTCATCAGAAAGAGAGACGCGTCTTGAGATTTTTCAAGGAAGCTTCTTGCACAGTAGTTTGTGTACCCAAGGTATAAGCCCTCCAAAAGGTCTGCCAAGCCCCCCCCCCCAAAAGGTCTGCCAAGCCCCCCCCCCCCCCCCAGAAAATTTTGTAAACAAGAAACGTTCAGCCATTAATAATTGTCCATATTATGATTTCCCTCAATATTTGCCTGGATGCCTAGAGGCGGCTCGTGCAATGCGATATATCGATGTCTACTCCATTTAAAATTATTTAAAGTATTGATCGTCAGGGGGTGCAATTGAACCCCCGAGAATTCGATACTTTTCTATAGTTTTAAATGGAGTGGACATCGATATATCGCATTGCACGAGCCGCCACTGCTGGATTGTAAGAGGAAAAGGGGCATTTAGGATCTTGATGGTCAGGGTCATCCGAAATCAAACGCATGAGAAGCAAAAAAAAAAGTTATCAGTTTTTTGCCTGCTCAGCCCCCCCCCCTCCACCCCCCAAGAAGCCTCAAATGTTGACTTTTTTCAACAGAAAATATCCTGATATTGCTTCTACCGACTCGACGCTTCAAATTTCAAAATTTCACAGGTGTGTGTGCCCGCCCCCCCCCCCCCAAGAAAAAAATTTCTAGTTTCACCTATGACCCAAGGTAAATTTCAAGGATATAATTTCAAGCAACATTGAACTAAATTCAGGGTCTCTTCTGCATCTTAAGGGCTTAAAGAGGTAAAACACTAGAGTTAGTGCGATCAGGAATCAGTTCGACTTTCGAACAAAATATGGCGATTTATTCTATTGCCTCGAAAGTCTGGAAGATGAAAAACGAAAAAATGAGAAGGAAGGAATAAAAGTTCAAGGAAGAGTCATCAAAATATTTTCACTCGAAGCTAGCTGCAAAAGAATGAAAATAGACCCTATAAGTTACTCAGACGAAGCTGCGGCGGCAAACTTACAGTTCACAGTCGTATTAAACTCATTCAACTTCAAGGGTAATGGAAAACAACTACGCATTTGTACGAATAGTACCTAAACTTATCCAATCAATGTTTGATGTGACTAGGCCTGTGCAATGTCTCGTTCGGTCCATCGAAGTCGCTTCGATGTCGATTTCCAAAATTAAAGCGATGTAATCGAAACATCGAAAAATCGAAAAAAATCGAAAAATATCAAAACATCGATCCACATCGAATCAGCGAGCAACATCGAAACATTGATCCACATCGAAACATCTATCTACATCGAAACATCGCAATCGCATTAAAATGTTCGAAACCTATGATTTATTATTACTTTTTTTCACTGACAATTAGTTTTGGCCACTTTTTGGCGATCTCAGACCACAATTCGTCGGTCAATCGTAAAGCACGTAAAGCAAAGGTGGTCCATTAATAACAGGTCAGTCGGTGGTAGCGCTGCGCTGTAATCTAGGTATAATCTATGAGATTCGTTTCATGAGCACAATTTAAAAGCGGTACATCGTTTCCCGATTTGGTTCAACCCCCCACATTCGTATTACATTTGCCCTCTTCCAAAATCGGTAAGCGCTCAAAGATTACAGCGCTACTGGACTGACCACGGGCCTATAATAGAGTAAGGGCCTTACGCCCTTACGGTCCTCTTGCCTGCGATGGATGTTGATGGCGTAAATGAGTTACGGCACGTTCTGACCGAAGATTACTTATACATACAGATATGGCATAAGCTCGAATTTTGTTAAGTTGACTCTGGCCGCGTGATACAACCGGGCATACTGAGGGGATCATGAAGGTTATAGAATTTTGGCTCGCAAAGGTGACTTTTTCCATGTTTGTCTATTACAAAACTGTTCCATGTTTCACTGTTTACTGTTCCGTGTTTGTTCTAGATATGTACAAACACAGGAAAAGTGGGAAAAGTAATCTTTCCGAGCCAGAATTCTGTAATCTTTATGATCCCTTATGTATGCCCGGTTGTATCACGGCCGGCGTTTTATCCATTTTTCACTTAACACGGGCGAGATAGCTAGTGCCATATCTGTATGTATAAGTAATTGTTGGTTCTGACCAGATGTAAGTCACTTGCGTCCTCAACATCTATTACGTGAAAGGACCGTTCGTCCCGTTACTTTATTTATGGCCCCTGTTATTAGTGAGCCTTACAAATGCTTCAATTGCAGTTCAAATCGCGCACAATCTTGTTGTGGATCCTTTATCGAAATACAAATCTTATCGAATATTATCGTACGCTTAAAGCGTATATTTCGCACAAGATTTAGTGAAAATTCTGCTCAGGCTACCAGCCTTCTTGTTCCAAACCAATATTTGGAGTTGGTGGTTTAGAAGCATCAAAGACATCCCCCAGTTCATCAGATTCCCACTTTTCTGCGGGTGCAGATGAGCCCGATGTACACTTATATAGTATAAGCACTTACCTATTTGATGTTTCTTGTTTGTCCCGAAAACATCAACACCAAATACTGGTTTGAAATGCCAAACTGCGCACACTGGATCGAAATTTGATTTTTTCTGAACAAGTAAAATTTATTGTTTTTGTGCTTCAAAATTGATTTACATACATTTTGATCTTTTATTGTAAAAAACATGTTATTGGGCTCGTTTAAAGCTCAGAAATGAATGGTTTTACATTTATTAAAGTTAGTTTGCTATTCATTTGTCACGATCTTAATTTTTTATTCGTTAAATTATATCCGGGAAATTTCATTTTATCGATCCACTGTCCGGTATTCCGAGTAGAATGTTCATCAAATCACCATTCTCGGAAATACGCTTTTAGATGCGCATCCCTTTGCTTGGATCCGAACATCCATCGGGAGTACCAAGTCCCCGCGTATTTAGATAGCAGAGCTGCCGTTTTCCGTATAATTAATCGCATTTTTCAATTCATCTATGATTCCACCGGTTGAGAAAAGATTACACAGTTCAGTTTAGTGTATGACTGTACTGCACGAAAATACTCGAATCTGTAATCTTTTCTCAATCGGTGCAATCGCTGTTATTAAATTATTTAAATATATCCGCAAGTTTTTTAAAGTCATCGACGACTCCAACGGTTGAGAGAATATTACAGATGCGAGTATTTTCGTGCATTATACAGTCATACCCTGAATAGAGCTGTATAATCTTTTCTCAGCCGGTGGAATCATCGATGAATTGAAAAATGCGATCAAATTAGACGCAAAACGGCAGCTCTGTTAGATAGAGAATTGATGCTCTCAATAGATGTTCTGACTTCTGAGCCAAGCTCGAAAATCCCCTTTAGAACGCACAGAAAGCGAAAATGACCGATTTTTCAGTCAAAAATCATAAATTTGAAATTGCCACTTCAACTAATCGTCTGAAAGTTACTAGGACTTAATTTTACTCACTTCGAACCACTTGATTAAAGTGATGTGATATTGATGCAATAGCACATGATTATAAATTATAGCTGGAAAACGTGTACGTTTAGTACTTATTATAAGTACTTAGAAAGTCTAAAATCAGTTCAGCTTCAAAATGATAATGATGTGACAGTTGCAAGGGCGTGAACTTTGGTGTTTTTTAGTAAGCAAATGAAAGTTCTTGGTGAGCTGAAAACAAGGATACCTTATTTGGTTCTTAACTACACTGAAAAAAAAGAAAAAAGAAAAAAGGAAAAAAAAAGAAAAAAAAAGACTGGTAGTTCTGACAAAACCTTTGGTAGAAAAATGACCCAGCAAAATGCTTTAGTTGAGCCAATTAAATCTTTGGTTTACCAAGAAAAATCTCTTTATTTAGGCTTACAAAACCTATGGTTAGCGCTACTGAAGTCTTTTGCTGGGTCATTTTTCCTACCAAAGGTTTTGTCTGCGCCACCAAAGAATTTTTTCAGTTTATTCTATGTGGAGGTTTCATAGTTTCAAAGAGTTTCGCCCAAAATACATTGTTTTAAGTGGGAATTCTGTGTAGTGACGTCATAACACCCAACATTTTTTGCAACTACATATACTTGTGTGTATCACTGACACCGGGACATTTAGGAAAAAACAAAATGCACCTTTGCTCTCAGCTCATCAAGAACTTTCATTTTTTCTTTATAAAAAGTACCAGATTTCAGACTCGTGCACGTGTCTGTCCCATTTTTTAAGGTGATTCTAATTTGCTGATTTTCGGCCGTCAAATTACAAATTTCTGCCTACTGTGGCCCAGGGATGGGACGGTCCTAACCGACAAAATTTGGGTCCCGCACCCGCCGGGAGAAACGGATTATTCGGATTGGTCCGTGGACTACAGAGAGAAGTTGTCTAATTACTTCAACGTCTTGCAGTGGCAATTGAATCTACGCCAATCGCATTTTTCTAAAATTCAAATCAGCTCTACATATGTAGGTTAACGTAGATCGTGGGATTTCGAATTATTTGTACGATGCAAGCAAATCCGAGATTCCCGTTGGAACTCGTCGAGGGAAAACTCGGGGAAATATTTTCCTTCCCTCTCGAGTTCACTTTTGCACGCCTCCTTGCCCGCAAGATCATCAGTGCTCGCTGTTGTCAGGTTTTGTTATTTTTGTGAAATAATTACCTGCAAATTCTTAAAAAATTGACACGAAAATCCAAGAAAATCTCAAAATCTGTACATGTATGTAAGTACGTATCGTCGAAAATCCGAAGTTCAATATTTTGAAACATATACTGTGCGTACACAAATGCGGTTTTCTTATGGCAATTGTATGCTTCTTCTTCTTGTGTGGTGTTGCCAGAACACCTCGTGTAGATGGCGCTGATTGAAGATAGGGAACCCCAATGAAAACCGCGGCCCCGGCCGCCATTACGGTCTTGCGTTTAGAAGCATTTTGTGAGTTTAGGAGTGGATTTCGTGATTTTTTAGTGCGGTATTCGTCATTTTTACTGGGTATTACCCCATTATCAACTATTAATAAGCCTGTAGCAAAAGTTTGCAACAGCTCCATTTGAAAGAATTTGATTTTGAGTCATTTTTTTGAGTTTTTATAGGTATTTGAGGTTTCACAGGATTACCACTCGAAAGCATGCCTTAAAAAATCTAAAAATCTTTAAAAAATAATAGACAACTCTGTCAAGAACGATTTTGATTAAAGGAGCTTTCTTTTGAAGGTCAAAGTACTAGACTAGTTTCGCAGAGTTGCCACATTTGGTGAGAAATTCAACAATTTTACATTGAGGTAAACGGGAAAATGCGTATAATTACACGCAAAACGGCAGCCCTGTTAAGTTTGGCAACTTTGCGAGAGTCACCGCGGTTGTCGTGCTATCGATGACACTTATTCCGCAGGTTCCTCTCGCGGGATATAGGATAGGATCCGCACGTGGTGTGAGAGGACTGCGAGTGCGGTGCGCGAGCGGGATCGTCTCTTGATCTAAAAGCGATAAAGCTCCGCATGATATCTTAAAATCGTTTAAAATTCACAAAAGGAATGCGAACTTTCTGAATTAGCGGCGGAAAGTTTACCTTGGGAGCTTTTCCCCTTGTTTATTTATTCTGTCGTGCGTTTCCGCCGGGCGCGGGGTGAGCGAGGGGCGTATAGCGCTGTATGCGCTTGGCGCGCCGCGGCGTGATTCAGACTCCGCGAGTAGGATTATAAGTGTTTTAAGCAAGAACACCGGTGAATGTTGTCAAACGAAAGGAAAGACCCGGTTTTTGAAAAGAGCTCAAAAGTTATCAGAAATAGTGAGGAATTCAGAGTGATGCCTGGAGAAGAGGAAGTAGGTCGATATTATTATGGGAGCCTCTCGCAGAAACTTCGCACTCACGCGCTGAAAAAGATCTCAAATTCGCCGGAATGCACCTGCTCCGTTGAAAATTTTAAACAGTCAGGTTCTTCTCTCGAATCTGCAGTTTTCCCTTAAATATTCTCTGGCAGCTTTACCCAAAGTATTGAAATTTTCGTGAATACATATTGGATTATAGGATGGTAAAGCTGGCTGATTTCCTCCATGTTACAAATAATTTTCAAATTATAATTTTCGATATTTTTCCGGTTTACTCTATTTTTAGGTGCGATGTCGCGTCGAGCAAGCACCATTGGCGGATACGGGGGGGCGATCGCCCCCCCCCCTCGTTCGGCCAAAAAAGGGGTAATAATGGGGGGAATGAAGGGGGAAAGAAAGAGAGAAAAAAGGAAAAGCGGGTCTTCGGGGGGCGAAAATCCCAAGTTCGCCCCCCCCCCCCCCCCCGTTCGTGAGGACTGGATCCGCCAATGGCAAGCACCTTGCTTGAAAAAGGTGGAAGTAAATATTGATCGATTTTCACGAAACTTTGCAGAAACGTTTATTGCTGCCTTAGGTTGAACTTTCAAAAAATTGAAAGAATTTGGCCGAGATATTTTGAATTTTGCAATGAGATAATTATTTTTTTAATCCAAGGTGTATTTCGTTTGTGTTAAAGAAACTGCACAGTGGAATATGGACTAAGGGGGAACTCCTTTAACCCAAGGAAAATGTCCGCTGCTAGAAGTGAAAAATTTCTTGTGACAGTGATTCTCCTTCATGCAATCAGAACTTAACTTCGCGCAAGGAAAATTGTCACAAGTAAACGTGTTTCCTTGTTTTTGAAGATTGATTTCTCTCAGTGTTAATTTTTTACGGACGGTTGCTCGTCTCCGCATATTGGAGTTGTGAGGCCCTTATTAGTACGCCACCGCACCGGTGCAGATATGACTCAAGGCGGAACTAGGAATTTTTTGTTTACCAGAAAAAGCAAGAAGATTGACTAAACATGGTTTTATGATATCCTGAAGATGCTGCTAGGGGTTCCGAAATGTCGGAAGTTTCACGCGATCCGGGACTTTTTACTCACAGGATTTTAAAAAAATTTCCTCAAAAGGAAAAAATTTAAAAAGCTATGATCTTTATTTTTCTAATGTTAATATTTTAGCCCCGTGCGTACGCAAAATTACTCACATTTTCGACATTTTGGGGCCTATTCCCGGGAATTTTTTTTGAAAAACCTCTTAGTTCCAACAAATTTCCTACTTTCACGCGATCCGCGGGTCGCCAGATCGGGCACATTTTGCACCCCTGAAGTTTCTGCTTTTGGTAGATTTTTGTCATAGGCGTTGCTCTTAGAAAATAGCTTTAAAACAAGCAGGGAAAATTCCAACACGCAGGTGTTGGAAAAGCGTGCCACTAAAGTCTGAACAGCTTTAATGCTTTTGCTAGCAATGATAATAATTAGACAGCATTCAACATGGAGCTGATCTCGAGAAAATTGAGTCCAAAGTTGAAGAGCTAGCATTTAAACAAAAAACTTGGAATTACTTACGTTTTGATTTCATTCAACTACCGTTTTGTGTTTTTGCATTTCAACACCGGAAAAGTGGAATTTACTATGTAGGAAAGGTACTTAATTTTTAGCGTTTAAAGTGACTTGGTTCCTTTCTTCTTTTTTTTTGGCATAATCACGAAAAACGAAACTCTAAGAGAAACCAAACGGCAGAGTTGGTTTACACTGTTGATTATTTTAAAATCCGTTAGTCCGGACTTAAGTCCGTTCCCAATTCTATAAAAGGAACCAGTGGCGGCTCGTGCAATGTGGCAACAGTGGAATCCCTCCATTTAAACCAATGTAAAACAATCGATCTTCAGGAGGTGCAATGCACCCCCAAGATATCGATACTTTTGCATAGGTTTAAATGGTAAAAAAGCATGGTTGCCAAATCGCACGAGCCGCCACTGAAAGGAACCAAGTCGGAGTTGGTTCCTTACGTGACTCGGATTAAGGTTTAACCTAATCAGCCAAAGGAACCAAGTTCTCATTTTATTTCATCATATGGACAATGACATCAATGAGGCTCACCAGCTCACTTTTACCTGGAATTTTGACGGGAAATAGTTGTTATTACAGAAGAAGCACTTGTTGCTTCGAGATTCAGTATTGCTAGCTCTATCAATCAATAACTCAATTTTATCAAAAATGTCACTAGGTTCTTTTGTGACAAGTGCTGTCCAATTGAGCTTGTTTGGTGAGAAATTATGAAAAAAATAAATTTAGATCAGATGAATCTATAAGGAGATGAGTCAAAGGCGTTGTTTTTTGGGTTTGTTTTTTGTTTTTTGTTTTCAAAACTTTGGAGGGCTCTAGCTCAGAAGAGAAACAATTGCAGCACATACTCATGTAGGAAAATAAAGTCTTATATATATATATATATATATATATGTATGTTGACCCCAAAAATACACTCCATAAGTTTGGTACTCAAGTTTTGAAACTCCCTGTTCTTGATATTTTGCTCCCCCCCCCCCGCCCCCTTCACAAAAAACAACATCTTGACCATGCACATTTTTAAAATCACAGTTTGACTGTAGAGATATTTTCTCTCCCCCCCCCCCCCCCTTAACGAAAAAGGGGAGAATGGGTCACCTATCTCTGATGTTCGCCGTGCGCGTGCACAGATTGTTCGGCTTTACGACTGCAATTTTGGCTTTCTTTATAATGCGTTTTTTGGGTTTATTAGTGGATTTTATGACTATTTGATGCCGCCAATCTAATTTTCAGACAATTTTACATCAGAATCAAAACTCTATAGCACTGTAGCAAAAGTTTGCAACAAACCCATTGAAAGCTGAAAAGAGAAAATTATTTGATAAGGCTCGATCTTTTTTACCCACATAAACTATAGACAATAGATATTTCTAGATCCCTCCACCTTTTAAACGGCTTGTTCAGGGATCAAACATGAGGTTGCGTTCTTTTGAAGTCAAAAAGTGTCATATTCGGAAAAGCCGTGATTCTAAATAATAAACAGTTTTTTTTTTTATCTTTTTTTCCGTTTTAGGTGCTGTCAGCATTTGTTGCAATTGTCACGATGTAGATACGTAATATGCATAAATGGAACACTTGCGAATTCATGAAACAATAATCCTTTAATATACAGAACTAACCATTTCAAGTGCCCTTTACACATCAAGCATTCTAGGGGTATAGATTAGTAGGTGTGGAGGTTTAAGAGGTTTGTGGATTTTAATTCCCCCTCTCCCCATTTATTTTCTTGAAAAGTATCGAAAGTTTACAGTTAAAACTATGCCATTATTCACTATAACGCATTGTCATATTATTTCTTTTTTTTTCTGTTGCCGTCGGTCGATATCATTTTTCGTGTTGGAAAAGCAAAGTTCCATATGGACCTATAGTTTCCAAAATTTGAAGAAGCTTCCAGTGAAAAATTTTGTACACGCAACGAACTTTTTAGGATAGGTAAATAAGTTATTCCAGAGTCAATTCCATAGCCGCAGCGAGGAAGCTGTCCAGGGGTGGAAGACACGTGACAGCCCCTCTCACTTTTTAGAGCAATTAATGCGAATTTTACCCCTCTGGCTCCCTGTGTTCTGGATTTTAAACACCTATTTTTCAACAAAACGCCAAAAATGTCCTCAAAAATCCCTTGATTCCATCGACGCTCATTGAGGGGCTTTCAATTTGCCGATCCCCCAGAATTTCAAATGTTTCGATGCAAAGACCTGTTTAGTGTGACGTCATGAAAAAAATTGGTTCCAAACAAAGGCTCCGTCTCACTCGCTCTCGTGGGTTTTCCCATACGAAACACAGTCCAAATTTTCAAATACAAGTGTTAGTAAACAACACGTTCTTTACACGTTGTGTTTATCACACCATTGGGTTCCACGTCCCTTATAAAAATTTCCGATTGTTTCAAAAAATTTTCCGATTGGATATATATTCCTGCGCTTTATTTCCCATAGAAATAATCGAAATTCCATAGAGACAATCAGAATTCGTGTAGATTCAAGCGCGCTGACTACAGAAACGATAGGTCTCATGATTGAAATAAGGCGAAATCATCTATGATTCTATTCTTACAGTTTTAACATCCACTTTTTTCTCAGTGATAAAATATGAGCCCGCTTTCACAAACTTTTTGAAACATCGCGCATCGATGCACAATCACAGTTATATCGAAGAAAGTCCTATGTTTTGTCCTTGTCACACTCACAGTTTCTTAAGAGCACAAAATTCTAGGATATAGGCTCATCAGCACCATCACGGCATGTGTTGTACCTCGAACAATAGCTTCGATACGAAGAGAAGTTAGAATGATTGAGTGTCATGCCGGTGATACTACCATAAGAGACCGTGAGTAAGACAAGGACAAAACGTAGAACGTCTTTCGGTATAACTGTGATTGTAAATTCGCTTGTGATCTTTTAGGAATTATGTTACAGTGAAAAGATACTTTAAGGCAAGTGGAATCTAATGGTGCAATCAAATTTGAGAAAACTGTTGGTTAACTAGCATGAATTTGCGTTCGAAAATTTGGATCTGGTAAATCCACGAGAGTGAGCGAGATAGAGCATTTGTTTGGAACTAACTCTGATTGTGACGTCATCACTAAACAGGTCTACTTAAAGATATGAATGAGCCTCTCTCTTTTCTATACCCCTCCCGCTCTTCATCAATACCTCGTCGCTTCTTATCGATGTACCCTCGTCAAACCGATGTTGACACTTTTACGATGCGAGAACCGAGCGCTTAATGCACCGTGAAGAAATCTTGAGACCGGTGGAGCCCAAAGGCGAGGGGCAAAGAGGGTTTCTGTGAAGGATGTTTCCACCCCCCTCCTGCCTTGGAATTTCGACTCATAGGTTGGCACAACTGACTTAGGTTGCTGGACCTGTATGGAATTCTCGTTTGAAGGAATTCGACTTTGACGCTTAATAACTTATTAAAATTAACAGGAATACCAAAACTTTTACAATTTTAAGAAAATAGACGCCGAGACCTCCTGGATTGCAGCAACAAATTAACGATTAATGAAACCAGTTTTAAGAAAACACGTTTTTAATTTTTCAAACCTTTCCCGCCAAGGTTTTGCCATAAGCAAGGCATTGGACTTATATATTAGATATGAAAATGAAAACAAGAAGCGCACCGTATATATACGGCACGCTTAAAAGTCCCCGCTCAGAAGTTAGGATGGTTGCCACTCAAGAAATTGAAGGCGATTCTTTTATTTACCGTACGATTTTATTGCGCAAGCCTCAAGATTCAAGTTCTTCATTACCACCTCATTTGCGTGTATTTTTACTTTCGTTTGCATGTAGACATTGTCTTTGGAAAGGTAAAAAGCCCCTTCAATTTCTCGAGCGGCAACCATCCCAACCTCTAAGTGAGGATTTTTTTTTTTTTTTTTTTTTTTTTTTTTTTTTTTTTTTTTTTTTTATAGTCACCATGTATATCTTATATCAATCTGCGTGTATAAGATGCGAATACAGTTATACGCGTTTGTAAATATACGCGTAAAGACGAAAGTTAAAGGTGCCATGTAAGACTCGTTATTTTATTGCAAAAAAGTTGTACATTTGTATTTGTGTAACGGTAAGTGAAGGTAAGACAGGCGGACAGGCGTGCTTTAAAAGTAAATGCGTGTGATTCTGAGCAGAAAGAGCATCTCCCGGCCCCCTCTTGCGCTTCATAGAATTTTAATTACTCTCCTATCCTTTTTTAAATTCTGCGGAAAAATAGCTGCACGTTTGCCCGCTCGAAACGGCAGACGAGGTTGAAAACAAGAGGGAAAAAAGGGGCGGATCTTTCACAAAAAAAAAAAAACAACGAAAAAACAAAGAGAGAGAGAGAGAGAGAGAGAGAGGAGAGGGAGAGAGAGAGAGAGAAGAGAGAGAGAGAGAGAGAGAGAGAGAGAGAGAGAGAGAGAGAGAGAGAGAGAGAGAGAGAGAGAGAGAGAGAGAGTGCAACGTTTATTGAAGCAACAAATTCGTTCCGCGGTTTGTCTTCCCCTCTTTGTACCTTTTCCTTTTTCCTAATTTAAATTTTTCTCTCTTACAATTAGAACTGAAAAAGCGTTTGTCTTTGCTCTACTCACACTTTTGGACGAGTTTCCTTAAGTAGGGACTACCTATGTTGCCGATCAGACCTGTGTGTGACGTATAGGGTCCTAGTGTAAAGGGGTCTCTCCACCTGCGAATTTAAAAGCGTGAATAAACTGATTAAGCCAATGAGCTGCCTTGAAGTCGATAGGAGGTCGAGTCCGATGTATCGACGACAAAGAAGCCTATTGGCTCAAGCAGTAAATTCGCGCTTTTAAATTCGCAGGTGGAGAGACCCCTTAATTTGGGAACTTTACAAAGCTGTCGTTAAGTGTATACATATGTTTTAATGGCATTTTTCAATGGGGCTCTTGCAAACTTTTCTTACTAAAGAGTTGATTCTTACCCAAAAACCTTGAAAAAATGACGAGTGCTCTAAAAAGTCACAAAATTTATTTTTAAAATCGGGTTTAATGTAGGAGCTACGCGCAGGTATCATGGGAGATTCCTATCTAATTTGAGACTTAGTATTTCTGTGTTTCCGTAGAGAAAGTTGCAAATTAGACAGGAATCTCCCACGATTCCTGCGAAGCTCCGTCATTAAGATATTGCCGTTACAGCTGTTTTCTGAGTTTGTCACTGATTTGTCGACTTTTTTGCAGTGCTTCCCGACCTTTTCGGTGGTTTTTAGTCTTTACATCAGATTTGACTATTAATTTGCTTATATCGAAAGTTTGCCAGAGCCGTATTTACCGATGATTCCTTTTGTCTGATTAAAAGATTGCGCAGTTTAGTTCAAGGTATGACTGAGATGCATGAAAATACTTGCTTCTGTTTAACCATTTCTCAATCGGTGGAGTTTCCTCCATCACTGAATTTTAAAAAAAAAAAAAAAAAAAAAAAAAAAAAAAAAAATGCGGATTTATTTTGATAATTTAAGGAGGCGATTCCACCGATGTATTGAAAAAAGATGACAGATTAGAGTATTTTCGCGCATTAAAGCCATTTGCGAGTCAGCCAACTCGCGCGTTGGTCTATATCCGTGGCGAAGCGTGCAATTCAGCAAGGTTGTATTTTGTCCGTTTAAACCCATGAAAAAAGGTCGACTGCTGAGGTGTTCACCGAACACCCATTAGTTCGATCTTTTCTATGGATCTAAATAGACTCACTGCAACGTTAGCTACGTGGCCAATGCTTATAGAATTCGGGCTTTAAACTCTAACTATAAACAAATTGGAAACTTCTATAGAAATGTTCGAAAAAAAAGAAGAAAAAAAATCCCCTTACTTTTCCATCGTTATCATTTTTTTCCCCCTCCACAGTTCACGCGATCAAGCGATTTCTGCACCCTCGAAAGATTACTTGAAGAATAATGTGTAACAGCCATCGCTCGTGGTATGGGGCATCAAACTGCGGCAACAACGCATTTCCTCTATTTAAACTGCTGTAAAATAATCGATTCTTAAGGGATGTAACCTGTCCCTCCTAGAATCAATATTTTACACATGTTTAAATGGCAGAGTTTAGAGAAGCATGGCTGCCAAACACCACGAGACGCCACCGATAATGCTCCTGAAATAAGAAACGCAATTTAGATCCTGAATTGGATACCGTTCGTTAACATTTTCGCTGAAATATTTAGGGAGGCATTTCAGCGCGAATGAAGGTCGGTAGGTATTTCATTCCGAGAAGTTTGTGAAACAGTAACAGTCATCAGCCGCTTGGCGCTCAGTGGGTTAAAGGGGCAAAGAGCTGCCGTTTTGCGTATATTTAATGGCAATTTCCTACTCACCGATGATTCCACCGGTTGAGAAGAGTTTTCCTGTTTATTCAACCGGAATTTCGTTTAGGAATTAAAATATTAAACAGAGTTTTTGTTGAAGTAACCGGCATTTTTGCCAAAGTAATCGGACGTCCCGGTGACTGTAGCCGGTATTCCGATTACAGCTATTGATTTTTCCGGTTAGGTAAGTACTAAACAGACGTCTCGTTACGGCAGCAGAAAATTTTTCTCAGTGTAGGTATCCAATTTTTTTCAAATTTTTTGGCAGAGATCCGTAAACGATTCATTGTGAGCCAGTGGTGGCACGTGGAATATGGCAACAATGTCACCCCTCCATTTGATTGTATGTAAAACAATCGATTATTCGAAAGTGAAGCAGCGCTTCACCAGCAATCGATTGTTAAACATAGATTCAAATGGAGCGAAGACATTGTTGCCAGTGAGCCCTCCCAAAAATTAGCATCTGCGACCAGTGGCGGCTAGTGCATTTTGGCAACAATGCTTCCTTCCGTTTGATTCAATGCAAAATAATCGATTAGATAGTGAAGCATCGCTTCACCTGCAATCGATGGTTTTACATGTATTCAAATGGAGGGAAAACATTGTTACCAAATTGCACGAGCCGCCACTGTCTGCGACCCAACAATTGGCCAACATGACGCGCAAGAGTTGGTAGGTAACTCAACCGTCATATACCAGTACCACTTGAAAACAAACTTTCATATAGGTTCAAGTGTCGCCTACAACTTCATATCCACCCTACATTTTACGTCTCTGAGTTTGCGACTGTAACTTATATGTGTTTGAATTTTCTTCCCCCTCTCAACCCTTCTATTTTCCCCCACCTCTCCCCTCTACCCCTCCTCTGAGCCTAAACTCAGCGGCTTTCGGGGCAACTTCCAGGTGAGTGATTCTCTATACTCAAACGTCGAAAACTTTGTTGCTCACACACCCGCAGTTTGCTGGGAATCGACTTAAATTTTATCCCTTCCCTAACCCTGGGTCAACCCCGCGCTGTCAGCATTCAAAATTGAACCCGTTTCCGGAAATAGGGCCCATAAAACAATGGATGTGCTCTTCCCGAGGATTTTGCATTGTGAGTAAATGGAGATATTTACCTGAAGAGCACACCTGTTATTTATGGGTCTTTTTCCCAGAGACGGCTTCAAGTGTCGTTCCCTCTCAGCCCTCTAATTACGAGGATGCATTTTTCATTTTGGCATGTTGTTTCATTTAGAAAGATGTCAGATGGGAGACAGGAAAAGATCTATGTGGATGTGTAAGTGCAGGTTATATATTTTAGCATTTTGCAACTGAGATGTACATACCTATACCTCTTTTAACATACATTCTTCTTGTAGGTACTATGGCTTTCAAGAGAAAGTGTCCCGACAGAAATGTTCATTATTACACCCTGTACGACTGTACGTAGTTGCAAAAAATATTGGGTGTTATGACGTCACTACACAGAATTCCCATTTGAAACAATGTATTTTGGGCGAAACTCGTATCTTTGGAACTATGAAACCTCCACAGAATAAACTGAAAATTTTTTTTGGTGGCGCAGACAAAACCTTTGGTTGGAAAATGACCCACCTAAAGACTTCAGTCGTGCTAACCAAAGGTTTTGTGTGCCTTAATAAAGAGATTTTTCTAGGTGAACCAATGGCTCAACTAAAGTATTTTGCTGGGTTGTCCGACTTTTTGCCCCCTCCAAGCCGAAAATTATAATGATGAGCGAAAAAAAAAAAGGTCATAATATGTTTTGCCCCCCCAAGCCGAACTTGAAATGACGCCCCTGCGTTTTCGACCTTATAAGCTTAATTTAAAACCTTTCAGTGACATTCCAAGGGTTTTAATCATATGTTATGATTGTTCTCTGTGCTTAAAATCGGTCTTGAAAGTTTATAAATGATAAATTGACGAGAAATCTACTTTTCTAATTTGTTACCAATTTTTTGACGATCTAGGACCATAGTGCGCCGGCTCAACGTTTAAATGCGAGCATTCAATTTCAGTTCAATTAAAATAATTAAATCGATGTGGGTAATGAATAAAATTATCCTCCTCCGTGATTCCAGACTCCAGAGTATATCTTCTGCATCCTCAGGGAGCGAGTTTTGTTAAACAATGAAGGAATCGGAGCAACGGAGCTCTGGAAAGTAATAAATTCAACTCTTCCAATGGTCTATACACCTATAAGCCTCCGGTCAAAAATATGGGTATTTATTGAAAGAGTGAAATAGTAAGATATATGGATCCAAGCGTAATCCCGAATGTTCGTTCCGTCCAAGACCCAAACATAAGACTGGGTCGAGTCGGAGTCAGATGGGTCGCACGGCGCGACTAAAGCACCTGGGATACTTGCACTTACGCCTCGTGAGGAAACACAGTGTTGTCAAATTTACCCATAAATCTGAGTCTTAAACAATTATTCATCATCAACGTGCGTCGTGCGTCAGTGATTTATATAAAGAATCCAGTTCAGAGCTGCCGTGTATAATCAATGCTATTTTTTAATTCACCGATGATTCCACCGGTTGAGAAAAGATTACACCGTTCAGTTCAGTGCATGACTGTAATAAACTAAAATACTCGCATCAGTAATCTTTTCTCAACCGGTGGAGTCGTCGATGACTTTAAAAAACTTGCGGATATTTTAATTAATCAACGGAGTTTCCACCGAGTAAGGAAAGATTACAGATCAGATTATTTTCGTGCATTACATCCATACACTGAACTGAACTGTGTAATCTTTTCTCAACCGGTGGAATCATCGGTGAATAGAAAAATAGCATTGCTTATACGCGAAACGGCAGCTCTGGTAATGAACGAAAATTCTCGCATTTGTATTCTCTCATGCATAACCGGTGGAGTCGTGGATGACTTTAAAAAACTTGCGGACTCTTCAATAATGTACCTATAACGGCGATTGCACCGATTGAGAAAAGGTCACAGATGCGAGATGCGGGTATTTTCATGCATTGCAGTCATGAACCGAATCGAACTCTGTAATCTTTGCTCAACCGGTGGAATCACCGGTAAATTGAAAAAATACCGTGAACCGTTTAGCGGATATATATTTAATGGAATTCTTAAATCTATCGGTGAATCTTATGGTTACGGAGCAAATATTATACACACACCAGCTGAGAAGCATGAACATTTAGATGGTTTTAGCGTTACAGAAGTCATAGGTCGCGATCAGCTGTGACTCAGAGTACCTCGGTGAAAAGTAGTATACCGATTGATAGGTAAGCCCGTCACATCTTTTACTACCGGGCCCCAGTACTAATTAGGCTTCTGGGCCCCCTTTGCCCCTTTCTAATGAGAGGTAGGCGGGAAGGCCCCCCCCCCCGACAAACTCCGAGAAATTTTTTAACATTTACCTTCCGAACTATCACTTCTAGCCGTTTAGATTCGAACGTTTTCAAATTAAACTAATCTAAATTTAAATTATTGCTATAGATCCAAGGGTAAATTTTAAGATATTAAAGACAAAGAGCAAGTTTAGTTTCAATACGAGAAAAATAAAAATATTCTTTCAAACTGAATAACATAATTTTACATAGCTCGCCGGGCTCCGGATCCATGGGCCCAGCCGCCCCCCCCCCCCCACCGCCTATGTGACGAGCCTGCCGATAGGAGCTTAAAGAGTAGGCGAAAACAAGTCCAAGACTCAAGATTCGCATCATAATCATGCGGTTTCTAATGCAACCGTTTAGTAGTGTCTGATACTATGGCATTTTTTTTTCTTATCTTTTGTCGGCAATTCTATGCTGGTTGCGATTCTCAACCCGCGAGAAAAGGCCTCCTCCTTCCCTTCAAATCATCTCGCGCGAGTTTTTAGACCTAACCCTTTCATTTACCTACTCACTTGTACAGTGCGGGCAATGAGCTATAACTTTAGAGTGGCACACCAAGGAACGTTCCGCTGGTTCATTGTTGTCACCTAGGGCGCCGCCATCTTGCCGTAAAAATCGATTTTGAGGTTAAGTTTTGTAGGTTGTTTCCGGTCGTTTCGTAAACAAACTCGGGCATCGCCGGAAACGGCCTGCAAAATTTAACCTCAAACCGGAATCTGCCGTCCAAATTCCCGCCAAATTCCGAACGACCTACAAAATTTAACGTCAAACCTTGGAATCTGCCGTCCAAATTCCGCTTTTTCCCAGGATTCCTTCTACCCTGTGTGGCACAAAGTAGACCAGCCCGCTGCCACTCTAAAGTTATAGCTCATTGAGTGCGGGCCGGAGCAGGGAGTCAGCGCTACAGTTGCTCAGGAAAATGAATGAATAAATGAATGAATGAATATGGACGTTCGGGAATACATATATAAATAGAAGGCAGCTCTGAGTTTTAGGATATCAGATGAGAGGGGGTGGAGGGAGAGGGGGTTGATTTCTCCGTAAAATGTTGATTACGGTAATTCCATGAATGTCAAAATTGGAATCAAGATAAATTGCCTCGACAGGAGCAGAGCAGCTACCAGAGCAACCAGTCATCGAGATATGAGACGAACCCCCCCCCCCCCCCCCCCCCACACATCAGAGCGCGAGTTTCGAAAACAGGCGTTTCGTTTATCAGTTTTCGATTTGGGAGGAGTCGTGTCGAGTATACATACATACATACATACATATATATATATATATATATATATATATATATATATATATATATATATATATATATATATATATATATATATATATATATATATATATATATATATATATATAGTATATATATATATAGAGGAAGAAAAACTCCTCCTCCTGGCAAGGATGAAACAATATTTTACCACGATGTGGTGCGCTATTTTCTGAAGAGATCGAGGAGAGAGCGGAGAAGAAGTCTCATAAAAAAGAATGAAACGGAAAGGAGATTCGTCGGAGGATAAGGTTTTAGAAGCCATGCCATGATATACTATAGTTTCTTCGTTCCCTTTTTTCTGAATTTTTTTTTTTTTAATTGGATCAGCGAAAAAGAGTTTGGTGGTCTCGGCGAAGAGATAACGTGTGCAGAATCCTGCGGGACGATTGCGAATCACGATGGCGTATCCGTAGAACTTCGCATTTCTCTCTCTCTCTCTCTCTCTCTCTCTCTCTCTCTCTCTCTCTCTCTCTCTCTCTCTCTCTCCCTCTCCCTCTTCCTCCCCTCTTTGCCCTTTAAAGACACGTCTTTGCAAAGGATGGAGATATCGGTGCAACTTCAGGGAACTGTCGATTTGTGGACAAAGAGGGAATCCAGCGACGGTTCCATCGGTGGATAAAAAGATTACTGGGTTATTCCGGGTAAAATGTAGCATTTGTTACATTTTAAAACTGTATTTTTTGGCTTTCAAGACAATAATCTGGTTTAAAAACATCAATCCAACTGTTTTAAGCTTCCTCACTTGTATTTTTTGCAGCAATTTTTTTTTTTTTTTTTTTTTTTTTTTTTTTTTTTTTAAAGCAACAGCGAACGCCCATTTGCTATTTAAGTGCCGTGAATAAATTTACATAAATGTTTTGCCACCGTGGTAGTCGGAAAATCTACCATGGTGGAAAAAACACTCGATCGCGGTTGCTGAGGCTTTTTCAGCAATCCTGGTAGAAAATATGAAGATCTGACTGTTTTTTCCGTGTGAGGCTATAACAAATGAGGCAAGCAAACCAGAATCAGATCGTCTATATGTTGTCACACTTTGGGATAGAACCTCTCAGTGGCGTAGCGTGCAATTTGGCAACATTGTATTGTGTCCATTTAAACCCATGGAAAAGATCGAACAACTGGGTGTTCGGTGAACACCTTCGCATTCGATCTTTTACACGGGTTTAAACTTTAAATGGACACAATACACAACGTTGCCAAATAGCACGCTGCGCCACTGGAACCTCTAACATAGCATCAGTATACAGGGTGTTAATTAAAATAGGTTCCACTCAAGTTATCTCGAAAACGGTTGCGAATTTAGAAAATCGCTCAAACACGTGTTCAATGATTTCGAGGGGGACACCTTTTAAGGGGGTCGCCAATTTTGGGGCCCCCTCCAGGGGGCCTCTAGGGGGTGCACCACCCCCCTAAATCCAATACTTCAAATGGGGACCCCCATTTTTTATTCGATAATTGAAAAGAAGACAAAATTCTAAGACTTTCAGCACAAACCGGAAGTCGATATCGTTTTTAGTTTTCGATATATCGAAGTTCAAAGTTCGATATGGACCCATTTTCAAAAATTCACAACTTCCTTTTAAATTATCCAAATTTAAAAACTTTAGGTTCAAAATGTTCTATAAAGCAAGCACTTTTCAGAAAAAAATACAAACTTTCTGGAAAATTTACCAAAAGGGGGTTACTGAACTCCTAAATTTTTTTGAAAATTTCGAACTTTTCAGAGGCTGTAGAAAAAAAACTACTTCAAATTTCAAAAAACGCTGAAACATGGGTTCGCTTATTTTATAAGTCGAGCATTTTGGCGCAAACCGGAAGTCGATATCGTTTTTCGTTCTCGAGATCGAAATTATTCGAGCGAATTATTGAAATTTGATCAACATCGAACTTTGACCTTCGATATCTCGAGAACGAAAAACGATATCAACTTGCAGTTTGCGCCAAAAGGTTTGACTTGAGACGTGCTTTCGAACGATGTATCACACAATAGGTTTTTATGACATCGTCCTTTAAAATTGTCAAATTTGGGGGGCCGTGACCCCTGCTCCCGCCCCCCCTGGGGGGCCTAAGAATTTTTGACCCCCTGAAGAGATGTACCCTTTCAAATAAGCGAACCCATGTTTCAGCGTTTTTTGAAATTTGAAGTAGTTTTTTTTCTACAGCCTCTGAAAAGTTCGAAATTTTCAAAAAAATTTAGGGGTTCAGAAACCCCCTTTTGGTAAATTTTCCAGAAAGTTTGTATTTTTTTCTGAAAAGTACTTGCTCTGTAGAACATTTTGAACCTAAAGTTTTTTAAATTTGGATAATTTAAAAGGAAGTTGTGAATTTTTGAAAATGGGTCCATATCGAACTTTGAACTTCGATATATCGAAAACTAAAAACGATATCGACTCCCGGTTTGTTCTGAAAGTCTTAGAATTTTGTCCTCTTTTCAATTATCGAATAAAAAATGGGGGTCCCCATTTGAAGTATTGGATTTAGGGGGGTGGTGCACCCCCTAGGGGCCCCCCGGAGGGGGCCCCAAAATTGGCGACCCCCTTAAAAGGTGTCCCCCTCGAAATCATTGAACACGTGTTTGAGCGATTTTCTAAATTCGCAACCGTTTTCGAGATAACTTGAGTGGAACCTATTTTAATTAACACCCTGTATAGCTTATTGATTGGTCCACCTCGTTTCTGTGTAAGTACTCTTCATTTATATCCGTCTGAAATTTGGCGCAGTCAAAGTTCGCAACCAATCCATTCTGACCCTTTGTACGGCTGCAGAGTCTAACATTCGAACCAAAGTGTGAGTGTGTGAGTGGAGCTCTGCGCCTATACTAGTCCGCAAGAGTCCCTGAGCTCATAAGCCCAAGAGCAGGGACTCGGGGACTCGGATCTCGGCGGGACCCTAGGCGGGTGAGAGAGTGACAGGATTCATTTATCCCAAAGTCATCGGGATTGGCGCGGCGGTTCTGCCGGGGCCAGGACCGGGCGCGGTCACGATGGCCGAGTGGCCTCCGTCGCCGCTGCGAACTTGCAGAGGGCCGAAAAGAAATCCTTTTCGCTGGAGTCTCGTCTCGTCGCGTCGTGCGTTGCAAATTGCTTCCCCGCGCCTGCCTCTTCCAGTGATCGTCGCGTCGTCCTGCAGGTACAGACATACGAAAACCTGCTTTTGCTCGTCAAAACCTCCGTGCTGCTCCGTACGTATAGGCCACACGCCACACCGCAGCTTTGTTCTAGTCCGCCGGATCCCGCAGTTTCAGTTCATCTCGCTCTCTCGAACCCTACTAATTACTGCCAATTTACATAGACATCGCGGTTTCCTTGATATCCGCAGTGAAGTTCACGCGACGCGACGCGACTGCTTCCGCGGCGCGGCGATGCGCCACACAATGCAATGGAACTTGCGAGCTTTTGGAGGCCATTCATTATTTCAGTTTTATTATATTTTATCGTAGTAATATCATTCATTCTAGAGTCCCTGCATAAAACTAATTCATCATAAGTAATTCATCATATATAGAGGAAGCTGCGATGGGGCTCTTGCAAACTTTTGCTATAGGGGATTGAAGAGTTGATTCTTGCATAAAAGCCTGTAAAAATGAAGATGAGCACACTAAAAAATCACGAAATTCACTTGGGCTTAACCACTTTTAGGCCAAGCCTGAGTAAACTCGTTTTTTCTCTTCTATATAGTCTATTTCAAATTGCATAGGCGTAGCGTATCAGGGGCTAGAGGGGGCTATAGCCCCCCCACTTTTTTTGGGTGGAGGGGCTAAAAATCGGGGCTAAAATATTACGGAGGGGCTAAAACTGACTGGGAAAAATCGTCGTATTCTATTCTAGGTAATTTTAAACATCCCTTTGAGACGAGAAGCAAAAAAAAAAAAAAAAAAAAAAAAAAAAAAAAAAAAAAAAAAAAAAAAAAAACCTTCACTTTTTAGCCCCCCCCCTCCACTTTTTTTTGGTCACGCTACGCCTTTGTCAAATTGAATCAGTCTTCATTCCGAATAAACGCAAATACAGATGAAAACTCTACAAGATAAGGTCTCGTCGGGCGCCCACAATTCGTAGGATAGGCAATTACAACTCCACTGAGTACGAATAGTTAACTACCTTCCCTGTATGAATGGAGGAAAGGTGTTCTCTTGAACTAACCTGGCCATTAAAGGGTTAATGGGGGAGAAACGCAGGTTTCATGGGAGATTGCTATGGGACATTGCTACCTATCTCTGTGTTTCTGTAGAGAAAGTGCGACTTACTAGACAGCAGAGTTGGGCAAATGGGGGTAGCAATCGATTACTCGATTACCGAGTAATCGTAATCGTCGTTTTTTCGGAGGGTGATTTTATGGTAATCAGTGCTGATTTTTTACAAACCACCCATCTTATTTGTTGCAGAAGAAATAGATCTGTCGAAAAGACCCTAAACTTTATTACTATTTATTTGTGAATAAAACATTTGTTTCCATCCAAAGATTTAACGATTATCGATTACCCAGTAATCGTGTAATTGATTACGCTCCTATTTGCCCAACTGCTGCTAGACAGGAATCTCTCATGACACTTGAGTTGAAGCGCCATTACGAACTTGCCGTGTAGCAGATATGTGAGTCTGTTTCTGAATTTTAGACTTCCTTAGTGTGATTTTCGTTGCGGTTTTTACATCTGATTGGACTATTCATTTGCTCACAGCAAAAGTTTGCAAGAGTCCCCTTAGATGAGATTCTCCCATTGTGAATCGCTCATTCGACCGCCATCTTTGAATTTCGTTACACGCATTTATTGAGTTTGTGAGAAGATTTTGAGACTTTTTGATCCTTTCAGTATACAAAAAATTATCCGGAAAAACGACCAATGAGACTATAGATGATCGTAAAAGTGTACATAGACCTTCCGTTCTCCTTACGGCGGTATTTTATTTTCGTTAAAAAACGTATCTCACTGACTTTCACTTTTTAAATCACGCAGGGCTTGGGCAGGCATCTCACTTTTTTAAATTTTTTCTTCCTTCGTCATCCCCCTCCTTTATCTCCCCTCCTAACACCCACTTTCTCAACATCGAGTTTTTTCCTCCTACCTTTTCCTCTTTTTTTTTTTTCTAAGTTGTTTCAAGTGAGCCAAACTTGCCAACTTGCCAACTTGACAACTTACTGGAGAGGGGAGGGGGAGATGCCCGAAGAAGAGGGCGCAAGGGCGCATTCCCTGGGAGCCCTTTTGTTTCCGCTCTCCTAAGCACTTTTGTTTTCTTCCGCTACGATTAAACATGAAATTTTCAACGCAAGATGCTAATCATAATTCTGCTCGCAATTATATCTGCATCAGAAAGTTTTTAAGGGAAAATTTCAGCCACGCTCAGCGCCAACGCAACGTCAAGCCATTCGCAAAACTCGGGAAACTGAAATATTTTAGTCTCCCTCCTTCAGTTGCCCGATTGTGCAGGGTAAGCCTCGATAAAGGCCCATTACAACGGCCTTGCACTGAAAAAAAAAAGCTATAGTCATAACACCGGATTCTAGTGATATTACTAGAAGCACAGCGATGTGAACGACAGAAAGTCTAGTACTTTGACCAGAAAATTCTGGTGTTAATACCAGAATATAGTCATAGAACTAGAATTTCCTCAAAATGTTCAAGAACTGGTATCTGGACTTCTCTTAATTGTACTATCCCTCACATAGATTTACATATTGTCATGCTTCTGGTACTCTTATTTCTCGGAGGGCACTGATAACGTCGACACCCACAACGTCGACAAAAATTCAATGTCGACGTTGCGAGTCGACGTTGTGGGTGTCGGTGTCGACGTTATCAGTACCCTCCTTATTTTTCAGTGATAGGATAGACGATTTTAGTGATGACGTCATGACGGAGTGAGCGTTCCACGCGGAGAAACATGTTAAATTAAATATAATCAGAGCCTCTCATTAAAGGTTCTCGAAACGAAATTCTGGCAGTTTTGAGGAAAGTAACCGAAAGTTCTTGTCTGTTTAAGGAGAATTCTAGGTGTCAAAAGCTAGAATTTCTGGGAGAAAATGACTAGAATTCTATTTAAATAAAAGACCAGAATTCTACTTAAAAAGACCAGAATTCTACTAGCAACTGCCAGAACTTCTTCTCGAGTACTTGTTATTAGACTCTCGGCCACTTAAAGTATAGATCATCAAAATCCTTGCAAACTATCTCTCTCACTCTTACTTGATTCCTCTGTGCTGCAGCGCTGCTGTCTCACTCACATCGCCAAAATCGTAAACAGGGACATCTTTTGTAATTTTTTGTTGTTGAAAAATCGAATTTGTCAATTCATTCTAATGCAGGTTAAAACAGGTAATGTCGTATAAGAAAAGTCCTCGTATATAGGTACGAATTTCGATTTTAGAAAGAGATACACAATAGTCACTTGGGATAGTTTTGTCCAGGGCTGCCGTATTGCGTATAATCAATGCTATTTTTCTATTCACCGATATTTCCACCGGTTGAGAAAAGATTACACAGTTCAGTTCAGTGTATGAATGTAATGCACGAAAATACTCTGATCTGTAATCTTTCCTTAATCGGTTGAACCTCCGTTAATTAATTAAAATATTCGCAAGTTTTTTAGGGTCATCGACGACTCCACCGGTTGAGAAAAGATTACAGATGCGAGTATTTTAGTTTATTACAGTCATGCATTGAGCTGATCTGTGTAATCTTTTCTCAACCGGTGGAATCATCGGTGAATTGAAAAATAGCATTGATTACACGCAAAACGGCAGCCCTGGTTTTGTCACATATGATCGCAACCGATATGAGAGCGCATTATTAGCTAACAGTTGGTTCCATGTAACGTCGTATTCTACCAAAATCGTCGATTCAAAGCCTAGCTGCTTTTAAATACGAAATTGTCATTCAAAAACTCAAAGTCCACAAATAGTGAAAAGAATTTGGATTTGGCAGCCAACCTGCGCATGACATCGCTCCTAGACTATAGGCAACCTGCACTTCATCGGCGATGATGCAAGATTTGAAAATTGTTCGGCACAACCCGGCAACCCGGCTCTTCTCGCGCCTTGATTTTGAGCGCTTTACAGTAGCGCACCGAGAGTTTCTTCATCTCTCTCTTTTCTCCATTAAGAAACGTATGTTAGACAAGGATGGACAAGGGGATAAAACCCCCTCCTTCTGTCCTTTTCCTACTCATACATTCAAATGGGAAATGAGAGAGATGGAAGATATCCTGGTTGCGCCAGTGCCGCTTTACATTATTATTAATGGGATCCCTTCAGTTTGAGAAGTGAACCCTGACATATCCTGCGATAATACGCAGTTAATTTAGCTTACATCAGCGTGACAAAGATGCTTTGATTGAAGTATTAAAAATCACTTGTTAAATAATCTTTCTGTCGAGAATCGAGGCTCTTGTATGGCCATGGATCGAGACCGTGGATGAATGAAATATTGAACCTCATGCAGGAACCTAGGGGCATTGGCGTACGCGGGGGGGGGGGGGGGGGGGGGCTGGCCAAGGGGCTGAAGCCCCCCAGACCTCAGATTTTTGGGGGTGGAGGGGAAGGGGGGAATAATTTTCAGTCAAACGCTTATCAGTGCGAACCCCTCCCAAGAAAAATCCTGCGTACGCCACGGGGGAGGGGGGGAACATGTGACCAATTAATTATCAATTTATAAAACGAAAACCCTCCTCTCCGTCAGAAGAGGCTCCACAAAAGCGACGCCTTGCAATAAATTAGTGGCAACACTCCAAAGTTTACGTTTTCTGTTTCAAATTATTCCTCTTGCATGAAGTTATCTCCAGTTTTTTTATTTCTTACTTTTATTATAGTTTTGTTTTAATTTTTGATTTATCTTTTCCTGCAGCCTTTGGATGCGATCATTCACTCAATAGTGAAAGACACAAGATATTTATCTAACAAAACAAACAAAAAACAAAAACAACATTAACAACAAAAACTGGGTTTCCAGGGTTTCCAGAAGGGGGTTTGTTTTCCTGTGGATGCCTTTTTTGTCCTTGATTATTATCATTTTTCAAAGTCTATAGTATAGATTATAGACTATAGGTCAGTTGCGCTGTCAACATAATCGACTTTTGATGCTTGATTCTTATAGATTATGCCGAAAAAATAACAATGAGTTTTGTTCCATCGAAATCCGTTCAGAAATAAGCGAGATATATCCATTTGAAAATGACGACATTATTGCGTCATTTCGTCGTTTTCCGCCATTGTCCGCCACTCGTGTATCTTTACACCAAGCTTGCAGTGATGCAAGAATGAGTCATTATAAAAAAAACAACACTTGCCAAAGAAATTTCAAACTTTTTAACTTTAAAATCCGCCAATTTACCGTGAATAAATGATAAACAATAATAAAACACACCCCGATAACACTATAGCCACGGAAACAGCAACAACTACGAACATAAAACAAGCAGGTAAGCTCCGATACATTGCATGTATTGGAAAAGCGTGCCTGTGAATTGTAAACATAAAAATCTGCGCATAAGTTGTTTCATTTGGTCTTCTGCTCTGCTGGGTTTTGCAGAAATAAGTTTTGCATAAAGGCTTACGCATACATGGTTTAAATATATTTATTATAATGTAGTTCATGGGAGAAGATTTGTCAATTTATTGTATATTATTTAAGGTACAGGAAGTGCTGTTGGAGCTTTGATTAAGAAAATATGACAATGTATATGCATTTGAGACGGAAATTTGAAAAAAAATTTTTGAGTCGTTGTTTTTGCAGTGACACATTACAATTGGTTCAGTGTTTTGTTCATTTGTGGATTACAGCTGTTTGAAATGCATCAGCAATTCTTAAGGAGACATTGTAGTATGTAACTAACATATGAATTGAATAAATAGATTTATAATATACATGAATGATTCAATAATGACAATTTGGATGAAATCACTGATTATAGAGTATTTGAAGTTTAAATGATTCGATTCTGCGTTGAATGGATGTAAAAGATTCTATTTATAATTTAATAAAATGAGAAAGAAAAGATAGGTAGGCCATGGTTTTGTTGGTGGAATATGGTGATGAAAGGTAAAAGAAGGTAATTAATAAATGTCTACATATTGATAGAGACGAAATAGAGTCATTCCTTTCAATATCTGAATTTTTAGACACAGTATTGGCCGATTTGGATCTGAAAATTAAACAATTACAATTAATGTCAATAAAAGCAATTCCTGCTATGTTTTCATTAAAGGCTTTACTGTACAGAGAAACCTTATGGTGAATACTCAAGATAAAATTAGGCTGAATCATCTACTTGGAAAAAATGCTATGATTAGCATCCAGTAAAAACATTACAGACGTACATACTAATTGAAGTATTAATAATTTATGCATCAACTTTGACAACTATAATTAGTGTAGTCCCCTACTTCATTGCGATGCGTCCCTTCAAGCAAACAGAGTTGCTTACCAGAGTTGCAGAGTTTCTAGCCTTTCATTCGATGACATTCTATCAATGAGAAGCAAAAAAAAATACGCATATAAAAGCTTCCACCCCTCCCCCCTCTCCATACATGTGCTTATTTTACAAAATTGGCCGTATAGTGGTACCTTTGATGATTACATTTAATTTTTGAATTCTCTCAAAGAGAGCAAGTATAGTCTGGCCTCAGCGCATGAGATTTCAATTATTTTACTCATCGGACAGTGATTAAATACCAGAGGACCTGAATAGAATAAAAGAAGTCTACTATATTTTATATACAAAGTGAGCCAGAGCATCCGTTGCTGGCATTTTTCTCGAAAATTACTGAAACAAATGATTTGAAACAAAACAATCAGACAGAAAATTGACTCCAAATTTTTCATTTCTGATATTTTCATAAGCTCTTGACAACCTCTTGGGGTGTATTCTGGGGGGTTCAAACACATTTTTCAACTTTTCTCGAAAAAACCCTCAATGCAGATGTAAAAATTCATTTATAATCTAAAAGTAGAGAAAAAAAATTGTTTTATAAGTTTGAAAAATAGGCGCAACGTAGGAATCTGAACAAGAAACTTCTGTGAAGAAAGCCGATTTTATAAGCTTTCAGATGGCGCAAACCGCGATGCCGAAAAACATTTCGTTCAAGAGTTATGACCGCGCAAAGTTTCAAATCTAGGCCAAAAATAGGGTTCCGACTTTCGATTCTACAAAAAAATTTGTTGCTCCACCAATAATCGATGAAATTCATTGAAACTTGGTGGAAGCGGGTTTTTTGGGTCGCTGAATTTATTTTTGACATAAGTTTTTCAAAATTCTCAAATCATATATGGCCGCCATAGTTTTTCGTTCAGATTCCTTCATTGCGCCTATTTTTCAAACTCAAAAAACGGATTTTTGGAAACTTCAAAAGTAAAACAAAACGCAAAAAAAAGGGTCAAATATTTTTGAACTAAACACTGTAGCACATCAATCGAAAGATCTTTAAAATACGCATCTTTATGTGCAAAGTTCACGTCAATATCTATTTTCGTTCAAAAGTTATGGAGCATTGGAGGTTTTGACTTTGACCCCCTGCACTCCCGCTCCCAGTTGACCAAATTCAAAAAACTGCAGATATTCTGAAAGATGATGCTTAGCTCTATCATCCCTGAAAGTTTCATCCATTTTTGAGGGGGGGGGCACTCCTAATGGTAGCTGGATAGACCCCTTTTCATCAAAACAAATACCATTAATTGAGCCTGTCTCGTCCTCTAAAAAAATAATACAAAAACCATAACTTCGCTTACACTTTCGAACAGGCGTTAATGTTGTAACAATTCCCGAAACTAAAAAATTAAAAGAATACTGATCTAATTGGTTTATTTTAATGAGATTCATTTTCAACCCATAAAAGATTGAATGTTAAAAATTGCGCTTAAAAAAAAAAAAAAAAAAAAAAAAAAAAAAAAAAAAAAAAATCATTTATCAGCTGATCAAATAAAGGCAAAGAAACGTGACTACTTCATTCCGCGCTCTCTAGCGGGTTCTTCTTGAAGCTTTACTTTTGTGAGAAGGTATCCTATAAGTAAAACCATGATCTGTATCGGTTTTATTTCGCGCCCTCTATTCGAAAATATCAGCTGACTCTAGACATTCACAGAGAAAGATTATCAAATTTTTGAACAGGTGAGCCGCAGTGCAGCCAATGCAGCCAAACAATCACCGGCTGCAAAACAATAATAAATAAATAAAAAAAAAACATCACACAACGACTCGTTATCGGCCGCCCGTACGAAAAAACCCCGATTGTACTTTAAAATCAATTATATATTCAATAAACGTAACAAAATAACCCAAAAACAATGTCCAACATAACAAATTAATCATAAAAACAAACAAAAATTTATTCATCGTAAAACCAACACAGCAGAGTAAAATTACAACAAAGTTGGCAACATAAAACGCAAAATATTACCTCACCGCACTCCACTTACCCCTCAAAAGTGGTGAGTCCGTCGTTTAATTGGAATTATAAAAAACTAAAGCATTAAAATGAATCCAATTATTTTTGCTGCAAACTTTAGAAGGTACGATTTTATAATTGCACCATTGCAATCCTCAAAACGCAACAGCCACGACAGGAAAAAATCACAAAATTCAAAAACAGCCGATTTTCAACTTTAGGCCACTCAGCATAGGAATACACGTGGAAAGCATAGGCTGCCTTATTACATTGTATACATTGTATTATATTGTTAGCAGCAAAACGATCGGAATAAGC
The DNA here is from genome assembly GCA_011764245.1 of Trialeurodes vaporariorum. NCBI lineage: Eukaryota > Metazoa > Arthropoda > Insecta > Hemiptera > Aleyrodidae > Trialeurodes > Trialeurodes vaporariorum. The sequence continues at coordinate 22,187,372 of VMOF01000379.1, forward strand.
GTGCCATGTTCCATGGGCACGCTTAAAATGAAATGAAATACGGCGGCGAGCTTTCGTGAGCAAAGTGGTTGGCAGCACTGCACAGTTCGGCGTAGCTGTAGTGGGAACATGCAAGTCGGCATGATCTAAGTAAACAGGTCGGTCCGTCCAGACCGGAAACGGGTTGAGTGTGCCATCGCGTATATTTCGACTACCAATATGGCGGAGTAAACAAAAACGCTGACAGACTGTCTTCGAAATGTAATTTTCCTCATATAGTTGATCAAAATGTTCGATAAATGACTGAAACTTGTTTATGAGGGTTCTAGAATGGTTCTAGAATTAATTGCATGCCTTTTGGCTCTGTTTTATTGTTCAATAATGTGTGCTTTGTGTAAAATAATGAGTGACGATATCACCGCGCCGCGCCGTTGTCAAATTCTCATTTGCCCATTTGCCCAAAGCTGATATATTACGTTATAAAAGTTAAAATATAATGTTGAGTGGCATGAAAATATTCCTTAGATCCTAGTGAACAAGTTTCAGTCACTTATGGGACGTTTTGATCAATCGTAAGAGAACAATTTGTATTAAACGACAGCTAGTCGGCTTTGCGCCCCTATTCTCATTTTGCCCAAAGCTGATGCATTATGTTGTAAGAATAATAATATAATGTTAAGTGGCATGAAAATCTTCCTTAAATCCTAGTGAACAAGATTCCGTCATAAAATGGACGTTTTGATCAATCATAAGAGAGAAATTCGTATTAAACGACAGCTAGTCGGCATTTCTCCATAGGCTTCACTGTTAAAAAAATTCTCATTTGGGCAAGTCTACGTATTTCGTCCCAAGTGCAGTAACATAATGTTAATAGGCCTAAAAATCTCCCTTATATCCTAGTGAACAAGATTCAGTCATAAAATGGACGTTTTGGTCAACCATAAGAGAGAAATTTGGAGTTAACGACAACTAGTCGGCATTTCTCCATAAGGTTCAATGTTAAAAAAATCGCGTCTTGGGCAAGGCCGGCGTAGTGCAAACATAGGGGTTGGTGTTTCCGGTGAATCGCTAACGGACCGACCTGTTTACTTAGATCATGCAAGTCGGTCCAAACTTGACGACAAAATGACGCAATAATGTCGTCATTTTCAAATGGATATATCTCGCTTATTTCTGAACGGATTTCGATGGAACAAAACTCATTGTTATTTTCTCGGCATATTATATAAGAATCAAGTGTCAAAAGTCGATTCTGTTTACAGTGCAACTGACCTATAGAGTATAAGATAAACACTTCAGTATAGCCGACACTCCTAAAACTTGCAACAGTACCCGGCACCTAATTTTCGCAATGTGAAAAATATTAGTTTAGTGCGGCAATTTAGGTGTTATGTCGCGTATTTTTTTCCGAATGTTTCACACTTGAGGTCTCAGAAAAAAAAAACCACACAAAACATCAGTATTGCCACAAAATAACTAATACTTTTCACATTGTAAAAAAAGTAGGCCGGCTACTGGGGTGTTTATCTACCTTTAGACCATTTCAAAATAAGTATCAAAACAGATTTTTAACTTATCTCATAATATAAATAAACTGGACCCGGGGGGGGTGGCTTCCGTCACTTTTAATATACATGTCTCTCTCATATATTTTTACTTTCGCTTTTATTTCTTCTTTTTCTTTTTTCTTTTTTTCTTGTCCAAAAGATCCGTGGCGGAAAGAGGTTGTTTCATCGCCCATAAGGAATGGGCTGAGAATGGATTTCCTTCATTTTTTCAGGGCTGATAGAGCTATTCTTGGGGAGTCTAAAGCTGGCCTGTTTTTTATTTTTGTCTTCTTAGAACCGAGAGGGCGGGGGGTCAAAGGTAAAACGGTTTTTCGGCCATAACTTTTGAACGGTTAAAGATATTAAAACAAACTTTTTTTTAATCGAAAGATCTTTTAAAGACCTATTTTTTGATATGTATGATATTTCAAAAATATTGAATTTTAGTTGAGTTATTGCATTTTCAAAATTTTGGAAATTCCAAAAAATAAGTTTTTTGGATTTTTTTCATATAGGGATCGCACTGAGGAAAACAGAGAACTGTTTCAAAGAAAGCTCTTGTTTTACCGGTTTAAATGAGCTAAAGTTCGTTTTCGGGAAATGATTTGTCCTTGAGTTATGAATTTTTAAAGTGTCAAAAATCGCTATTTTTGGGTTCCCAGCGGCAGCGACGAGGCCGAAAAAAATCATTTCTCCGCATGTAGAGGACGAAATTCAATAAAAATCGGTATCAGGGGGTTTTTGAGGTCGCAGAGTTCAATTCTGCCGTCAGATTTGAAGAATTGTGAAATCCAAGATGGCTGCCGAGTATATGGAGGTCGGCAGCCATCTTGGATTTCACAATTCTTCAAATCTGACGGCAGAATTGAACTCTTCGACCTCAAAAACCCCCTGATACCGATTTTTATTGAATTTCGTCCTCTACAGGCGGAGAAATGATTTTTTTCGGCCTCGTCGCTGCCGCTGGGAACCCAAAAATAGCGATTTTTGACACTTTAAAAATTCATAACTCAAGGACAAATCATTTCCCGAAAACGAACTTTAGCTCATTTAAACCGGTAAAACAAGAGCTTTCTTTGAAACAGTTCTCTGTTTTCCTCAGTGCGATCCCTATATGAAAAAAATCCAAAAAACTTATTTTTTGGAATTTCCAAAATTTTGAAAATGCAATAACTCAACTAAAATTCAATATTTTTGAAATATCATACATATCAAAAAATAGGTCTTTAAAAGATCTTTCGATTAAAAAAAAGTTTGTTTTAATATCTTTAACCGTTCAAAAGTTATGGCCGAAAAACCGTTTTACCTTTGACCCCCCGCCCTCTCGGTTCTAAGAAGACAAAAATAAATAAATTGTAGGGAATACCCTACGAACACTTTCTCACATCAAATTTAATCTGGGGGAAACCCCCAGACCCCCTTAAATATTCTGGGGGAAACCCTCAGACCTCCCTTAAATATTCTGGGGGAAACCCCTAGACTCCCCTCAAAAATTAGGGGGAAAACCCCAGACCCCGTTTCATATTCAGTGGGAGACCCCCAGACATCCCCCTCCTTCAATATTCTGGGGGAGACCCCCAAACCGCCTTCACGTTTCCTTTCCATTCAATGAACAAAGAAAGATGAAATAGGAAGGAACGAGTCCTGATATTCAAAGTTCACCTGTTGACATCAGAAAGCCTTCAATCCGGAGTGTATGCAATTTTGTAACGCAGCTGTAGGTATAGTTGTCTACTTGAAAATTTGAAGGCCACTTGAGACCCCTGACTTCAATTCTCAAGTTGTTCTCAACCAGCTTTCCAGCTATTTTGGATTAGAATGTAATCGTTTTTTCTTCTTTCAGTTACAACCATTCTATTTGTTTTAGTAGTTTAATTTTCCCTTCAGTTTTTATGGCTTGGAGCGATCCTTCACTCATAACAATATTTGGTTTCCTCCTTTAGAATGTGGACCTATAAAAGAATTTTTCAGCTTAATATGGATCAAGCTCTTCTTCAAAAACTTACTTTGGTTGTAGATTATGTGTGCCAAGTTCCTTAAAAAGTCATCCAGCCAATAGTGATTGACTCCACTTTTTATTTTCAACTTTTTCACTTTTATTCTCTTTTTTGGTTTGATCACACCTATTTTGTTTTTTAAAAGGGTTTTAAAGGGGTTTAATAGTACAACGATAAGTAGTTTATTTTTTTTAGGCTATCTGTAAATTGTTTTGCCAGTATTCGTCAAAATTACTCCAGTCATACTTGAATTATTATGAATATTATGTTCATACTTTTATTAACTCGATTCTCCATATTTTACTGAACACCACTTATACTGCCTTTTGAAACGGTCTCAATGGTACTTTATGATGACTATATCAGGAAAATATTTTAGTTCTTTGGTAATATATTGTGTGTACAAAGTCTCATGAAAGTTCATTGAACCAATATCGATCGACTCTACTTTTTATTATTTAATTTTACTTTTTCACGTTCATTCTCTTTTTTGGTTTGATCACACCTATTTTGAGTTTTAAAAGGGTCTTAAGGGTTTGATAGTACAACGATAAGTAGTTTATTTTTTTTAGGCTATCTGTAAATTGTTTTGCCAGTATTCGTCAAAATTACTCCAGTCATACTTGAATTATTATGAATATTATGTTCATACTTTTATCTACTCGATTCTCCATATTTTACTGAACACCACTTATACTGCCTTTTGAAACGGTCTCAATGGTACTTTATGGTGACTATATCAGGAAAATATTTTAGTTCTTTGGTAATATATTGTGTGTACAAAGTCTCATGAAAATACATTGAACCAATATCGATCGACTCTACTTTTTATTATTTAATTTTACTTTTTCACGTTCATTCTTTTTTTTGGGTTGAATCACACCTATTTTGATTTTTAAAAGGGTCTTAAGGGTTTTAATAGTACAACGATAAGTACTTTATTTTATCATAGGCTGTCTGTAATTTTTTTCTGCCAATATTCATCAATATTAGTCTAGTCATACTTGAATTATCCCAATTTTTCTCTTTTTTACCCATTTTACCAGTGATTTTAATGGAAACCATTTTCATCCATAACTAACCTAAAAATTAAAATTTCAAAAAAACAAAAAAAGTCCCTCTGGGGAATGTTAAAAGCAACCTTTCTGCAAAATTTGAATTCATTTGGACTTATTGTGCAAAAGTTATGCTGGGATACGGACGGACTCACGGACTCACGGACTCACGGACGCCACAAAAATGTTTCGCATTTACCTCTCCAAACCACATATAATTAAGAAATATTAAAATGTCATGGATAGATGTTCTTTAGGATAGTATTAGGCATGATGAGAGCCAATTATTTCATAATTATCATGATTGACTTAGTCGCAGCGGGACAAGTATCGAAACAAAATGCATCAAAAATCTCTGCGCCATTGCAATACTTTCTCAATTTTTCTAATTTCATTAGAGTGAGAAAGTAAAAACAGGCCAGCTTTAGACTCCCCAAGAATAGCTCTATCAGCCCTGAAAAAATGAAGGAAATCCATTCTCAGCCCATTCCTTATGGGCGATGAAACAACCTCTTTTAAACGTTGTTGTCAAAACTTTTCTATAATTCACGATGTCTATACGTAACTGTTGCTCTTAGTACCCACGAATTAAAATTTTGTCCCAACGAAAAATAATTTTTCCACTAAACCAATGGCGAAGCGTGCAATTTGACAACTATGCAATGGTGCTTTTCTTCTATTCAAGTCTTTGTAAAATAATCGATTCTTTTGGGAGCAATCGCTTCAAAAAAAGTTGATTATTTTCATACGGAGGTTTAAATGGAGTAACACCAATGTTGCCACATTGCACGCTTTGCTGTACTGCCGCTTAATAAACACACGAGCTTCCTGAAAACCATATTTAAACATGATTATTATTAATTGAGAAACTGAAACTTGTTCTAACTTTTCTCATTGATTATATAGACTCGAGTCATATCTGTATTCAAACTTAAATCGAAATGAACCGGGACCCTCTTAGCATAACAACTTTGGCCGGCCATATTCTTCGACTTTCTCTGTCTCTTCAACCTCAATTTCTTGCGCCCGGTTTCTCAAAATTCCGAGAAGAGGGTTCGCGACTCTCCAACGGGACGAAGGGTAGTAAAAAAAAGTCCAAAGTTTTGGTTTAGCATGCAAAACGTTATCTCTCGGACTTAAATTAAGTTGCGGATGTCGCGAAGTATCTAGATTATGAAATTTATTTCAGAGGAGAAGTGGAGTTAGAGGGTGGCGCATCGTTGTGGTAGGCGACGAGAACTGAAAGAAGGGGGGTGGGTGGGGGAGGGGGAGGGGGGAGTGGGAGTGGCGCAACTTTACAATTGTTATTCCGATCATAACCTTATCGAAGTGCATTCAGCCGGACGCAAATTGAACTTGCATTGTTGCGGCGAGAGAAACTATTTCCTCCCGAAAAAGGCAACTTTGTGAAAGAAGATTGAGTTTTAGGCGAGTTTCCGGTGATGGTTCATGCCTTTTACAACCGTATAAAAATGATTGAATACAGGATGAGAAAATTGCAAAATTCAATGGTGCTGGTTAAAAATTGATATCCTATAAATTAGAAATTTATTTTAAAAAAACGTATACACACTAAAAAAAAATAGCTCCTAAATTATAGTACCTAATATATTACCAGAAGCACAACGATATGTGAAGTTGTAAACTACAGAGAGTCTATAGTACTTTGACCAGAAAATTCTGGTGTTGGAACCAGAATATGGTTACTGAACTAGAATTTGCTCAAAATTTTCAAGAACCATAGTACTATGACTTTCAAAAGAAAGTTCCCAGGTTGAAATTTTTACTCTTTTAAATCTTGGCAACCTATAAACAATTTTGTGGGCTTTCAAGTGTTCGAAGACTTATCAGAATATTTCCTTTCAGAGTACGTCGTGAAAAATCAAAACTTCCCAGTAAACATTTCCGGTCTTACGAGCATCTTGAGCTGATCTAAGGCAATTGACTAGATAGTCTAGAAGTTCTGCATTTTACCTGCAAATGTCCGCCTGTTTCGGATCTTCTAGTGATCCGCACAGATGATCTTGACATGGTCTGGAGGATATCTGAAGACGACAGCCTGGATAGCTTTTCAAATTGTATTGCAGACAACTGGGAGAGGTTCCCAAGTTATTGTTTTTCAGATATCTTCAAGACCATGTTAAGATTATCTGCACGAATATCTTGAGCATATCTGGAAGTTGTCTTGTGCACAACTGGGAGGCTGACCCGGGTTGATATGACTATCAGATATCCTCCAGACCATGTCAAGATTATCTGCGCGGATCGCTAGAAGATTCGAAACAGGCGGACATTTGCAGGTAAAATGCAGAACTTTTAGACTATCAAGTCAACTGACTTAGATCAGCTCCAAGATGCTCATAAGATCGGAAATGTTTCAAGATTATTTGCACGAATATCTTGAGCATATCTGGAAGTTGTCTTGTGCACAACTGGGAGGCTGACCCGGGTTGATGACTATCAGATATCCTCCAGACCATGTCAAGATTATCTGCGCGGATCGCTAGAAGATTCGAAACAGGCGGACATTTGCAGGTAAAATGCAGAACTTTTAGACTATCAAGTCAACTGACTTAGATCAGCTCCAAGATGCTCATAAGATCGGAAATGTTTCAAGATTATTTGCACGAATATCTTGAGCATATCTGGAAGTTGTCTTGTGCACAACTGGGAGGCTGACCCGGGGTTTATGACTATCAGATATCCTCCAGACCATGTCAAGATTATCTGCGCGGATCGCTAGAAGATTCGAAACA
>VMOF01000379.1:22195205-22337705 GCA_011764245.1 Trialeurodes vaporariorum
TTTAAAAACAATGGAAACACGTTTACTTGTGACAGTTTCCCTTACGCGAAGTAAAGTTCTATAGGATTGCATGAAGGAGAACCACTGTCACAACAAGGTATCTTTTACTTGTAGCAGCAGACATTTTCCTTGGATTAAAGGAATTTACCCTTAGTCAATATTTCACTGTGCAGTTTCTTTAACACAAACAAAATACACCTTGAATTAAAAAAATAATTCTCTCGGTGTAATTTTTGACCCTCTTTTGAAAGTTCCTCAGTGTAGTCATGAAGAACGAATATCATTGATAAAAGTAGTCATCAGGCATTTTAATTCGTTAAAATTTGAAAAGAAGAAGCAGCGGCGGCTCGTGCAATATGTCAACAATGTCATCCCTCAATTTGATTGTATGTAAAACAATCCTTCACCAGCAATCGATTGTCAAACATAGATTCAAATGGAGCGAAGACATTGTGTTGCCGGATGGCACGAGCCGCCACTGATAAAAAGAAAGAACGACAGAGAATTAACTTGCAGAACCTACATCTTTTAACAAATTAACATTTTTGAAAAAAAAATAACTAGAATTCTTCAAGAATATCGCTAGCGTCGATCCAATGCGCGGTGAGATCGGCGCGCAGCGTAGAAGCGTCAACTTCCGAATATACCTACGCGATACAATTTGTCACGTCCCGCGATGCTTCCGAATTTATAACCTCATTTTTCCTATCTGCCTCCCTCTCACTCCTCACACTCTCTGTCTCTCTCTCTCTCTCTCTCTCTCTCTCTCTCTCTCTCTCTCTCTCTCTCTCTCCTCTCTCTCTCCTCACGCCTCCCCCCCTTTCTTCGAAATTTAATACACTTGTTTCGCGTGGTATGAGAGGTGCTGCGATTGATCCGTGTCTACATTGGAAAATATAGGGACGGATAAAGTGTGAAAAAGGAGCTGTGGGTGAGAGGGGGGAGAGAGAGGTCAATGAATATGTAAGTAATTCTTTTTAGATCAAGGATGTCAGTAACCCTTAAACTTAAACCTATTTATTTTAAGGATTTTTCAAATTTCGGAAAATAATTTGAAAAAAATGCAGAGCTATACATACACACATACATAGCCGTAGTCAGGATATTGTCTATCTCTCTCTTACCCCATTTGAACGCATGTGTTAGAAAAGGATAGAAACAGGGGCTGAAGTCTCGTGACAGCCCCTTTATCCATCCTTTTTTAATACATGCGTTTAAATGGGCTAAGAGAGAGATAGACAATATCCTGGCTACGGCTATGCACACATACATCCATCAGTATATAACAACTTTTATCGGGTTAAAGGCTAAACACATGATTAAGTATAGAATGGGATGTTTCAGGGTGTCACAACCCCAATATCAACCATGAAAAACAAAAAAATTGAAAAGATAAAGAAAATACAAGAGGCACGGGTGGTCATAGGCCATAATCGAAACACAGAGTGTACAAACCGATACAGATACATAAGTACATAAGTCTATAAGATATACATAAGTCCTATCTCAAAAAGTGACAGCAGGGGCGATCTGAATTTGGTTTGTTTGCCTCATATTTTTTAACCTTAAATAAAAAAAATTGTATAATTAATCCAATGGAAATTGGTTTGAAACTAGAGTGCAAGTGTTTTAGAGTGGCTATCTGGACACAGAATTTTAATCTAACCATCCAGGTGAGAAAATTTTGCTTGTTTCTGACAAGTGTCAGTTTCTTCATCTTGCAAAATATTTCCAGAAGAAACAGTTGTATCAATTTTTGTGTCCAGATAGCCACTCTCAAACACTTGCACTTTCGTTTAATACGAATTTCAAGTGCGGTTTTGTCACATCTAATTTTTAAGGTTAAAAAAAAAGAGGCAAACAAACCGAGCCCGTGTAAAATGTCCATAAGAGATTGATTTCCATCATGGCTATACGTCCTTAAAGGTTCAAAATCACGTCCCATAAATCCTCTTTTTTGCTATTGCTCGTTGCCATTGGTAGTTTCCTAGGCGCATGATGTGAATGGCTTTCGCGAGATAAGAGGACTATGTGAGCTAGTGAAGGTAAAGGCGGGATTTTAAAAACATATTTTCAACAATCGGACACGTTCCGGTAATCTCAAACTTTCAAAAGAAGATTAAGTATAATCGTCGAGGGGGTAATGAAAGTATGGAAGGGGGGGAGGAGGGATTTAAGCAGGGCTGCCGTTTTGCGTATAATCAATGCTATTTTTCTATTCACCGATGATTCCACCGGTTGAAAAAAGATTACACAGTTCAGTGTAGTGTCTGACTGTAATGCACGAAAATACTGTGATCTATAATCTTTGCTTAATCGATGGAAACTCCGTTGATTAATTAAAATATCCGCAAGTTTTTTAAAGTCATCTACGAGACAAGATTACAGATACGAGTATTTTAGTTTCTTACAGCCATGCACTGAACTGAACTGTGTAATCTTTTCTCAACCGGTGGAATCATCGGTGAATTGAAAAATAGCATTGATCATACGCAAAACGGCAACTCTGGATTTAAGATGAGAAAGAGGAGGGGAAGAAGGGGCGGAAAAGCAGAGGCAAGGTTGTCAGACAACGCATAAAAGTCAACGATATAATGGAACTCTTTTGCAAGATTTTCTATGGGTTTCCATGGGATTTTTTTTTTTTTTTTTTTTTTTTAGATTTTCTGTTATTACTAAGTGTATAAATTGTGGTGTAAAATGCTGTAAAAATATCAACGAGAGCAAAAGAAGTCTAAAGCTCACTTCTCGCAGAGGAAACTTAGCTCAAAGTTCAGATAGACCACCCGCGTTTGTATGCACTACATCAGAATTGATAGTCCGTTTCCCTGTAGCAAAACCTGACGAGATCTCCGTTTCACATTAATTTAATAAATGAACTGCAGTTCTAAGATTATTTTCCAATTTCCATGTATTTCTGGCAACTGCGTATAAGGAGAAGAAAACTGAGAGAATATGATTACCGAAAGAGCAGCGCTTAGCGCAAAACGGAGAGTTCACCCCGTATTTTGTATGATTTGAATTTTATGTCAGAAATTCCCAGTGTAAAGTTGAAAGTTTCTTTAGAGATACTTCGAAGATTTTAAAATGTTCTCATAGTTGATTTTACCTTTGAAACTTTTGCAAACCTCCTCTCCACGCGCGTCTTAATGACCCATGGAGTTTATGAATATTTTCCGGAAAAATTGAGCTAAGCTTGTGAACACAAATAGCCGTTGCAATATGGGTCTATTGCGTATATGTCTGTTGCTACACAACGTAGAGCCTTGATTCTCGTACGTCAAATTCGGCGAAAATAACATTGGGCACATTAAAAACGTTCAAAAACCACTCATTATATCAGAAAATCACTTAAATTTCAAACAACCTGCACTACACTAGACACTATTTGCACAAGCATACTAGGGGGGCTAAAAAATAACTTTATCCGTATTTGATTTTGCTCATTCTAAATCTAATAAGCGAACGAGCATATTGATATCCACCCAATTAAGTTTTTCTCGACTGGTCCTCTTTTTATGAACTATTAAAGTGATCAAATGTACCTAGGTGTTCAAACACACTTCATCTAAAACACCGTATAGGTAACAGAGGCGGACTGGCCCCCAAATTCGGACCGGGAAACCAACTTTGGACCGGCCCATATGGGGGGGGCGGACACCCCCCCCACCTAGGGTGGTTTGGGGGGTCTGCCCCCCTCCCCCGAGAAAATTTTGGTATTTTCACAGTCAAAAACAACAACCTGAAGCATGTTTGGGTCATCAATTTCATTATTATATGATCGCTGACTCTCTGCGTTTTTGCAGGGTAGAGACTGCCATTTTACCTTATTAGTGACGATAGAACACCTAACCTATCCTAACCTGGGGGGGGGGGTCGCCCCCCCCCCCCCCGAAAATTTTGGTATTTCCACAGTCAAAAACAACCATCTGAAGCATGTTTGGGTCATCAATTTCATTATTATATGATCGCTGATGACTCTCTGCGTTTTTGCAGGGTAGAGACTGTCATCTTATCTTAGTGATGATAGAAAACCTAACCTAACCTGGGGGTTGGGGGGTTGGGGGGGGTTGCCCCCCCCCCCCAGAAAATGTTGGTATTTTTACAGTCAAAAACAACAATCTGAAGCATGTTTGGGTCATCAATTTCATTATTATATGATCGCTGACTCTCTGCGTTTTCGCAGGGTAGAGACTGCCATTTTATCTTAAATATATTAAATATAAAAAAGTAAAAATAAAGAAAAGCCCTTTTCAGGGCTACCTAAACATTCTGAAATATTTCCTCTCTGCTTTCGTTCCAGCCCTAATGAAGCAAATGATCGGCCCAGCCTGGTCAGATCCACACAAAACCAGCCCTAATGAAGCGAATGATCGGCCCGGCCCGGTCAGACCCACATAAAACGAATGAATATAGCCCGCCCCGCCCCGGCCCGACCCGAATTTATCGAATGACAGGCCTGGCCCGGCCCGTCCAAAACGTATTGAGTAACCGGCCCGGCCCTGACGTTTCGAATGATCGGCCCAGCCCGGCCCTGAAGTATCGAATGATCGGATCGGCCCTAAAAAATCGAATGAATGATCGGCCCGGTCCGGCCCTATTCGAATGATCGGCCCGGCCCGGCCCGGCCCGGCCCTAAAAAATCGAATGACTGACCCGCAGCCCAAATTTACCAAGTATAAATACATGCACGGCCTCACTTTTATCTTTGTCTCTGGTATTTTCCTTCTTTTTTCTTCCTCTCTCTCTTCTTTTTTCCTTTTTTCTTCCTTTTTTTTCTCTTTTTTTCTTATTTTTTTCCCTCTCACGATCCAACCGGCCCCAAGTGGCCGCGGCCCACCGGGAAATTTCCCGGTGTCCCGGTGGGCCAGTCCGCCTCTGATAGGTAAAGAACTATAATCAAAATAAACCTAATCTGAAGAAATGAGCTAAAGTAAATCTCGATACAATTATTCTGTAAGTCAAAAGTACGCTTGATCAGAATTAATTCTGATCATAAATAAACGCCGCTTGCTAATTGCCTAGATTATTGTTTGCCTATGACATACAATATACATACCTCGATTTGTAGTCAGAGGAGATATCGCAGATGTATGACGCAAAAGGTGAAAAGGAGATATGTTTTGAGAGCTTGTCAGCTCTTGACGGTCCAACGAAGCTTTCCTTTGAAGCAACCAATCTAAGCAACCTGGACTTGAGTTTTGGTGATTAAAGCGAGGCGGAACTTTATAGTGTGTTATTCCGGGTTGCTCAGAGGCAAGCCACGCTGGATATAAATGAGAGGCAACAACCTAGAAACATGTCTCCGGAATTGTTTTTCCCCTCCCTTCCTATGCAACCACCGATTAAGGTATGGGCAACCAGCAATCATAATCAAAGCGAGGTAGCCTTGTAGTTTATTGTTTACTGTGTGTTTGATTAAAGTGCACGACAACAGTATTTTCATTTTTGTGCGCATTTTCTTGTAATTTTTTTTTTTTTTTTTTTTTTTTTTTTTTTTTTTTATAATTATTATTTCATACATCTTTCAAAATTGCCTGCAGTGAGCGTGCTATGTTTAGTGAAGCCAAAAATATCGATTTACTGGTAAACATGACCTTGCCTACACCTGCCTATACAATATTTCCATCAAGGGACTCTAATGTTTCCCAACGGTTACTAGCAGAGCAAAGATATCTGGCCAGGGTATGCAATACGCAATGCGCAGTAGATCATTCAAATGCACGTATCAGGTGTGTTGCGCATTGCATATTATATGGCCAGAGTATGCAATACGCAATGCGCAGTATATCATTCAAACGCACGTATTGGGTGTGTTGCGTATTGCATATTCTGGCTGGGGTATGCAATACGTAATGCACATAATACCACAACACACGTCGTATCCTGTGTGCTGCTTGTTGCATATTCTAGACGGATATCCCTGCTATGCTAGTGCCTAATTGCAGCTATCGTAAACGATGGAGAAAAGATACAATTCAATCTCAACGCAATAGCAATGGGGCAGTTGCAAGATTCTGAAATTTCTTGTTTTTTTGTAATGAAAACGATAGTACTTGATGAGCTCAGAACAATGGTGCCTTTGGTTTTTTTCCTAAGCGTCCCTGTTTTGGAGATACACTTGTGTAAAATTTTAAAACATTACGCGGAATTCTCATTTACAACGATGTATTTTGGGCCAAAATCTCATGTCCAGAACAATGGGACTTAATTAGAAACCAATGGTATCTTTGTTTTCAGCCACATCGAGTACTTTCATTTCCTTCATAAAAAACACAACACTTCAGACCCTTGCAACTGCCCCATTGAATAGTAACCTAATTTTCTTAGCTATCCTGGGATTTAATATGAAAGAAAGAATGAAGTTGCTTTTTTATAGAAAAAATTCAAATCAATTTTACTAAAATAGTCACACATAAAAAACTAAAAAAAATAATAATAATAAAAAACAAGAAGGGAAAATTCCAACACGCAGGTTTTGGAAAAGCGTGCCACTAAAGTTGAAAAGCTTTAATGCTTTGCTAGCAATGATAATAATTAGAAAGCATTCAACATGGAGCTGATCTCGAGAAAATTGAGTCCAAAGTTGAAGAGCTAGCTTTTAAAAAAAAAACTGGAATTACTTACGTTTTGATTTCATTCAACTACCTGTTGTTTTTTTGCATTTCAACACCGGAAAAGTGGAATTTACTAGTAGGAAAGGTTTTAATTTTTTAGCTTTTTAAAGTGACTTGGTTCCTTTTTTTTTTTTTTTGGCATAATCACGAAAAACGAAACTCTAAGAGAAACCAAACGGCAGATTTGGGTTTTACACTGTTGAAAATTTTAAAATCCGTTAATCCGGACTTAAGTCCTTTCCCCAATTCTATAAAAGGAACCAGTGGCGGCTCGTGCAATGTGGCAACAGTGGAATCCCTCCATTTAAACCTATGTAAAACAATCGATCTTCAGGAGGTGCAATGCACCCCAAGATATCGATATTTTTGCATAGGTTTAAATGGTAAAAAAGCATGGTTGCCAAATCGCACGAGCCGCCACTGAAAGGAACCAAGTCGGATTTGGTTCCTTACGTGACTCGGTTTAAAGGGTTTTAAACCTAATCAGCCAAAGGAACCAAGTTCTCTTTTTATTTCATCATATGGACAATGACATCAATGAGGCTCACCAGCTCACTTTTACCGGGAAATTTTGACGGAAATAGTGTTATTACAGAAGAGCATTTGTTGCTTCGAGATTCAGTATTGCTAGCTCTATCAATCAATAACTCAATTTTATCAAAAATGTCACTCGGTTCTTTTGTGACAAGTGCTGTCCAATTGAGCTTGTTTGGTGAGAAATTATGAAAAAAATAAATTTAGATCGATGTATCTGAAAGGAATGAGTCAAAGGCTTTTTTTTTTTTGTTTTTGTTTTTTGTTTTCAAAACTTTGGAGGGCTCTAGCTCAGAAAAGAAACAATTGCAGCACATACTCATGTAGGAAAAAAAGTTTTATAATATGTATGTTGCCCCCAAAAAATACACTCCATAAGTTGGCACTCAAGTTTTAAAAACCCTGTTCTTGATATTTTGCTTCCCCCCCCCCGCCCCCTTCACAAAAGACAACTTTGACCATGACATTTTAAAATCACAGTTTGACTGTAGAGATATTTTCTCCCCCCCCTTAACGAAAAAGGGGAGAATGGGTCACTATCTCTGATGTTCGTCGTGCGCGTGCACAGATTGTTCGGCTTTACGACTGCTTTTTGGCTTTCTTTATAATGCGTTTTGGAGTTTTAGTGGATTTTATGACTATTTGATGCCGCCAATGTAATTTTCAGACAATTTTACATCAGAATCAAAACTCTATAGCACTGTAGCAAAAGTTTGCAAAAAAACCCATTGAAAGCTAAAAAGAGAAAATTATTTGATAAGGCTCGATCTTTTTTACCCACATAAACTATAGACAATAGATTTTTCTAAATCCCCCACCTTTTAAACGGCTTGTTCAGGGATCAAACATGAGGGGCGTTCTTTTGAAGTCAAAAAGGTCATATTCGGAAAAGCCGTGTTTTAAATAATAAACAGTTTTTTTATTTTTTTTCCCGTTTTAGGTGCTGTCAGCACTTGTTGCGATTGTCACGATGTAGATACGTAATATGCAAAATGGAACACTTGCGAATTCATGAAACAATAATCCTTTAATATACAGAACTAACCATTTCAAGTGCCCTTTACACATCAAGCATTTAGGGGTATAGATTAGTAGGTGTGGAGGTTTAAGAGGTTTGTGGATTTTAATTCCCCCCCTCCCCATTTTTTTTCTTGAAAAGTATCGAAAGTTACAGTTAAAACTATGCCTTATTCACTATAACGCATTGTCATATTTTTTTTTTTTTTCTGTTGCCGTCGGTCGATATCATTTTTCGTGTTGGAAAAGCAAAGTTCCATATGGACCTATAGTTTCCAAAATTTGAAGAAGCTTCCAGTGAAAAATTTTGTACAGCAACGAACTTTTTTGGATAGGTAAATAAGTTATTCCAGAGTCAATTCCATAGCCGCAGCGAGGAAGCTGTCCAGGGGTGGAAGACACGTGACAGCCCCTCTCACTTTTAGAGCAATTAAAGCGAATTTTACCCTCTGGCTCCCCGTGTTCGGATTTTAAACACCTATTTTTCAACAAAACGCCAAAAAAAGTCCTCAAAAATCCCTTGATTCCATCGACGCTCATTGAGGGGCTTTCAATTTGCCGATCCCCCAGAATTTCAAATGTTTCGATGCAAAGACCTGTTTAATGTGACGTCATGAAAAAAAATTTGGGTTTCCCAAAAAAAGGCTCCGTCTCACTCGCTCTCGGGGTTTTCCCATACAAACACAGTCCAAATTTTCAAATACAAGTGCTAGTAAACAACACGTTCTTTTCACGTTGTGTTTATCACACCATTGGGGTTTCCCCGTCCCCTTTAAAAATTTCCGATTGTTTCAAAAAATTTCCGATTGGATATATATTCCCCCGCTTTTTTTCCCATAGAAATATCGAAATTCCATAGAGACAATCAGAATTCGTGTAGATTCAAGCGCGCTGACTACAGCAACGATAGGTCTCATGATTGAAATAAGGCGAAATCATCTATGGTTCTATTCTTACAGTTTTAACAGCCACTTTTTTCTCAGTGATAAAATATGAGCCCCCTATCACAAACTTTTGAAACATCGCGCATCGATGCACAATCACAGTTATCAGTTTCTTAAGAGCACAAAATTTTAGGATATAGGCTCATCAGCACCATCACGGCATGTGTTGTACCTCGAACAATAGCTTCGATACGGGGGAGAAGTTGAATGATTTAGTGTCATGCCGGTGATACTACCCTAAGAGACCCTGAGTAAGACAAGGAAAAACGTAGAACGTCTTTCGGTTAAAATGTGATTGTAAATTCGCTTGTGATCTTTTAGGAATTTGTTTCAGTGAAAAGATACTTTAAGGCAAGTGGAATCTAATGGTGCAATAAATTTTGGGAAAAATGTTGGTTAACTAGCATGAATTTGCGTTCGAAAATTTGGATCTGGTAAATCCCGAGAGTGAGCGAGATAGAGCATTTTTTTGGAACTAATTCTGATCGTGACGTCATCACTAAAAGGTCTACATAGGTAGCGTTCTAGAATCAACCATTTACTGCATCCCTGCAAAAAAGATTACATTACCCCGTGATACTGAAAACTATGTACATTGGAAAGTGCTGCTATTCATAATCTTTCTGCATCGAGACAATAAAAGGGGTGAATTCTAGAACGGTACCTTAAGGATATGAATGAGCCTCTCTCTTTTCTATACCCCTCCCCTCTTTATCAATACCTCGTCGCTTCTTATCGATGTACCCTCGTCAAAAGATGTTGACACATTTACGACCGCTTAATGCACCGTGAAGAAATCTTGTGACCCGGGGGAGCCCAAAGGCGAGGGGCAAAGAGGGTTCCTGCGGGAGATGTTTTCCACCCCCTCCTGCCTTTGAATTTTGACTCATAGGTTGGCACAAATGACTTAGGTTGCTGGACCTGTATGGAATTCTCGTTTGAAGGAATTCGACTTGACGCTTAATAACTTATTGAAATTAACAGGAATACCAAAACTTTTACAATTTTAAGAAAATAGACGCCGAGACCTCCTGGATTGCAGCAATAAATTAACGATTAATGAAACCAGTTTTAAGAAAACACGTTTTTAATTTTTCAAACCTTTCCCGCCAAGGTTTTGCCATAAGCAAGGCATTGGACTTATATATTAGATATGAAAATGAAAACAAGAAGCGCACGGTATATATACGGCACGCTTAAAATGAGACTTTTGATAAACTCAACTGTCTGAAAGGTGTAGGTGGAGATAAAGAATTGCAATTTATCTCAATTTTATTCGGATTTTATTTAAGTTTTAAATTGAAATTTATACTTAATTATTTCAATTATTAATAGAAAACAAAAGCAAACAAAAAATTGATTGCTTTGAACGGCAGATAAAGCAGATTTATTATCCACCATCAAGTAACATTCAATAAGCATTCTACTTATTCTTTGATTTTTTCTACCTGAGGTCCTGCAGACAACTCATCAACATTACAGATCAACTCATCTCGTTGTCGTAGTTCCGCGAAGACCTTGCCTTTAGTATTTGGCGAATTGAGTGCACATGCGGTTAATCAAATTTCAGTCGGCTGAAAGCAGCGAGAGTTTCCCAACCCAAACCGCAAGGCGTGGAAAAATACGCTCTCCCGGCAAGATCCATATTTTAGATTTCAATTGAATGCAAGTGGAGCGAGCGAGTTTTGAGGCGAGTTTCCTTTCGACTTCGATGTTTCAGCAAGTGCGAGAGAGAGAGAGAGAGAGAGAGAGAGAGAGAGAGAGAGAGAGAGAGAGAGAGAGAGAGAGAGATGGAGGACCTCATTAAAAGTGAGATGCAGTTTTTCGATCTCATAGGTAGCCCGAGTGACGCGGACGGTATAAGGTTTTGGAATGAGGGCGGTGGGGTGGAGGCAGAGGTAAGGTGGTTCGAGGGTTGTGCGGTTCTCTCGTTCAATCGTCGCGTCGCGGAGACAGCGCACAGCGGCATAGCAGGAACAGAAGAAGAAACGTAAACACCGCGTCCGCCGTCCGCGGTCGCGGCGAGCTGTCGCGTCCGGCGCGTAGTTGCCGAGTTGTGCTGTACGATCATTGTTTATTTCCTTTTTCATCGCGATTTTTCTTACAGGGTCTGAAATTTTGTGTTTTTTATAAAGAAAAGTGTAGTTTTTGATGAGCTGAAAACATTGGTGCCTTTGGTTTTTTCCTAATTGTAAGTGTCCCGGTTCTGGAGATACACACGTGTAAAGTTGTAAAAAATCGTGTGTGTAGTGACGTCACTACGTGGAATCCCCATTTAAAATAATGTATTTTAGGCCAAAATCTCATCTTGGGAACAATGGGACTTAATTAGAAACCGAAGACATCTTTGTCCTCAGCTCATCAAGTACTTTCATTTTCTTGATAAAAAACACAACATTTCAGACCCTTACAACCGCTCCATCAGTATTAAAATGAGATTAACGACTTGAATGTATTTCACCCTTGCGATGATACCCGTGCTCCCGCTTAGAGCTCCGATTCCAACAATGGGGCTGCTGCAAATTTTTGCTGTAAGCGATTTAACCCTTTCAGACCTGAAATTAGTTTTGGTCAGAAACAAATTGTTGACCTACATGGTTGATCTTAGCGCTGTCTCCTCATCTATATTGATGCGTACAGTGGCGCACCGAGAGTTTCTTCATCTCTCTCTTTTCTTCATTAAAAAACGTAAGTTAGACAAGGATGGACAGCGGGATAAAACCCCCTCTTTCTGTCCTTTTCCTACTTATACATTCAAATGGGAAATTAGAGAGATGGAAGAGATGCGCCAGTAGATGCGTATTGCGTATATTGTATTTTTATGTTTTCCATAAGACTATATGTCATTTCAATGTCTATTGGTATGGACTCCAGGTCTGCAAGGGTTAAGAGGCAATTTAGTGTAGGTATGAACCTGCAAAAATCCACTCTTAAACTCATAAATTGCATTTAAACGTGAGGTCGTAATGGCGGTGTTTGACACGAATAATTGGAGATTCCCATCTACTGATACTGTCACTTTATGAAGAAGTGACCAATAAGAGACGGCTTTCTTTTTGTACCGGTGTCACCATCAGGTGTCAAGGTACCACTAATCGGATGTGGATCCTTACTCTATGGTGATGTTTAGTTACTCTGTGTGAATCTTCCTTGTCTGCATAGAGAGAGTGACCAAATTAAGATGGGCATCTTCCATTATTAATGCCCAACACCCAGTGGCGGATCCAGCCCTCGCGAACGGGGGGGGCGAATTTTGAATTTTCGCCCCTAAATGACCCCTTTTTCTTGTTTTCGCTGTTGCTATTCCCCTTCCTCTCCCCTCTTTTCCCACTTTTTGGGCCGAACGGGGGGGGGGCGATCGCCCCCTTCGCCCCCCCCCCTGTATCCGCCAATGCCAACACCGCCATTAAAAACTGAAAACAAGAAGGATACCTTTGGTTTTCAACCAGATTTCATAGTTCCGGCGATATGATTCTAGCCCAAAATTAATTTTTTTATACGAATTCCACGTTATGACGTCACAACACACACGATTGTTTTTCACAACTTTACGAGAGTGTAACTTCAAACCCGGAACTCTTAGGGAAAACCCAAAAGGACATTTGTTCTCAGCTGATCAAGTACTTTCATTTTCTTTAAAAAATTAAGTACCTAATTTCAGACTCTCATGACTATACCACTTTGGCACTTTATTAAAGGTGATTTTAATTTACTGCTGATTTTCGGCCACATAAAATTGCGAATTCCTGCGTGTATGAGATAGTCCGAACTACTGGCAGTGGCACCTTTGTTCTCAGCTGATCAAGTACTTTCATTTTCTTTAAATAGTAAAAATTAGCAAATTTCAGGCTCGTGTGACTGCTCCATTTCCGAAGTTTCCACATCAAAAGCTCGCCAGTCGTCGGTAAGCACTTTTATATTTTTACAGTCATAGCGAGGAGCGCGGAGTTGGAATCTTGGTGATTCGAAGCGAGAGAGAAATGGTTAGTGACACAGACCGTTAACACAAGAAGTAAACGAGTCGGCGGATTTTTTACCATTTAAGGGAAGTCCGAGAGCCGCGTCGAGTCAGAGGAGGAGACTGGGGTCGCGTCCGTCGGATCATCGCACTATGGTTTGGAATCGACGAAAATGTGGCAAAAACCCAGTGTGGAAAAAAGTCAACGAAATTCATCGTTTTCGACCTTTTAAGCCGAACAAAATTTCTCGTGACATTTCTAGGTTTAAATTACTTGCTAAAAATGTTTCTTTGCACGAAAAAAAAAAACTACGGTGAAAATAACCATACGGATACCTGATTTTGGCACCTGCTAGATGTTATGGTAATGTTAACCAGAAGTATACTATGTTTTGACTAGGTGCTAGGTGATGTTACCTGATTGCATGTTGAATTTACTCAAGTATCGGTAAATGTACTATACTTCTGGTCAAGTTTACCATAACATCGAGCAGGTGCCAAAATCAGGTATCCGTATGGTTATTTTCAATAATCTTTTTTCCTTTGTGTGATTAAAATTGGTTTTGAAAGTTTATAAATGATGAATGGGGCTCTTGCGAACTTTTGCTACACGGGATTGAAGAGTTGATTCTTGCACAAAAACCTGTAAAAATGACGATGAGTACACTATAAAATCACGAAATTCACTCTCAGAATCGAGCTTAATGGCGGCGAGACTCAGGTATCATGGGATTCCTATCTAAATTGAAACATACCTCTGTGTTTTCGAAAAGAAAGTGGCATATATATTATAGACAGGAATCTCCCAGGATACCTATGCGTCAAACCGCCATTACGATCTTGCCGTTTATGTAGTTATGTAGGTTTATTACTGCATTTTAAACTTTCTCAGTGTGATTCGCTCGTGATTTTTGCTGGTTTTTACATCAGATTGAACTATTTATTTGCTCACAGCAAAAGTTTGCAAGAGCTCCATTGATGAGAAAACTTTCTGATTTTTTGCCACTTATTGACGATTTCAATCCATAGTGCATCGGGCTGCACTAATCTACTCTCCTCGGCATCGTTGCTCAGTGGATCCAAACACGGAATTTTCCCGGATAAAATTTTAAAAATAAAAAATCAAGATTCATGAACAATTAATAGATATCAATATAACTTAAACAGCACCTAAAAAGTGTCTAATAATTCATGTATAAGAGACTTTAAAACGAGTGAAATAACATGGTTTTAAAAAAAAAAAATATCGACTCTACAATGTTTTCATAGCAGCAAACAACAAAATTTTTTCCAGTCCGGAAATATCCGTTTTTTGACCCAGTGTGCGATTGTCTCAACGGTCAACTCGCGGTTTAATTCACATGGCGATTTTTAACGTTTTAACACGGAATCCTTCGTTTCCCTGCCTGAGCTAAGCTGAGCCCGCAAGATGAGTCGAGACTCGCGAAGAGATTGAGTGCAGTGAGCAGGGGAGGAGAGGCGCGGAGTTCTGATTCCCGTATTTGTGGAATTTCGATCGCTCGCACGGTCGTTCGCGGGCGATTCTATCTGTGCAGTTTCGGCCCTTATAGTCCTTATACTTCGTTTTATACTTACACACATGTCACACGTGTGCATAAAACACAAAAGACAGACAAAACAGCCGAGGATACTGCATTACTGCTCATTAGTGCTTCAACTTTTTAGGTGCTGTCGCGTAGCGCAAGCACCTTATGCTATCGTCGCTGTCCGTATGTATGTGACGCTCGACGCTCTCGTTTTGTGCACTCGAAAAGTGGTAGTAAGTATCAATCGATTTTCACGAAACTTTGCAGAAACGTTTGTCACTACCTTAGAATGAACTGCCAAAAATTTGGAAGAATATGGATGAGAAATTTCAAAATTATCGAGGTTTTAGCACAGAATAATACAATCAGAACGGAAACTCCCATAAAAGCCATTGGAAGCAAGTTTGGAATTTAACGGCACCACTAGGCAACACTGTGGTCCTATATCTCAACATGGCGGACGTGTGTGATTTGTGTTGAAACTCATTTATTTCTTTAAATTCTGGAAAGAAATCTTAAGTTTCCGGCCTCACTTTTTCAGATGTAAACATCCTATATCCCAACATGGCGGACGCGGGATGAATTTGCCTCAAAATCCGACAGAGTTTCCATTCTGGTTATATTATTCTGTGGTTTTAGTTTTTACGTTTCATCAGTTTTTCGAGCTCATTCAGACCTCGTGTCCATTTCAAAGTAGGCACCTGCACAAGATGCACTAGCAGAGACAAAGATGGCCAGGGTATGCAATACGCAATGTACAGTATACCATTCAACTCATGTATTAAGTGCGTTGCGTATTGCATACTCTGGCTAGGTATCTTTGTCCCCGCTAGTACTTAAACTAGAATGTATACTCGCTAGTCCCCCCGCACGAGGGTATGCGTTCTCGGCAAGACAGTATTATAGTGCACCCAGAACTATTTTTAGGAATGGGGAAAGGGGAGGATAGACTTAAGTATACTTCTTAAAAATTGTCTCATAATAGGGTAGTTTCCAGGGTCTCAACTTTTGTATTTGTTTTTTAAATGAATGAAGAAAAAAATGAAAGTACTTGATTAGCTGAGAAGGTGTCGTTAGTTTTTTCCCAAATTAATGTCCCATTGCGTCAGTCTCGGAGATAATTTCCTGTTAAGTTGTGGAAAATCAATTGTGATATGACCACAACGCAGAATTTCCATTTAAGGTGATTCCATGCCACGTGACCAAAGTGATCGATTAGTTGATCGATTAATGGTCATTTACCGGATTTTACGGAGGTTTTTAGATGCTCTCATTGTGATTTCCACGCAATGTCACACCAGAAACCAGAATCAACCCTCTATTATGCTGTTGCAAAAGTATGCCACAGATCCATTGGAATATGATCAACCTATAGCATCCAAGAGTAGCTTCAGGGTCCCGAATAGGGACCAACAAATTAATAATAATTTAAAAGAAAATAAATAAAAGGAGGTCGGTGAGAGAGAGAAAAAAAATCAGCCTCCCCAACATACCATTAGAAATGTTACTAAACCGCCCTTCTCATCCGAAATCTGTCCCACGCTTCCTTTTTTCCCCCGAATATCGGAAACACGAAACGTGATACAGGTTAACGACCGCGCGCGCACCACCGCAGCTTATGTAACCGCGCGACTTCCTCCGGTCTCCATGCCATCCGTTCCTTCGTTCCGGTTCGGTTCGGGGGTAAATTAAACGAGAATAATTGGCTCTATCTATACATCGGCTATCTATCGCGATGTTCGTGTCGTCGTGCTGTTGGAGGGGGGGGGGGAGGGGGGCTGACTGTTAATTCGCGCCCGGATCGTTAGGCCTCCCGACGGCTTGCAGCGTTGTATTTGTTGTATCAATAGCCGTGGAACGGCGAACTGGCGAACTGTTCTCCGCTTACCGAACGCGAGTACCAACTGCGACGCGAGGAAAATGAATTCCAAGTTTATCAAGCTTCAATCATCAAGTGAGCCGAAACGCAATAAATCAGACCTCGTTGAAACAATTCGACCTGTGTTGAAAATATATTGCAGCTTCGGTTCGCAGTCTCGAAGCTTCGAGCTGTTGTCAAGTTTCTTTGGTTTCTCATTACTTTTAGTAAGCCGCTGTTCAAAGCAGTACGGTGGCTCGTAAATCTCACCATTGGTCACAGGGAAAAAAAAAAAAAATAGAGTCAATGCCGCCTGGGTTACTCGAACAAAACCTGTGGTAAAGAAAATTTACCCCGCATTAGACATTAGTATAGAGCTAACCAAAGGTTTTGTATCCCTGACTAAAGAGATTTTGCTGGGTGATCCAAAGATTTGATTGGCGCAACTGAAGTCTTTATGCTGGGTCATTTTTCTGTATGAGGGAACGAAAACAATAATAATCTAGGCACCGAAGGGATGGGTAAGAGAAGGATTTAGGAGTCCTTTTTTGAGAGAGAAATTTTACTACTAGTAAGGTTTACTACCTCACTTCGCTGGTCATCTGAAGTATATGTGTAGTGTAATTCGAATCCAACGTTTCAAAATTTCGAGACTAATTTTCATTTTTTCAAACGCGCGATCAATCATTCAATTAATTCAAGTAATATTTTCTGTGATTCTATGACTCATGAAGAACAAAGGAGATTTCCTTTGCTATTGCTATGTATCATATTCACTAATATTGTACATGCATTTGTCCTTCGAAAAATTTAAAACGTGAGAGATTATTATGAAACGTTAGATTCGTCTTACACCTATACGTCAGATGCGGACAACGACTTGTCTCATGTGACGAGCCTCCATTGGTTCTAGGAGAGGCGATGTAGGCCAATACAATCGTCCTAAACATTGACTTTGAAATTCTTCGATCAATCGAAGCATTAAAACTTCGAAATTCTCGGCGCAGGGGTATTTTTACAATCTTTGTTATTTTTATTACTTCTTTGTCCCGAAAAATTCAATTTCAATTGTCTGCCTTATGTATTTCTTTCTTTTGGACATTTTAGACACCTGTTGGATGTAAGTTCTTATAGTATGAACTTCGCAGCTATACTTACCACTAACAATAAGTAATCAATGTTTTCCACTTAATTGAAAAAAAAGAAAAAATTAAACAAATAAAAAAAAATAATTGTGGCTATCAATTTTGTCATGAATTAAAATGAGGACAACCAATCACGCAGAGTTTATTGATCATTAATGGTTCATCCACCAAAGCTTCGAGATTTTTTTTTTTTTTTTGTGCAAGCAAGGTCAATTTCGAACGATTTATGCTCCCCTCCCTCTCCCCACAGAGAGGACACGTTGGGACATTTTTTGGAGCACCTATATGAATTCGTCGTCCATCAGGTGACGTATAGGCGCAAATCGAATCCAACGTTTCAAAATGGCCAAACTAATTTTCATTTTTTCAACCGCAATCAATCATTCAATTACTTCAATAAATATTTTTCTGTGATTCTATGACTTATGAAAAATAAAGGGAAAATGTTCAAAGATTATTCGTACATGCACTTTCCTTCGAAAAATTTGAAACGTGAAAGATGATCATGAAACTTTGGATTCGACTTTCGCCTATACGTCAGATAGACGACAAATGGGGCTCTTGCAAACTTTTGCTATGTGAGCAAATGAATAGGTAGTCCAAGTCCATTCTGACGTAAGAACCAGCAAAAATCACGAAAATCACACTGAGAAAGTCTAAAATTCAGTAATAATCCTACATAACTACTTTAATGGCAAGATCGTAATAGCGGTTCGACGCAGGTATCATGGGAAATTCCTGTCTATTATGTAACTTTCTCTACGGAAACACAGAGATAATTATGTCTCAATTTAGATAGGGATCTCCCATGATACCTGCGTCAAACCGCCATTAAGCTCGATTCTGAGAGTGAATTTCGTGATTTCTTTAGTGTACTCATCGTCATTTTTACAGGTTTTTATGCAACTCTCAACTCTTCAATCCCGTGCAGCAAAAGTTTGCAAGAGCCCCACCGTATAGTATAAAGGGAGTCTAGTTGTCCACCTCAGGCCCCCATCATCGCTGGAATTGTTTTAATTTGAAAAATACACATGTTGCAACGATGCAGGGCTTTCCTACCTTCTCCAATGCTACGATTTCCATTCGCGAATTCGAATGAGCCTATTTTTGTGCTTTCAGCCGCGGTATCCGTCCACTCTGTCTTTTGACCCTCGTTCGGTAACACACACGTTAATTTCCGGCTTTTATCCACTCCATCGCGTCTGCTAGCTGTAACGCTCTTTCCGTCCGGGTCCGTGGTCCTCGATCCCACGCACATTGGACAGAATTGGTAGATCCGGTGGCCAAAAATCATCAAATTTAACCACTCCAATAGGGTTGTTGCAGCTCACTTCTATATTGTCAGCGATTAAAGGGTTGATTCATCTGTAAAAACCTCAAAAAAACAAAAAATAAAAACAAAACAAAAATTCAAAAAAGAAAAACAAAAACAAAAAACAAAAAACCATCATATGGTTACCTCTAGAAACTCACGAAATCCATTCATAATCTTATCAAATACTATCAAATGCGCGAGCATAATGGCGGCGTTGGGCACTAATAAAATAACATAAACATAGTAATAAAAGTAAGTAGTTAACTATTCGTACGCGCCTGCACCGTTTCAGCCTATCTTTAAAAATGAAGGCGCACCTATGAAGGTAAAACTATTCGGTCGAAAGGGGCTGTTGCACACTTTTGCTAAAAGCGATTTAAGACTTGATTCTGGGGAAAAAACCTCGAAAAACAACGATAGCAGCACTAAATACTTCTAAAATTCACTAAAAAACTCAATAAACGTTTTTATTTGCGCGAGCGTAACGGTGGCTGAAGGCAGTAATAATGGAAGATAGATTTCTATCTTAATTTCGTCACTCTCTCTATGCTGACAAGGAAGATTCACAAAGAATAATTAGACACCAGAGTAATGATCCTCATCCGCTTAATCAATACCGCCTCTGCTCATACCATGCTGCTTCTTTTGCAAAAGTGGGGTTTGGGTTCGTCTTGGTACATGTAAGCTTATGGAATGCTTCTGAAGTTATCGAGGATTTGGTTCTCTTTTTGGAGTTCGACCAAAATTGGAAAAGAACGTCAGTAATGAAAGTTTATGGCTTAGTTACTTCTCCAAAGCAGTAAAAGAGTTGAAAATCGTGTTTTGAGAGGATAAATCTCGATTTTGCATTTCACCAAAATTTCATTCCTTATAAGCGTACGTATACCTACCAAGACGACCCTAACCTCAAAGAAGCAGCTTGGTATGTTTAGAGACGGTATTGGCTTAGTGGTATAATGGTACCGCGACACCTGTCGACATCGGGTGTCTAAGGAAAGTCGTCTCTCATTGGTGACTTCTTGATGGAGTTATACAGTATTTAAGATGGGAGTCTCCCATTATTTGAGCCCAACGCCGCCATTACGCTCGCGCATTTAAAACCATTTCTCGAGTATACAGGAGTGGATTTCTTGATTTTATAGTGTTACCATCGTTTTTGAAGATGTATACCTCTGAACCAGTCCTTAAAACCCTTAACTGCATGATTTTTTTTTTTTTTTTCAATAAAATAATTTTTTTTTTTTTTCAGTACAATTTTGATTCTTGAGACAGGGAAAAATAGTGAAAAAATTCTTTCCATTATATTTCAATGGTAAAGAGCCTGAATATTAACTGTTCCAAATATGGCCTTACCCGAATTTAGGTATCCATGCAACTGAAAATAAAGTTTCCAGGCTAAAAAAAAAAAAAAAATTAAAGTAGTAAAAAATAAGTTAGTAAGTTTCAATAGTTGTTTTTTTTTTTTGTATATGGTACCCCTACGTTACTCCCAAACATAACAATGAAAATCGGAAAATCTCTATCAGATTTTCAGTGAGCTATTTTCAACCACTCTGCTCGTTCTCTATCCTGTGCTGCGCGCTCTAGGACAAAATCGACAATTCTTACTCGTTTAGTATCTGTTCCACGTGTGACCCACCATGCAGCGACAGTACAACTCAAGTCCCCTACTTTTACATAAGGCTTCAAAGTAATTGTTCCAGATCTGGGCTCATCTGCAGTTAAGGGTTAAATCGCTTACAGTATAAGTGTGCAACAGCCCATTATCGTTTACCAACTTTCGAGCCTCCAGCTCTTATAAAACCACGAAATCAAGTTCCGCATTTCACATAATTTAAGATTCAAATTAGTCCTGCAGGCTGATTCTACTCGTTTGGGCGAGGCGAGACGAGGTAGCGAGAATCGAGCAATCCCAATGGTTTAAATAGAGTCACGTGACAGATTTGAAGTCATTCGAGGAGTGGAGCAATCGGACAACAGTCATGAATTTGAAAATAATGACTCTTTAACCCGTTGAATGACTTCAAATCTATGTCACGTGACTTTACTTAAACCAATGGGATTGCTCGATTCTCGCTATCTCGTCTCGTCTCGTCCAAACGAGCAGAATCAGCCTGTTAAAAATTGTTTCTATAGTAACCCTTTTTTCCTTTAATATAACCTTAATCACTTCTCATCACTTTTATTAGTCTGTTCTAAAAAAGAGACCAACTCTTGTTAATAAATAGTAAAATGATGATTATTTATCCCCAAAGAGGTAATTTCCTTGTTTATTCATTTGTTACATAAAGTCGTAACACAGCCTGCTTGAAGTTTTGAAAGGATGATTTTCGGGAGCTGCTTTTTGGGAGACAAGTCCATTATCCAGTCCGTTTTTGCCCAGTGTGTCGTTAAATAGCCCAACTTTTCCACGTCATGCCTCCCTTGCATTTTGCTGCTCGCTCACTCGGATTAACCATAATTTGAATGAAAATCTTTGCGCAGTATTTGACCCTCTCTGACCAAAGCGGTATAAGTAAACATGCGGTGCGGTCACAATGCCTGCGTACATAGTATGCAGATAAATGATCGTCAATGACGTAGCTTAAATCTTACATCGTTTCCTTCGGTTAATTTTAATCCATGAAAGAAAAGATCGATCAATCGAGTGTAGAGCGAATACTGATCGTAATTTAAATATCGGGAGTGGATTTAAACGGACAAAATGTAACGTTGTCACTTTTCAGTCACGCCATTGCTGCTCTGGTTAAGTTGTTTCGGCCCTTGCAGTTTTTAATGACTCTGCTCAACTTAGTTTGTGAAAGTTTGTTCTCGATTGCTTTATTATCTTTTGGGTTTGTTTCCTATTGCTCATGAGTTTTACAAAATTTGATTTGCACCAAGGATAATATTTTTTTTTCCTGTATAAAAATGGCCAGGGACCAGCAGGCCGATCATTTACTTCATCGTTAAACCGATCGTTAAGACTGTGTATGAATGATCTATTGATCGAATATTGTGTAACTTAGCCGTTGCTATGGTAACCATCGTTATAATGCCCGTTTTTTAAAGGTTACTCATGAGAAGCCTTTATAAAACGAGACTAACGATAGTTACGATAGAAACAGCCAAGTTTTACAATTTTCGACCAATAGCATCACTCGTAGACAGTTATAACGATCGGTTTAACGATAAAGTAAATAATCGGCCCGCTGATAATATTATTCGTACTCACTGCCCCGCACGCGGATGATCTGTGAGTACCAACTTGCGGGAAGTTTAAATCCTCGAGTGGTCGCGCTCGCATTTGTGACACGAAACGTCGTGTGGATGACATACGTCATCCACTTTTAAAAATGGCAGTGAGTCTGCCAATTTAAGCCTAAAAATGCATGTATGTATACTCAATCGATAGGGAAAACCCTCCTTAGTAACTTGAATGACAGAATTTTCAAAAACCCCGACCCATTTTTTTGCAAATGGCGAAAAACTAAAAAATGGGAAATTCAGATTTTGCCACTTTTGCGAAAAGACCAATATTTTAGGCTCAACATTTTTAATGATGATTTCATAGAAATATAATTTTTTTTTTGTTTTTCTCGTAGGATGTATATTCAAGTTCAAATTTCTGAATTTTTGAAACTTGAAAAAAAAAACGCGTCTTGAAAGCGTCACGTGGATGACAATCGTCATCCACCCACATTGACGTTTAGTAACTTCCAGGTTTTGAAAGAAAAAAAAAAAAACTTCGGAACCCTCTTGTCCCATCCAAGAAGGCAGCTACTGAAAATTTCAGCTTTGAAAATTCAAAATTCGGTATAATACATGCAAAAACAAGTTGCTGGATGACGTATGTCATCCACGCGACCACTCGGGGGTTCACTATTTACTTTTGTAAGTACGCACCATCTAATGTCTTTCGACGGACCGTAGCGTCGCGTCGGTCGTCATGTCGAGCCGGAACATGATTTCGTCCCAGAATTCTAATGAAAAGTTCTCGGAAGTAAATTCTGTCAGTTTTCAGGACAACCGGAGACGCGTCAAGAAGCCAATCGAGGCGATTTAAAATTTGTTGGAACAACGACATTTCTCCTATGTATTTCAAATATAGGAGATGTGTTGTTGTTGCACACCAAACTCCTCAATTTTAACTTTTCGACTCGACCATTGAATTTTTGCAATTCATGACTTCATGACTTAATCACCGTTGATATATGCTTGTTGGAACGTGCTCGTTTTGTTCTCAGCGCAGCGGTGTTCGAACTTCAGGCTTTTCCGCGAGTTGCTTCCACGGGGGGTAGTGGGAGAGGGCATCTCATCACAATGAACACATGTGTGCGGATAAATTCTGCGAAATTCTGATGAGGGCGCGAGGCCGCGGGTGCCAAATTTGACTGGCTGAGCACAAATAGAGTCCCTATATACTATGAGAGTTGCGACAAGACTCTCGAAATGAAGAAGAAGAAGCGGATAAATGGAGCCCCCAAGAGGCAAATTGCAAATGGTGGATGGCCATTTGCCTCTGCGCTGTTGCCACTATTTCGCTATCTCTTGTAGGTTAGGTTCAGATTCTCGACAATAACGGTCGCTATTGAAAGAGATAATGTTCTCCATAATAACATTCAATCAGAGGAAAAATTCACAAAAATTACCACGGTCACTGTTACTTCAAATGTGTAATGAAAGCGAGTTCGTGAAAAGTAAACAAACCCTCCGCCATTTTGCATTTGCCTCTTGGAGCTTTCTTGACAGCCTAAATCTGAGAGCCAATCAGAAATGGATTCAGCAATGGCGCAACTCTCATAGTATATAGGGACTCTAAGCACAAATACATCAGAATTTTACAACTGCGCTTTAGGTTCCTAGGTCGTTTCAGAAGTGTCGCGTAGGCACACCTAGACCGATAATCTTCAGTGGCGAGGCGTGAAAGTTGGCAGCAATTTATTTTCTCCATTTAAATTAGGTAACCAAATAAGTCGGACGCTTCAGTCATTGGCGATGACCAGGCATTTCGACCTTTCTAATGTATTTAAATGGGAGAAAAGAACGTTGCCAAATCGCATGCCTCGCGTGCCACTGATAATCTTTAGAATTTTCCAACCTTGTTTTTTATAGTACTCGATAGAAACGAATGGAAACGAAGTCGAGCGTTGGCTTTTAATCAAAAAAAGCTTTAAAATAGAAAGGTTTAAGTCGGAGGAAAGTTTGATTCTGATACGGAGGAATGAAAATTGATCAAATTCGCCAAAGTTTATCGTTGAGCTGCGCCTATAACATTTCCGACACAAACTTTATATTGTTCGACGATAGTCGAAATTTTGTCCACCCGAGATATTTTCTTTTAGATTTTTTATTTAGATTTAGCAATTTTTTTTTTAGATTAAGCGAGGGCATGCACGAGCATAGAACCTCATTAATCAGGAATTTGTCGTTCTCTCTTTTTGTCCATTTGAACGCATGTATAAGAAAAAGACAGAGACTTGTGCTGCGAAGGCAAATAGTAGCCCCTCTTTCCATCTTTTGTGTATCACACGACGTGTTTAGATTAATAAGTGCAATAAAGAGAGAAAAAGACAAACTCTTGGATGGCTCTTATGTGCACCAGTCCTTTTTTCGACAGTCCTTGCATTTGACCTTAATCAAATTTGGCAACTTAGTGGCTTTTACACATCATCCGCAGATTGCAATTTGTGGCCGCGCACAGTGTGGGTCAAAAATGTGATTTTTTTGGGATGTGAAAAATATTTGCTTTTCGCTCTAAAAACGTTTTACCGTTTATGTTTTTGCAAAAGCAATGGACCTATCTTGGAGGTTGTCAGCATCCCCCCTCCCCCCCCAAAAAAAAATACTATCAATGCCCATTACAATTTGACAGTTTAATCTATATGTCCTGAAAAGTTTCGTTGAGAAAGTAAAAATTCATTTTTTCTCTAAATAAGTATATTTTAAAAGAGGAAACTTGTTATACGACAGTCATATCTCAGGAGCTTGCGTTGCTAGGAGTTGTAGCGTAGGTGCCTCAACTTTAACTTTAAAAAAGTAGAATTAACTTGGCTCCGAACTGTTGCTGGCATTTTTCATTTATGAAGTTTCATGATTAATTTATTTTTTATATTAATTTCTTTTATGATAAAAAAAAGTCTGCCTTTTCATGTTTGAGCATCATGAGAAGAATTAAACCGTGAACTTTTTATTAAATGCCAGTGACAGTTCATAGCTTAAACAATGTCTGCTTATTTTCATGCCTACCCGGAGGTCTCTACAATAATCATAGAACCTGAGATATTTATTCTGTATGTCCTAAAACTGAAAGAACAAAGTATTCTTCAGACCATCTTGTGTTTTTAAAATACAGGCTTGCTACTAGATCCACTAAACTTGGTGATTTTCAGTTATTTAATCATACTTTACGGGGAGCATTTGTGATGTTTATAACAATATAACAATTTGTAAAATGCATGCATTTAATTACAAGTGTACACAGTCCACAGTGTTTAACCACAATAAGATATAAGTACTTTTTTTTACCTAAAATATGTGTACTGGAAAAAAATATTATCAGAAGCATGACAATATGTGAACCTATATAACGGATAGTACACTTACCAGAATTCTAGTGTTTGTACCATAGTTCTTGAAACTTTTTAGGAAATTCTAATTTTATGACCATTAGAATTTTCTGGTCAACATACTAGACTTTCTGTCGTTCACATATCGTTATGCTTCTGGTAATATGACTAAAAAATCTGGTATTATGACTATCGCTTTTTTCAGTGTGTACGCAGAAAAAAAAAATTGTTTTAGTTTAAAAAAAAAAAAAAAAAATGAATTGTATGGCAGTAAGATGTACTTTATTAAACTAAAATTAATTGTATTTAAAGTAAAAATAATTGTTTTTAAATTAAAAATAACTGTATCTAAATTGAAAATAATTGTTTTTAAATTGAAAATTCGGTATTTTTATCTAAAGAAAAGTTTTTTTTTTTTTTTTTTAATTTAACAAAACTTTGTTTCAGTTATAAAATACGCCTTTTTGTCATATAATTCAGAAATATTTCTATTTAAATCTAATTTTTTTTTCTGTGTATATTCGTGCTGATAAAATGTTTAAAAAAATAAAAAAACAAAAAAAAAAAAAAAAACACAAACAAAAACTAAAAAAAACTTGAATTCAATTCACTGTGCAACGTCTTTGTAATGAGCAGGATTCAAATGATTTCAAGCCCAACGGGTGTGCCAAAAATTAATGTCAGAAAGATACCTATAGTTTATTCCTCTCCTCTCTCTCGCTTGGCTGTTTTCTGTTGTTTCCTCCGTTTCCGCGTGCATTTCCCTAACCCCTCACCCCACTCTCCACCCGTCGCACAGTGGAGCGAGTCAATGGGAAGGGTTGGACATGGAATATTTTGTTAAAAATGCAAATTTGAATGTTTTTACCGTCGAAAAACGATTCAAACAGGGTGGTTCTTGAAGGAAATTTTACAATGAAACCGATTTAATTACTTTCAAACCACTAAGTTGCGTATTAACAAAGATATACGCAATTTAAAGTTGTTCCGCCATGTCCGGCTTTTCCCATTGACTCGCTCCACTGCTGTGTCGAGCCGTCCCCCTTCCATTCCATCTGCATCGCATTGTTTTCCATTTTCATCTCGCCTTTTCACCGATGAGAATGAGATGACTGCTGATATAGTTTTCTGTTGAGCATTGAACGTTGAACGTTGAGCGTTGAGGAATTGCGTCGAGGAAGAACAATTAATTGTCAATGCGTCGGGTCAATGAATTTTGTACGCAGCCCCCCGGCCCAGGCCTCAGGGCTCAGCCCTGTTGCCGCTTTTTAGGAAAATGTATATTAGGAAAGCTGATCACAAATGATCGAGCCGACGCAATGGCTCGTGCAATGTGGCAACAACGGATTCTCTCCATTTAAATCTATGTAAAATAATCGATCGTCAGGGGATTTTCTGAATCCTCGAGGAATCGATATTTTTGCAAAGGTTCAAATGGCGCAAGAATCATGGTTTTGCACGAGCCGCTATTGGAGTCGAGCTAGCGCTCATTCAAGAAAAAAAAATTCTCATCTGCAATATGTAATATGTATGCCAATGGGGCTGTTGCACACTTTTGCTACAAGCGATTAATAGTCGATTCTGGTGTACCTCCAAAAATAACAATGGCAGCGCTAAAAACTTCCGAAATCCACTCCCAAACTCACTAAACGCTTATAGTACTTGCGCGAGCGTTATGGTGGTTTAGGGCAGTAATAATGGGAGATTCCCATCTAACAATACTGTAACTCCACCAAGAAGTGGCCAATAAGAGACGCCTATCATTTGACATTGGTGTCACTAAATGTCACGGTACCATTCATCGGATATGGATCACTACTCTGATGACTAATTACTCTGTGAGTCATCCTTGTCAGTTGTCAGCGTAGAAAGAGTGGCGAAATTAAGATAAGAATCTCTCATTATTACTGTCCTATAAGCCACTATTACCACTCGCGCAAGTAAAATCGTTTATTGAGTTTAGGGGTGGATTTCGGAAATTTTTATAGCTGCGATTGTTATTTTTGGAGGTTTTTACATCAGCATCGACCTTTAAATCGCTTAAAGCAAAAAAGTGCAACATCCAGTACCAATCCATAAAAGTTTGACCCTCCACCAGAGAGTAGGTACCGTCTTATTTTACTGATGTTTTTTCTTTCTTTCCGGTACTATTATATTTTAAATATTTTTCTGTTACAGGTGAGCCATTTTTCTATCGTTTAGATTTTAAACATTATCACCCCATTCAACGTAAGTTAACAAACACTCGTACATTTACACCTTGCCCGCTAATAAAATTAATTTGTTTAATTGCATTTACTTCGCTGAAAGGGTATTGTAGTGGTGGGTGTTGACACCACGGTATAAGTCTCAGTTTTGATGTTACGGCGATGTGAAACAATATTTTTAAGCACCTTTAACCGCACGCCTTAAATCCGTCTCCGCTCTAGCCGAGTAGAGAGGCTGAAATCGTCTTAGTGTCTGTCACTCGGATGTAATCCAAAGCCTTAACTTATATATATTTCATCGGTCCCTCCATCTACGCAAGACAGATTTATACGACACCATGAAAACAATCGTTGAGTGCCTTCACTTTGCGAACATGCAACACGCTGTACAAGACAACAAACCTGTGGGCTAGACTGCTCGCGAGTTCCTTGAAGAAAAGTTGTATATAAAATCGTGAGCTTCATGTAATATAGAAGGACACATCACTCGCATAAAAAATATCAATTTTCAATGGGGCTGTTGCAAACTTATACTGCAGTCCATTGAAGGGTCGATTCAGATGTAAAAACCTCCAAAAATAACGATGGTATATATAGCACTCAA
The DNA here is from genome assembly GCA_011764245.1 of Trialeurodes vaporariorum. Taxonomy (NCBI): domain Eukaryota; kingdom Metazoa; phylum Arthropoda; class Insecta; order Hemiptera; family Aleyrodidae; genus Trialeurodes; species Trialeurodes vaporariorum. The sequence continues at coordinate 22,223,500 of VMOF01000379.1, forward strand.
AATTTATGGAAAATCTTTCTTAAACTCAAAAAATGCTTTTAAATGCGTAATGGCGGCGTTGGGCTCTAATATTGAGAGATTCCCATCTTAATTTTGTCACTCTTTTTATGCTGTGAAGGAAGATTGACAATGTAACTGTAGCCACAAGAGCAGTGATTCATATCCGATCAGTGGCGGCTCGTGAAATGCGATAAATCGATGTCCTTTCCATTTAAAACTATAGAAAAGTATTGACTTTTAGGGGGTTCAATTGCACCCCCTGACGATCGATACTTTTCTATAGTTTTAAATGGAGTAGACATCGATACATCGCATTTCACGAGCCGCCACTGTATCCGATAAACACAAGATGACCGTGACCGCATGACTGCGTGAGATAGAACGGCGCGGCGCACGGTGGATCGAGTCAATGGGGAGGGTCGGACATGGGCAGGAAAAAAAAAGGTCACATTTCCAATAACTTTTTATGGTTTTCTAGTAGTTAAACATCTACAGGGACTGTATCCATGGTTCATAGGTCATTTCACCCCCCTCATTTGACGTGCGGGTTGCCTAAACTTGACAAGGAAGGCAATATGAAATTTACCGTCTGATTTTTAAGTTTTTCTTTTGCTTTCGCATCAGATTTTGAAAATGTAAATCAAAATTTCGATTTCACTGGCTTACTGCCCTTCCTCTGAAGAACATTTTCACATGTCGTTGATATTTTTTGTCATTATTATAAGGGGAGAAAAAAATACTTTGAAAACTCGCTAAAAAAAATTGTGAAAAAAAGGGGGGAAAAGCTCTACAAAAAAATGTCCCCATATGTCCCCTAAATGCTTTTCTGGGTTGTTTTCTACACCTCTTCAGGAATGTATTCCAACAAAAATTGGCCGCTAATACCCGCTAATTTGAGCAAACGACTCGTTTGAGAGCAAGTTGCGCGCGTTTTGAAGCTTATATCTCGCTTTCCTTCTATCACAAAGATCGCGCATCACAAGATATCTTCCAATCTCGATAAGTCTTCAATTGATAACTAATTTTCACTAATTTGTTGAATTTTTGGTGGAAAATAAACAAGAATTCAGTTCCCTACGTGCATTCAGCTATAGTTAATAGGTGAATTGGTGTTACAAGCTCAGTGTTTGGTTTATTTAATTTATATGTTAAATTTGCCGTTTGTTTTGACAATTTTAATATATTTAATAATGTTATTTACGTATTTGCAATTGTTCAATGACACCCTTAAGACACAATGAAAGAGACGATGATGCAGAAGACTAATTGAATTTATTTGTTGAACTCTACCATAATAAAAAGTCGTTGGATGATTGTGATCATCTGGTCACGTTCATTGTAAAAAACTATAAAACTTCGTTTGACGAACAAACTTTGACTGATGAGTGCCACATGTTTTCTTTGAAATTGATGAATTCAGAATTTTATTGTGGACAGAAGAAGAAGAAGGCCCAAAGGGAAAATCTCCCAGAGGCACTTGCACTTCTGAAGGTTTGCCCTCAAGACACAATGAAAGAGACAATGATGGAGAAGACTGATTGAATTTATTTGTTGATTTTGAAAATTTGTCGTAATAAAAAAATGCACCTAAGTTTTCTCCCCCTTTTTCCGTGTTTTTATTTATAATGTAACAAGAAAAATTGAAGTTAAAGAGTTTCAAAAGATCCACACGGACAGAAAGAAAAACGAGGAAGTAAAAATTCTTAGTTTGACTGAAAAAAAAAATCATCGTTATATTGTCCCGCGTATGTGGGGTTGTGGGCGTATAACGAAAAAATGGTGGGGGGGGATTACGAAAAATTAAGTTGATAATTGTTTAGCAAAGGAATAATGTGACATTAGTAGTGAGGAAATTGTGACCCCCCCCCTCGTATAAATACGCGACGAATCTACAAAAACCGCCTACTTGTGACCCCCCCCCCCCTTCCCCCTCGTATAAATACGCCACGAATCTACAAAAACCGCCTACTGTCTTATTATCTGCTTATTTCAGCCGTTCAGTACCGCATTAGACGCGTGCAATGTGTGTTTTGAGCAAACCGTATCCACTAATGATGAGAAAATGTGTCAAAATACATTTTAGAACTCATAAATTGCGAAAAATATCATCAAAAACGGATTCTACGACGAAAAATACATAAGGTCACAAATTTTTGGGGAATTACATGCTCGAAAATGGTCCATACTTAGAGGAAACGAAGTGCGTGATGCGCGATGTCCGACCCCTCCCATTGACTCGATCCACCGTGCGGCGCGGCGCGGCGTGCCAATGGAATGTCATCTCTTATTACGGCCAATTTTCGATAGAGTGACAGTAATGGCAGATAGGAATTCCCCAGTATTAGTGCTCAACGGCGCCATCTCACTCGAGCATTTGAAAGCTTTTGAGGTTCCAATGAATCGAATTCGCCAGATCGATCGAAGCAACGTCGCACAAATGCGTGGTTTATGCTTTGAGTATAGCTTGTTGTATGACTTTATTTTTGAAGGCGCTTAACAACTTTCAACACGGCCGAGATACGCATCAGGGACCAAATAATATTGCGGCTTGATCGTCCCCCGAAAGACGTTGGATGGTGAGCTCACGAAGTATTCTTTGCGAGAGGTTTTAACCCCCCCCTCCCCTTCCCTCCTCCCTGTGCTCACCAACCATCTACGAAGACGATCGTCAAGCCGCATCATTATTTGGTCTCAGTGCCTTATTCGGAGTCTGGTTCTGATTAGTGTTTGCTCTATAACAAGGCTGCCATCGATGATGTTTCTAAGAAAACAACGGAGAAAAACTCATTAGATTTACCTCTCAGGAAAAACGTCCTATACGTATTTGCCACGAACTACCACTGTAGCGATTGCAAAGTAAGTAAAAGTGCAGAATAACAAAGTACAGTCGACGAATTAAATTATATAGATATTAGTCAATTCCTAAGATTTTGATATGGTTAGGCTATCCGCGATACTTATCACAGAAGCATTGCACTTTGCCTGTACCTAAGTCAATATCTATAAGCAGTCGACTGATATTTTATATTTAATGCGGTCCTGTGCCTGCTGTTGTGTAAAACGCAAAATTGATAACGCGTTCATTAAAAATGTCTTAGAATCATCCTCTTACAAGGATTTTTAAAAGGAAGCAAATAAGTTACTGTTTAGTAAGTATATCGATAGTTTTTACGAGTTCTCTTCTCTGCCCTGATTCCGCCACCATGGATTTCGCGACTTCGTCTAGACATGGTCGTGTAAGATCAATAATATAAATGAACAAATAAGCTTTTTTCTAAAAATAAATTTCCGCCTCCTTTCTTGCTTTTCCTTTAGACTTCCGCTTTTATTGGCAATAGTATACTTCCTAGACTTATTTCTATACGTTTTAGATAGACTCGTTCGGAAAACAATTTATCGTTCTCGATACAATCAGATAGAGAGCCCAGGAAGCATTCCGTTTTCTTGGCTGCATCACACTCGACCCAGTCTATTCGGTGGATAAAAGGACATGTGTTCCCGTGGAACACCTTTGGCAGCATTGAGGAAGTGACAAACTAGATAGGACTGCATCATCACCGGATCCTAATTTACCAAGGATTTTCTTATAGCTTAGGTACACGTTCAAATATGTAGTTTGATAAAACAGGCAAGCAAGCCATCAATGACACTTCCGCAGAGAGAGAGAGAGAGAGAGAGAGAGAGAGAGAGAGAGAGAGAGAGAGAGAGAGAGAGAGAGAGAGAGAGAGAGAGAGAGGGGGGGGGATAACGGCAAAAAAAAGTTCCTTGTATTCGGACTGTCGAAGATGATACTGATATTTGGTGACGTTAGTTGATGGATCTATTTGATAGGCCGTCAAAAGGCTTCTGAACACGCTCAAATAACAGTTTGATCAAACAGGCACAGGTAAGGCAAAATGACACTTCGAGAAATTAAGAATAAATACGACGGAAGTCATCGCTTTTAGACTGTTATTAATGGATGATGAGACTGATGTTTGATGGAGTTATTTGGAGGATCAGCTTTTTTTACTAATACCGCGATAGAAACTTACTTTCGGCTCCAAGCGCGTAACAGTTAGGTCACCGGTTGTCTGTGGTGAATTTTGGCTCAACGATAGCTTCCGTTTGATCAACTAACACGGGAAAGGAAAGCTTCAAACGTATTTTCTCGATTGATCGAAGAGATCATGCGTCACTCGATCCGTTTTCCACCGATTTTGTATTTTATTTTGACCTGATCCGACGTGTTCCTAGGCTCATCATCTGAGTGATAATTGGTGCGCGTTTCCTTTAAAACGCTGAGTCTTCTCTGAATCCTGCACGAGGGTAGGTAGGCGGGTAGGGCTCAGATGAGCCTCCGCGATTCTTGTTGGTTTCCAACAACTCCATCGGGCAGAGGCGGACTGGCCCCCAAATTCGGACCGGGAAACCAACTTTGGACCGGCCCATATGGGGGGTGTGGGGGGACACCCCCCGCCTGGGGGGGTTGCCCCCCCCGAGAAAATTTTGGTATTTTCACAGTCAAAAACAACAATCTGAAGCATGTTTGGGTCATCAATTTCATTATTATATGATCGCTGACTCTCTGCGGTTTGGCAGGGTAGAGACTGAAATTTTATCTTAGTGACACGATAGAAAACCTAACCTAACCTAACCTGGGGGGGGGGGTTTGGGGGGTTCCCCCCCCAGAAAATGTTGGTATTTTCACTGGCAAAAACAACAATCTGAAGCATGTTTGGGTCATCAATTTCATTATTATATGATCGCTGACTCTCTGCGTTTTTGCAGGGTAGAAACTGCCATTTTATCTTAAATGTATTAAATATAAAAAAGTAAAAAAAAAGAAAAGCCCTTTTCAGGGCTACCTAAACATTCTGAAATATTTCCTCTCTGCTTTCGTTCCAGCCCTAATGAAGCGAATGATCGGCCCGGCCTGGTCAGATCCACACAAAACCAACCCTAATGAAGCGAATGATCGGCCCGGCCCGGCCCGGTCAGACCCACATAAAACGAATGAATATAGCCCGACCCGAATTTATCGAATGACAGGCCCGGCCCGGCCCGTCCAAAACGTATTGTGTAACCGGCCCGGCGGCCGGGCCCCGGCCCTGACGTATCGAATGATCGGCCCAGCATGGCCCTGAAGTATTGAATGATCGGATCGGCCCTAAAAAATCGAATGACTGGCCCGCAGCCCAAATTTACCAAGTATAAATACATGCACGGCCTCACTTTTATGTTTGTCTCTGGTGTTTTCCTCCTTTTTTCTTCCTCTCGCTCTTCTTTTTTCCTTTTTTCTTCCTTTTTTCCTTTTTTTCTTCCTTTCTTTCTTCCTTTTTTTTCTTACTTTTTCCCCTCTCACGATCCAACCGGCCCTAAACGGCCGCGGCCCACCGGGAAATTTCCCGGTGTCCCGGTGGGCCAGTCCTCCTCTGCCATCGGGTGAATAATTCACGTCAGATTATTAGGGAAAATACGCTTCTTAAAGTTACAGGGTGTCTAGCATCAGGGCAAATCTGCGGAAAACCGTGAATTTTCAAGGAAATCTATATTCAGTGGAGTCGCGTGTAATCTGGCAACGCTGCATGCTGTGGTTCCATGAAACCTTCGCAAAATATTGATTCGAGGGACTGCACTTCCCGTAGTTTCTATGCTTCCTATACAGTTTCTAAAGTTCCTGTAGTTCCTATAGTCCTGAAAGATCATTATAGCAAAAATACGCTTTCGAAAGTTAGGTTATCAAGATTCAGGCACTTCAGCGGCCGCAAAACCTCGCATTTTCAGGGAATTCGCCATTCAGTTGCGTCGCGTGTAATTTAGTAACGCTGCTGGTTCATTTAAACCTTCGCAAAATATCGATTCGAGGGAGTGCATCAGTGCATACCTCTTATACTTCGAATTTTTTCTTGCATTTAAATCGACAGAATGTAACGTTGCCAGTTTGCACGTGACGTTACTGTCTCCATTTCAGAGTAGGGCTGCCAAATAATCAGAAATAATGAAATCAGTCTGGCAACATAGTTGATGATTACGATGTGACACCTATGCCTGTGAGGAGGAATGGTCAACTGACCAAATAATTCGGCGAATAATATTTATGCCCAACTTTGCCTCATACCAATCAGGAAAAACATGGACTTATCAGGGAATTTGGATTAGAAGCCCGTTGTTTCATATTGAAAATTGGAAATTATAATTCCAAAAACTTGGGAACCAAAGCAATAGCTTAATTTTCTCCAAGTCGGCCTCCGTGGTATGGTAGTCAGCGCAACTGGCCACTAACTCAGAGGTCCCGGGTTCGAATCCCGGTCGAGGTGACAAGATTTGACGATCTCAGATCTTGTCATCTCAGAAGGACATAGACATAATTCTTCTCTCTTTCATTTCGTCTATTGGGCCCTTGTTGGTGGAAGAGGACTCTTAAACTTTCATTTAAAAAAAAAAAAAAAAAAAAAAAAAAAAAAAAAAAGTCCAACTTGATGAAGTATGAGTCTTCGAGTAATGGATTTATCAGGGAATTGGAAAAGATAAAATTGTAAGACCGTAGACACCTAGAGTCATTCGAGGACTTGATTTTGGAATTTGTCAATAAGGTAGGTGACCCAAAGGTGGCCCGGCTCTTAAGGTGGCCCACCCCAGCTTATTTCAGTTAATTTCATGAATTTACGATAGATGGCGTTAGTGCTGAGTAGCAGGATGCTATCGCTTCCCCCACACCAAAAATCAAGAGCATCGGACAATTCAGTCGGAGCGGAACAGTGCAACGTCCATTTTCGTAGGTCTTCAGCTAATTTTCACGGAAGTAAACAATCGTAAAAGCCAAGCCCTTAAATTGATTCCACCTTTGACTTTCAATTAATCATAATCATTATAATTTCTGGTGTAACTAGGGCCTAGATTCCGTTTTTGAACGATAAAATAGCATTTGAATACTTATTAATGAAATTTGAAAGGGGGTGTCTACCTTTAGGTGCATCAAAAATATTAGGGGTGGCCATACCTTAGGTGCAATTTTTGGACGATGTCAAAACTCTACTTTTTTTCAAACGCAAAAAAAAACCCAAATACAGGCAAATTTTAAAAAAGTGAAATTAAAATATGATAGCCAACTGTCTGAATAGTTTATTGACATATTTAGTTTTCTTTATCTCTCATGACTTATACGCGCTTATTGGCCCCCAAGCATAGGGGGCCACCTTTGGGTCACTTACCTTAGGCCTTCGTGCACGCTCAAAAGGGTTTGATCGAAATGCAGGATTGGCAACTTAACACTTCCAAAATTCTAACCAAAACTTTACCAAAAAACGTCAAAATGAGTCCTTTAGGTGTTTATTGATTGAAATTGCTGAACAGATGACAAACCATCTATCTCCAAACAACTGTGTCCAGTTTGACGCCCACGTCAAACTGCAGAGTTTAGAGCGGAACATCAACTGAACATGCAACAGTTGCACCTGTCGTTTGTGGTGGATTTCGGCTCATCGATCGCTTGCTTGATCAAATCTGTTTGATCGTGTACGAAGCGCTACACCTTTTTCCTTCAGAACGATTTCATCTGTATAAGCATCCCAATTTTCATTCGTTCGAAGAAAAAGCTTGCAACATTTCTTTGCTTCACCGCGACCGGTTGAATCACCGATGGATTGTTGAATGTCATTAAATAAACGCACAATGACAGTACATCGTTTAGCACACAGTATACTCATCTTACACAGTATAGCGAAACTCAATGTTAGAAAAACGGCAAAAGCCCCTTAGTGGTCGGAGGATGACAGTAACATCTTCCATTTGATTTGCATTGGACGCGACGACGGTGGCGCCCCCAAGTAGTCGGAGGATAACAACTCAATTTTCCCATTTGATTACATTGAAAATCGACATTCGCCAAAGCGCTCCTATAGAGTTTCGCTACTATGTATAGGATGAGTATACAGTGGTTTAGTATGCATTCACTGTTATCGTATTGGTATCGCGGTGACTCTAATCCAGTATCCGTTTAATCTGTGTACACGGTAATCCTAGACCACAGTGAGCTGTGTGCATGTTGTCAACCCTGACACTTGTTCCGTTCTTTTTTCACGCGTCTGTGTGTTAGTGAGAGGGTGTGAGCATAGCACGTCAAACACGTGCAACGTCCGTCCTTGTCAATCGGTCGTTGGTATATAGGTAGCAAAGCACGTGAGAGATGTTCCCCAAATCAAATGAACACGAGACGCAATTAAGTTGCGAAGTTGGCAGCGATGCAGTAGCGGTTGGTGGATTGGTGGGTGGTTCTAGGGGAGGATTGGTAATGAGGGGGGTGGAATAAGAAGCTGAAATGATGGAATTTAAATTAAGGTGATTCCAGGCGAACATTTTCCAGATTTCAATCCAATGGATAGCGCCACTATAGTCACTTTTGGGAAAAGTCGAGGTTTTAGCATTTTAAATTGAAACCAAAGAAAAATCCAAAAATGCAGTAACGTCAGCACCTGTGAAATTTTTTTATGGATATTTTGTGCCCAAAACGACCAAAATTGGTTAAGAGTTAATAAAGCCGTAAATTATGAAATTCGTTTCGCCATAAGCTTAGTGAGTGCAAGTGAGTACGAGTCTATCTGCCTCACTTGCACTCATTGAGACCTATGGGAAATTTTTGTATTTCACAATATTCCACTTTAATTTTGAGTACTTCAGCTTTAAACTTACAGGATATATTTTTGATGTATGTTTACAGGAGCTTATGCTCCGTAAATTTGTAATTTGGCGTAAATTCTTCAATTTCAGCCAAAAAATGATGACTTTTTAAGTAGCGCAAGTGGCGCTATCAATCGGATTGAAATCTGGACAAGTTTCGCCTTGAATCACCTTAACCTTCTGTAGCACAGTAATTACCTTCAGGCAACCACAAAAATTCATTTCATCTTATCGAAATTTCAAAAAATCGCGTCACACATCAACACTTTTAGAAAATTGAGCTCAGGAAACTGTAATCGGTCCGAGCTCATTTGCAACCGAGCTTACTGACCCTACAATGGGTCTGTTGCAAACTTTTGCTACAGCGATATAGAGTGTTAAATCTTAAGTAAAATTACGTGGAAAGTCCACTGGTGGTATCAGAAATTCATAAAATGCATTATTAAACTCACAAGAGGCGTTTAACTGAAACCCAAGATGACGGTAAAATATCAAGCAACCTGTGTGCACGCCCCGTGAACATCCATGATGGCCAACGTTAACAACCTCACAGCATCGGAGGTTATGATCTTGTTTGCGTTGTGATTGATTGTGATCGATGTTGTGAGGTTGGCCATCTTGGATGTTCATGGTGCTTGCATACAGGTTGCTCGATATTTTACCGCCATCTTGGATTTCAGTTAAATGTCTCTTGTGAGTTTGTTATTGCATTTTATAACTTTCTGCTGCCGCCAATGGACTTTTCACGCGATTTTACATGAGATTGATTACTCTATAGCGCTGTAGCAAAAAGTTTGCAACAGACCCATTCATGCTATAGAGGATTAATTTGTGATAGGACATCATCCAATCAGCGAAAAAACCGAATTCAGTTTTCGACTATAGAATCTCTTCGCATTGGATTTTCTCTTTTTTCCCCCTATTTATTTCGCGGACTTTCACGCAAAAAAGACCGCGCTCAAATCACGTCATCACCAGTGTAGGACTCGATGACTTCATGCGAAATATACGTATATACCTAGCCCTGCTGCCAATTTTAATTTTTTATCGTCAAGTTTTCACACGATTTTTTTTTTTTTTTTTAAATTATTTCAATAGTCATCGTTTGTTTCTCGAGCTCTTATATAACGTGCGGACTATAGTGGCAGATTCAGACACTTTTTCTGGGGGGGGGGGGAGACGCCTGAGAAATTTGAAATTTGGAGTGTCGGAGGAAGCAATTCTGGGCTATTTTCCGTGGAAAAAGGCAAAATGCAAGGTTTCGGGGGGGGGATAATATTTACCCACAGCGTGGGCCTTGTTTAAACTTGAAGTAATTTCCAAAGCCAATGAGTGGTTTTTGAACGTTTTCAATGTGCGTATCGTGATTTTTGCTGAATTTTACGTAAGAATCAAAGTTCTATATTTTCGGCCTCCGTGGTCTGGTGCTGGTGCAGGGTCAGCGCAACTGGCCACTAACTCTGAGGTCCCGGGTTCGAATCCCAGCCGAGGTGACAAGATTTTACGATCTTGAATCTATAGCCATCTCGAAAGGGCATGGATGTCATAATACCCTGTTTCTATGGATTTGTGTCTATGGATTCTCCGATGCACAGGAGAATAAAGCCAAATAAATCCGCAAAAAAAAAAAAAAAAAAAAGGTTCAATATATTGTGGTTGCAAAAGTATGTGTAACAAACCCAATCGATGCATTACGGTGCAGCTGCGCCGCGCCTCTGAGGTACTAGCAAACGCAAAAGTTTTGACAGCCAAGAATGCACGCGGAGCGCAGACGATAGCTTTGATGACTTGAGGAATGAGGACTCGACACTCATCTTGTATGCTTTGACTATCAAAACTTTTGCGTTTGCTAGTACATGACAATGCACGTGTAGTGTGAACGAACCCCAGCAAAATCGGCAACGAGGCAAATGATGCAATTATAAATTCCTTTGTGCTTGTTTAGAGACGCATAATAACGATGTAACAGCATCAGCATCAGCGCATAGAGCATCCCAAAAGAGAGACCTCTCTCTGATGCTCTCTGTTTTCAGCCAAGTCAACATTCAACAATTTTCACCGCAAAACTCCAAAGAAGAGAGCGATGAGTTTAATGAAATTCCGAATAGATCAAATTTTAAAATTTATCGCGCGGGCTTTGATCAAATCCTATCGGATAGACGATGATTCTAAATACGCATGAAAGCTGGAAAGTCGATGCGATCGCTCATGTTTTTTGATGGTTTTGTAGTTTCAGTTATCAAGTTTTTACATCACATGCTGTTGATCAAAGTCGGCAGGATGCTTTGATATGTGACAACAGCGAACTATGGTTCCAAATGGGACAGTTGCAAGGGTCAACAATGTTGTGTTTTTTATAAAGAAAATGATAGTACTCGATGAGTTGAGAACAATGGTGCTTTTGGGTTTCCTAGATGTCCCGATTTCGGAGATACGCACGTGTAAAGTTGTAAAAAATTGGGTGTGTAGTGACGTCACTACGCGGAATTCCCATTTAAAACAATGTATTTTGGGCCAAAATCTCATCTCCGGAACAATGGGACGAAATTAGAAACCAAAGGCATCTTTGTCCTCAGCTCATCAATTACTTTCATTTTCTTTACAAAAAACACAACATTTTAAACCCTTGCAACTGCCCCAGTGCCCCATTATGGGACTGCTGTAAACAAATAAGGGAGGCCCGACTAATCGACTCCCTCATAGGCCCGACAAAACTTCGGTCCTTATATATCGGCAAAAATAATCGTCTTCGGAGCTGGCTTGCACATTAAATCTGTTGGGGGCCTTATTCGAAGCCTCAAAATTTTTTTCTGGAAAATCTCTCCTGACGGGGCATTCCATCCACGTGTAAGATATAGGGCCATCTAAAGGAGTTTACTGTCTGTCCCGGGCTTTCAACTTCCGGAGGAGGGGGGGGGCAAAGTGATTCCAGGAAATCAGTGGAAGATCTGGAAATATTTTAAATGGGGGTCCGTAAAGGTGAGGAGCTGAAACCTACTTCCTCCACAAGAAACCCAAAATTTCTCCCCCCATAATTCCTTCGTAGGTAGTGTGACATGTGGCTCTAGGGGTCGGGAGCCAAAGCCCCTTTAAATAAGGCTCCGCCATCTTAGTTTACCCCAAAACTTACACGGCTTAGTTCAGTGTATGACTGTACACGGAGAAAAAAATGTCCTGTTAATTCAACCGGACGTATATATTTAATACTTACTTAGCTGGAATTCCCGTTGTTTCAACAGGAATTACTGTCATTTCAACAGGAATCACTGCTGTTTCAGTAAGAATTCCTCTTACTTGGCTGGAATCAGCGGCGGCTCGTGCAATGTGGCAACAATGGATTTCCTCCATTTAAAACTGTGTAAAATAATCGATTACTTGGTGAGGCGTAGCGCCTCACCTAGTATCGATCTTTTTGCACACGTTTAAATGGCAAAAGTGCACGGTTGCCGGATTGCAAGAGCCGCCACTGCTGGAATACCTGTTGAAATACCAGGAATTTCTTCTTAAAATTACAGGCGTTCCGGTTAAGTAAGTATTAACAAGTCGCCCGGTTACGGCAACAAGAAATTTTTCTCAGTATAATGCCAGATATACTCTTATCTGTAATATTTTCTGAACTGCTATAGAGTCATCACTGACTTTCAACAAAATTGCGAATATTTTGATAAATAATTTAACGACGTTTTTATCGATTAAGAAAAGATTACAGATCCGAGTATTTTCGTTCGTAATATAGTCATAAACTGAAACTGAGTAACCTTCTGGTCAATCGGTGGAATCATCGGTGAGTTGAGAAATATCACATCAAATGTACTCAACTTTTCGGTTGCCCTCGTGGTATTCAAATGGAATTAAACAACCATATTCATAAAGAATCCTATGGAGAAACAAACAAACATGAAATCTGTCAATAAGTGCAAAGTTTCTCGATAAGCAACTACAATTTCTGACAGATTTTAGGACCGGAAACGGATTGAGCACATGTATAGTATAGGCATCCTTACTCACTCCCTTCAAAGTTGTGGTGTCAGTGAAGTTAATAAAGAGGTTGTTCCAGCTCCCATAAGGAATGGGCTATCGGCAAAAAAATTTCATATTTTCAGAGTCGATAGAACTCGTCAAGACGCGTTCAACGATGGCCAGTTTTTTAATTTTGGTCAACTGGTAAGGGGGGGGAGGGGGGTCCAAAGTCAAAACCTTCAAAGTCCCATAACTTTCGCCCAAATCAATATTTTGACTTGTACTTTGCGCCAAAAGATTTGTCTTAAAAAGGGCTTTCGATTGATGTGTATGAAAATTAAATTATACAAATTTTAAACCAATTTTTTTCAATTTTTACAATTTTTCCAACTTGAAATTTTTGGTTTTTTGAGCCTGAAAAATACGCGCAACGGGTTGAGGAGAATAAAAAACTATGGGAATAAAAGTCAAAGCTATGCTCTTTTGAATGGCACAAACCGCGATCCGGGGAAATGCTCCGTTCAAAAGTTATAAGCGCCTAAAGTTGCGCACCTCCGAAATCACGGTGCGTTCAGTGCATGTTTTCAATGGCGCGTACCGATCTCGGGTGAGCGAGGGTGACGCGCGCCATTGAAAACATGCACTGAACGCACCGTGATTTCGGAGGTGCGCAACTTTAGGCGCTTATAACTTTTGAACGGAGCATTTCCCCGGATCGCGGTTTGTGCCATTCAAAAGAGCATAGCTTTGACTTTTATTCCCATAGTTTTTTATTCTCCTCAACCCGTTGCGCGTATTTTTCAGGCTCAAAAAACCAAAAATTTCAAGTTGGAAAAATTGTAAAAATTGAAAAAAAATTGGTTTAAAATTTGTATAATTTAATTTTCATACACATCAATCGAAAGCCCTTTTTAAGACAAATCTTTTGGCGCAAAGTACAAGTCAAAATATTGATTTGGGCGAAAGTTATGGGACTTTGAAGGTTTTGACTTTGGACCCCCCTCCCCCCCTTACCAGTTGACCAAAATTAAAAAACTGGCCATCGTTGAACGCGTCTTGACGAGTTCTATCGACTCTGAAAATATGAAATTTTTTTGCCGATAGCCCATTCCTTATGGGAGCTGGAACAACCTCAATTTCCCCAAGTTCCATAACCGAGCTCTAATCTATTCAACTAAATGTACATGGTCATTGACACGATATGACAAATTGGAACACTTGCGTCTCAAACTAAGTAAATTCAGTTCTATGTTATACCTGGCGCAAACCACAATCAGTTCCAGCCTCCCTCTAGCTGAAAGGAAGCTGAAACTGGGGAAAGCTTCATTCGCGTCGCGGCGACCGGCTTTTGAAGTGGGGGCCCCGAATTTAAGCTCAGCCATCCGCACTGTGAGATCATAATGAGACAAAAGGGAGGAGCGTGCGGTTATTCCAGCAGCGTTGCCTCATCCGCAGTCAATCAAGCAGGATCTATATATTCTATCTCTCTCATTTTACTTGTGAATGTGTAAGTTGGAAAGGGATAAAAGCAAGGGCGGCTATTGGGGTGGTTTAAAGTGATGAAATAGAGTCCCTATGTATGAAAGAGTCTCGCAATACGAAGTTTTATCTCTGATTGGCTGCTGAAAACTGAAGAAGAAGAAGAAGAAGAAGAAGAAGAAGAAAAAGAAGAAGAAGAAGAAGAAGAAGAAGAAGAAGAAGAAAAGAGAAGAAGAAGAAGAAGAAGAAGAAGAAGAAGAAGAAGAAGAAGAAGAAGAAGAAGAAGAAGAAGAAGAAGAAGAAGAAAGAGAAAAGAAGAAAAAGAAGAAGAAGAAAAGAAGAAGAAGAAGAAGAAGAAGAAGAAGAAGAAGAAGAAGAAGAAGAAGAAAAAAAGAAGAAGAAAAAAGAAGAAGAAGAAGAAGAAGAAGAAGAAGAAAAAGAAGAAGAAAAAAGAAGAAGAAGAAGAAGAAAAGAAGAAGAGAAGAAGAGAAGAAAAGAAGAAGAGAAGAAGAAGAAAAAAGAAGAAGAAAAAGAAAAAGAAGAAGAAGAAGAAGAAAAAAAGAAGAAGAAGAAGAAAGAAGAAGAAAGAAGAAGAAAAGAAGAAGAAAAGAAAAGAAGAAGAGAAGAAGAAAAGAAGAAAAAGAAGAAGAAGAAAAAGAAGAAGGAAAAAGGGAAAAAGAAGAAGGAGAAAAAGGGAGAAAAAGGGAGAAGAAGGAGAAAAGGAGAAGAAGGAGAAAAAGGGAGAAGAAGGAGAAAAAGGGAAAAAAGGGAGAAGAAGGAAAAAGGGAGAAGAAGGAAAAAGGAGAAAAAGGAGAAAAGGAAAGAAGGAGAAAAAGGAGAAGAAGAGAAGAAGGAGAAGAAGGAGAAGAAGGAGAAGAAGAGAAGAAGGAGAAGAAGGAGAAGAAGGAGAAGAAGGAAAGAAGGAGAAGAAGGAGAAAGAGAAGAGGAGAAGAAGGAGAAGAAGGAGAAGAAGGAGAAGAGAGAAGAAGGAGAAGAAGGAGAAGAAGGAGAAGAAGGAGAAGAAGGAGAAGAAGGAGAAGAAGGAGAAGAGAGAAGGAGAGAAGAAAGAAGGAGAAGAAGGAGAAGAAGGAGAAGAAGGGAGAAGAAGGAGAAGAAGGAGAAGAAGAGAAGAAGGAGAAGAAGGAGAAGAAGGAGAAGAAGGAGAAGAAGGGAGAAGAAGGAGAAGAAGGAGAAGAAGGAGAAGAAGGAGAAGAAGGAGAAGAAGGAGAAGAAGGAGAAGAAGAAGAAGAAGGAGAAGAAGAGAGAAGAGAAGAAGAGAAGAAGAAGAAAGAAGAAGAAGAAGAAGAAGAGAAGAAGAGAGAAGAAGAAAAGAAGAAGAAGAAGAGAAGAAGAAGAAGAAGAAGAAGAAGAAGAAGAAAAAAGAAGAAGAAGAAGAAGAAGAAGAAGAAGAAGAAGAAGAAGAAGAAGAAGAAGAAGAAGAAGACGAAGAAGAAGACGAAGACGAAGACGAAGACGAAGACGAAGACGAAGAACGAAGACGAAGAAGACGAAGACGAAGAAGACGAAGAAGACGAAGAACGAAGAAGACGAAGAAGACGAAGAAGACGAAGAAGACGAAGAAGACGAAGAAGACGAAGAAGACGAAGAAGACGAAGAAGACGAAGAAGACGAAGAAGACGAAGAAGACGAAACGAAGACGAAGACGAAGACGAAGACGAAGACGAAGACGAAGACGAAGACGAAGACGAAGACGAAGACGAAGACGAAGACGAAGACGAAGACGAAGACGAAGACGAAGACGAAGACGAAGAAGAAGACGAAGACGAAGAAGACGAAGAAGACGAAGAAGACGAAGAAGACGAAGAAGACGAAGAAGACGAAGAAGACGAAGAAGACGAAGAAGACGAAGAAGACGAAGAAGACGAAGAAGACGAAGAAGACGAAGAAGACGAAGAAGACGAAGAAGACGAAGAAGACGAAGAAGACGAAGAAGACGAAGAAGACGAAGAAGAAGACGAAGACGAAGACGGAAGACAGAGAAGAAGACGAAGAACGAAGAGAAGACGAAGACGAAGACGAAGACGAAGACAAGACGAAGACGAAGACGAAGAAGACGAAGACGAAGACGAAGACGAAGACGAAGACGAAGACGAAGACGAAGACGAAGACGAAGACGAAGACGAAGACGAAGACGAAGACGAAGACGAAGACGAAGACGAAGACGAAGACGAAGACGAAGACGAAGACGAAGACGAAGACGAAGACGAAGACGAAGACGAAGACGAAGACAAAGGGACGAAGACGAAGACGAAGACGAAGACGAGACGAAGACGAGACGAAGACGAAGACGAAGACGAAACGAGACGAAGGAGACGGAGAAGGAGAAGGAGAAGGAGAAGGAAGGAAAAGGGAGAAGGAGAAGGAGAAGGAGAAGGAGAAGGAGAAGGAGAAGGAAAGGAGAAGGAGAAGGAGAAGGAGAGAGGAGAAGAGAAGGAGAAGGAGAAGGAGAAGGAGAAGGAGAAGGAGAAGGAGAAGGAGAAGGAGAAGGAGAAGGAGAAGGAAAAGGGAGAAGGAGAAGAAAAGGAGAAGGAGAAGGAGAAGGAAAAGGGAAAGGAGAAGGAGAAGGAGAAGAAAAGAAGGAGAAGGAGAAGGAAGGGAGAAGAAGAGAAGAAGGAGAAGAAGGAGAAGAGGAGAAAAAGGAGAAGAAGGAGAAGAAGAGAAGAAGGAGAAGAAGGAGAAGAGAGAAGAAGGAGAAGAGAGAAGAAGGAGAAGAAGGAGAAGAAGGAGAAAAAGGGAGAAGAAGGAGAAGAAGGAGAAGAAGGAGAAGAAGGAGAAGGAGAAGAAGGAGAAGAAGGAGAAGAAGGAGAAGAAGGAGAAGAAGGAGAAGAAGAAGAAGGAGAAGAAGGAGAAGAAGGAGAAGAAGAGAAGAAGGAGAAGAGAGAAGAAGGGAAGAAGGAGAAGAAGGAGAAGAAGGAGAAGAAGGAGAAGAAGGAGAAGAAGGAGAAGAAGGAGAAGAAGGAGAAGAAGGAGAAGAAGGAGAAGAAGGAGAAGAAGGAGAAGAAGGAGAAGAAGGAGAAGAAGGAGACGAAGGAGAAGAAGGAGACGAAGGAGACGAAGGAGACGAAGGAGACGAAGGAGACGAAGGAGACGAAGGAGACGAAGGAGACGAAGGAGACGAAGGAGACGAAGGAGACGAAGGAGACGAAGGAGACGAAGGAGACGAAGGAGACGAAGAAGACGAAGGAGACGAAGGAGACGAAGAAGACGAAGAAGACGAAGAAGACGAAGAAGACGAAGAAGACGAAGAAGACGAAGAAGACGAAGAAGACGAAGAAGACGAAGAAGACGAAGAAGACGAAGAAGACGAAGAAGACGAAGAAGACGAAGAAGACGAAGAAGACGAAGAAGACGAAGAAGACGAAGAAGACGAAGAAGACGAAGAAGACGAAGGAGACGAAGAAGACGAAGAAGACGAAGAAGACGAAGAAGACGAAGAAGACGAAGAAGACGAAGAAGACGAAGAAGACGAAGAAGACGAAGAAGACGAAGAAGACGAAGAAGACGAAGAAAGACGAAGAAGACGAAGAAGACGAAGAAGACGAAGAAGACGAAGAAGACGAAGAGACGAAGAAGACGAAGAAGACGAAGAAGACGAAGAAGACGAAGAAGACGAAGAAGACGAAGAAGACGAAGAAGACGAAGAAGAAGAAGAAGAAGACGAAGAAGAAGAAGAAGAAGACGAAGACGAAGACGAAGAAGACGAAGACGAAGACGAAGACGAAGACGAAGACGAAGACGAAGACGAGACGAAGACGAAGACGAAGACGAAGACGAAGACAAGACGAAGACGAAGACGAAGACGAAGACGAAAAAACAAAGACGAAGACGAAGACGAAGACGAAGACGAAGACGAAGACGAAGACGAAGACGAAGAAAGACGAAGACGAAGACGAAGACGAAGACGAAGACGAAGACGAAGACGAAGACAAAAGACGAAGACGAAGACGAAGACAGAAGACGAAGGAGAAGGAGAAGGAGAAGGAGAAGGAGAAGAGAGAAGGAGAAGGAGAAGAGAAGGAGAAGGAGAAGAGAGAAGAGAGAGAGGAGAAGAGAAGAGAAGGAGAAGGAGAGAGAAGAGAGAAGAGAAGGAGAAGAGAAGGAGAAGGAGAAGGAGAAGGAGAAGGAGAAGGAGAAGGAGAAGGAGAAGGAGAAGGAGAAGAGAAGGAGAAGAGAAGGAGAAAGAGAGAGAAGGAGAAGGAGAAGGAGAAGGAGAAGGAGAAGAGAAGAGAAGGAGAAGAGAAGGAGAAGAGAGAAGGAGAAGGAGAAGGAGAAGGAGAAGAGAAGGAGAAGGAGAAGGAGAAGGAGAAGGAGAAGAGAAGGAGAAGAGAAGGAGAAGGAGAAGAGAAGGAGAAGAGAGAAGGAGAAGGAGAAGGAGAAGGAGAAGAGAAGGAGAAGGAGAAGGAGAAGGAGAAGGAGAAGAGAAGGAGAAGGAGAAGGAGAAGGAGAAGAGAAGGAAAGGAGAAAGGAGAAGAGGAGAAGAGAGAAGGAGAAGAAGGAGAAGAAGAAAGAAGGAGAAGAAGAGAAAGAGGAGAAGAAGGAGAAGAAGGAGAAGAGAAGAAGAAGGAGAAGAAGAGAAGAAGGAGAAGAAGGAGAAGAAGGAGAAGAAGGAGAAGGAGAAGAAGGAGAAGAAGGAGAAGAAGGAGAAGAAGGAGAAGAAGGAGAAGAAGGAGAAGAAGGAGAAGAAGGAGAAGAAGGAGAAGAAGGAGAAGAAGGAGAAGAAGGGGAGAAGAAGAAGAGAAGAAGGAGAAGAAGGAGAAGAAGGAGAAGAAGGAGAAGAAGAGAGAGAAGGAGAAGAAGGAGAAGAAGGAGAAGAAGGAGAAGAGAAGAAGAAGGAGAAGAAGGAGAAGAAGGAGAAGAAGGAGAAAGGAGAGAGGAGAGAAGGAGACGAAGGAGACGAAGGAGACGAAGGAGACGAAGGAGACGAAGGAGACGAAGGAGACGAAGAGACGAAAGAGAAGAAGAGAAGAGGAGGAGAAAGGAGAAGGAGAAGAGAGAGAAGGAGAAGGAGAAGAGAGGAAGGAGAAAGGAAAAAGGAGAAGGAGAAGAAGGAGAAGAGAAGAAGAAGGAGAGAAGAAGAGAAGAAGAGAAGGAGAAGAGAAGGAGAAGGAGAAAGGAGAAGGAGAGAAGGAAAGGAAGGAGAAAGGAGACGAAGGAGACAAGAGACGAAGGACGAAGGAGAAGAGAGGACGAAGGAACAAAGGGAAACGAAACGAAGAGAGAAGAAGACGAAGAGAGAAGAGGAGAGGGAAAAGAAGAGAGAAGACGAAGAAGACGAAGAAACGAAGAAGAAGAAGACGAAGAACGAAAACGAAGAAAAAAGGGGAAAGACGAAGAAGACGAAGAAACGAAGAGACGAAGAAGACGAAGAAGAGAAGAAGACGAAGAAGACGAAGAAGACAAGAAGACGAAGAAGACGAAAAGAGAGAAGACGAAGAAGAAAGAAGACAGAAGACGAAGAAACGAAGAAAAAACAAGAAGAGAAACGAAGAAACGAAGAACGAAGAACGAAAAACGAAAAACGAAGAAGACGAAGGGAGACGAAGAAGCGAAAAACAAGAAGACGAAAAGACGAAGGACGAAGAAGACGAAAAACGGAAACGAAGAGAAGAAAGAGAAGAAGAGAAGAGAAGACGAAGACAAGACGAAGAAGACGAAGACGAAGACGAAGACGAAACGAAGACGAAGACGAAACAAGACGAACGAAGACGAACGAAGACGAAGACGAAGACGAAGACAACGAAGACGAAAGACGAAGACGAAGACGAAGACGAAGACGAAGACGAGAAGCGAAGAGGAGAAGAGAAGACGAGGAGAAGAAGACGAGAAGAGGAGAAGAGAGAGACGAAGACGAGAAGAGAGAGAAGGAGAGAGAAGGAGAGGAGAGGAGAGAAGGAAGAAGAGAAAAGGAGAAGGAGGAGAGGAGAAGGGAGGAAGAAAAGGAGAAGGAAAGAGAGAGAAGAGAAGGAAGAGAGGAAAGAGGGAGAAGGAGAAGGAGAAGGAGAAGAAGGAGAAGGAGAAGAGAAGGAGAAGGAGAAGAAGGAGAAGAGAGGAGAGGAGAAGAGAAGGAGAAGAAGGGAGAAGGAGAAGGAGAAGGAAAGGAGAAGAAGGAGAAGGAGAAGGAGAAGGAGGAGAAGAAAGGAGGAAAAGGGAAGGAGAAGGGAAGGAGAAGGAGAAGAGAAGGAGAAGGAGAAGGAGAAGGAGAAGAGAAGGAGAAGAGAAGGAGAAGGAGAAGGAGAAGGAGAAGGAGAAGGAGAAGGAGAAGGAGAAGGAGAAGGAGAAGGAGAAGGAGAAGGAGAAGGAGAAGGAGAAGGAGAAGGAGAAGGAGAAGGAGAAGGAGAAGGAGAAGGAGAAGGAGAAGGAGAAGGAGAAGAGAAGGAGAAGGAGAAGGAGAAGGAGAAGGAGAAGGAGAAGGAGAAGGAGAAGGAGAAGGAGAAAGGAGAAGGAGAAGGAGAAGGAGAAGGAGAAGGAGAAGAGAAGGAGAAGGAGAAGGAGAAGGAGGAGAAGGAGAAGGAGAAGGAGAAGGAGAAGGAGAAGGAGAAGGAAAAGAGAAGGGAGGAGAAGGAGAAGGAGAAGGAGAAGGAGAAGGAGAAGGAGAAGGAGAAGAGAAGGAAAAGGGAGAAGGAGAAGGAGAAGGAGAAGGAAGAAGGAGAAGAAAGGAGAAGGAGAAGGAGAAGAGAAGGAGAAGGAGAAGGAGAAGGAGAAGGAGAAGGAGAAGGAGAAGGAGAAGAAGGAGAAGGAGAAGGAGAAGGAAGAAGGAGAAGGAGAAGGAGAAGGAGAAGAAGGAGAAGAGGAGAAGAGGAGAAGGAGAAGAGAAAGGAAGAAGAGGAGAAGAAGGAGAAAAAGGGAGAAGAAGGAGAAGAAGGAGAAGAGGAAGAAGGAGAAGAAGGAGAAGAAGGAGAAGAAGAAAGAAGGGAAGAAGGAGAAGAAGGAGAAGAAGGAGAAGAAGGAGAAGAAGAGAAAGGAAAAAGGGAGAAAGAAAGAAGAAGAAGGAGAAGAAGGAGAAGAAGGAGAAGAAGGAGAAGAAGGAGAAGAAGGAGAAGAAGGAGAAGAAGAGAAGAAGGAGAAGAAGGAGAAGAAGGAGAAGAAGGAGACGAAGGAGACGAAGGAGACGAAGAAGACGAAGAAGGGACAAAGGGAGACGAAGAAGACGAAGAAGGAGAAAAGAGGAAGACGAAGAAGACGAAGAAGACGAAGAAGACGAAGAAGACGAAGAAGACGAAGAAGACGAAGAAGACGAAGAAGACGAAGAAGACGAAGAAGACGAAGAAGAAGAAAGAGAGACGAAGAAGACGAAGAAGACGAAGAAGACGAAGAAGACGAAGAAGACGAAGAAGACGAAAAAACAAAAGACGAAGAAGACGAAGAAGACGAAGAAGACGAAAAAGACGAAGAAGACGAAGAAGACGAAGAAGACGAAGAAGACGAAGAAGACGAAGAAGACGAAGAAGACGAAGAAGACGAAGAAGACGAAGAAGACGAAGAAGACGAAGAAGACGAAGAAGACGAAGAAGACGAGAAGACAGAAGACGAAGAAGACGAAGAAGACGAAGAAGACGAAGAAGACGAAGAAGACGAAGAAGACGAAGAAGACGAAGAAGACGAAGAAGACGAAGAAGACGAAGAAGACGAAGAAGACGAAGAAGACGAAGAAGACGAAAAAGACGAAGAAGACGAAGAAGACGAAGAAGACGAAGAAGACGAAGAAGACGAAGAAGACGAAGAAGACGAAGAAGACGAAGAAGACGAAGAAGACGAAGAAGACGAAGAAGACGAAGAAGACGAAGAAGACGAAGAAGACGAAGAAGACGAAGAAGACGAAGAAGACGAAGAAGACGAAGAAGACGAAGAAGACGAAGAAGACGAAGAAGACGAAGAAGACGAAGAAGACGAAGAAGACGAAGAAGACGAAGAAGACGAAGAAGACGAAGAAGACGAAGAAGACGAAGAAGACGAAGAAGACGAAGAAGACGAAGAAGACGAAGAAGACGAAGAAGACGAAGAAGACGAAGAAGACGAAGAAGACGAAGAAGACGAAGAAGACGAAGAAGACGAAGAAGACGAAGAAGACGAAGAAGACGAAGAAGACGAAGAAGACGAAGAAGACGAAGAAGACGAAGAAGACGAAGAAGACGAAGAAGACGAAGAAGACGAAGAAGAAGAAGAAGAAGACGAAGAAGACGAAGAAGACGAAGAAGACGAAGAAGACGAAAAAGACGAAGAAGACGAAGAAGACGAAGAAGACGAAGAAGACGAAGAAGACGAAGAAGACGAAGAAGACGAAAAAACGAAGAAGACGAAGAAGACGAAGAAGACGAAGAAGACGAAGAAGACGAAGAAGACGAAGAAGACGAAGAAGACGAAGAAGACGAAGACGAAGACGAAGACGCAGAAGGAGAAGGAGAAGGAGAAGGAGAAGGAGAAGGAGAAGGAGAAGGAGAAGGAGAAGGAGAAGGAGAAGGAGAAGGAGAAGGAGAAGGAGAAGGAGAAGAAGAAGAAGAAGAAGAAGAAGAAGAAGAAGGGGTCTATGAAGCCTGGAGGCGCACTCTTGTCTACATCTTCACGGAACCATCTTCCCAGCCGCCCAGCTTTTAGGAAACTTTCGACACACGAATACATGTATAAGTAATCTTTGGTGGGAAGATCGTTGAATGGAAATGTAAACAAGAGGCGCGAGGCGCGCCTCCAGGCTCCTCAGACCCCTTCTTCTTCTTCACTTCTGTTCACGTGTCTTAACTCTTTCATATACAGGGACTCTAGTGATGAAATTGCTCCTTCTTTTTTCGGAAATTTGGTCGGCAGCCATCTTGGATTTTTTGATTTTGAAAAACTGATGCAAAATTTGAATTCAGCGTTAAAAAATACCCGGGAGTACCAAATTTCAAGTCATTTGGACGGGAAGAACAGATAATGCCAACTTCTACTACCTGTAGTACGCCCCTCGGGGCGGCCTTTTTCGTGACAGCGCCAACTTTGAACCCTCATAACTCCGCTTCAAAGCATTTCCCCAACATGCGGTTTGAACCATTTTTTAGCAAATCGCGTCTACTTTTATCCTGAAAATGATTTGTGATGATTCGTGCGTTGCCAAACTTCCACGGTTAAAAAAACGGAAAACCCGATTTCAAAAAAATTAGAAAAACTTCGATAAATCGATTAAAAATTAAAATAAGGCAAATATCGTACACATCAATCGAAAGGTCTTTAAAAGATCTATCTTTTCGCGCAAAGTACATTCTCATATCTTTATTCGTTCAAAAGTTATGGGCATTTGAAGGGTCTAACTTTGGACCCTTCTCCCCCCCTTTCCCTTCGTCCAAAATCAAAAAATAGGCCAGATTCGGAACGCTGATTTAATCCTCTATCACCCCTGAAATTATTTCACATTTCGCTCTCAGGGGTAAAAAGGCCGATTTTGGGTAGTGTCCTTTGAGTAAATTTTTGCTATGTTGCCAAATTTACACCTACTTTTAAAAAAATGTCAAAATGAAAAAAATGGAAAAAATGAAATGAGGTACCATCTTATTTTTCCATTTTTGACAAATTTCCAATTTTTTTTCAATGATCTGACTTAATATTATTGATCTACATGAAATTTCCGTAAAATTCACTGTAATAGATAGTTCCAAACTTAAAACTGGCAGGACGAAGGGGGGGGGGGGGTATATTTGTACCCCAACACTTTAAATTTCTATAATATCGACAAAAATTCATAAAAATTAATGAAATTTGGTGGACGTGTTCTAAGTATCCTAACTTAAACTGTCATGAAGTCCCAAAAAATTTTGAGCAGTTTTGACAAAATGGCGTCAAAAAAACTGGCCTGGGGTACAAATGTACCCCCCCTTAGGCTCAC
This sequence comes from Trialeurodes vaporariorum, assembly GCA_011764245.1. NCBI lineage: Eukaryota > Metazoa > Arthropoda > Insecta > Hemiptera > Aleyrodidae > Trialeurodes > Trialeurodes vaporariorum. Next base: position 22,247,471 of record VMOF01000379.1, read on the forward strand.
AAGGGTTAAATCGCTTATAGCAAAAGTGTGCAATAGCCCCATTCCGAAATTTGAGATTATTAAACGGTAATTCCGGCGACTCAAGAAGGATTACAGGTATTCGTATTTTTGTGCATGAAGAGTCTATTTCGACTTATTTTGACGATGTACGGCTCTTCATTAGAGCCAAAATTTTATCTATTTTGGCGTATCTGAAAACAATTCTCAATTGACTTTTGCATTGATGAAATTCATAGTCAGCCGATTCTCGGTATCGCTCCATTCCAGAGGAAGGTCGATTCGGACTGAATCTGAGTGAGAGCGTAACGACTGGAGCTCAAAGGTTCGGTGCGCGCCGCGCGTTGCGAAGTTGTGTTTTACCTGACTCACCAAGTTTCTTCTCGTCCTGAATCTATTGGACTCATTTATACTAAAGGTACCTACTCAACTTTAGGCGTTACCATTTTTACTTCACTTTAAGATTAATATAAAATTATACCTGTAGTGCAAAGAATTTTTCAAAACTTCCAGGAACTTTCCTTTTCTACATTAAGTCTTGTTCCTAAAAATTTCAGGCAATTTTATCAATCAGATTATTTTTAAGGGAATTAAAAAGTGGAGATTAAATGGTATTGCTGGAATACTAGTTAGCCTGTTTAGTATAAATGTGTCCAATTACATAGGTAGAGGTAGTTTTAGAAGTTTAGGCGGACCAAAACCATAATCTTTGGCGAATTTTCAACTTTCATTCCTTCAAATCAATACCGAATTTGCTCCTGACTTTATTCTTTTATGTTTAAAGTTTCCCTCATTGAAAAGTGAACTCTCAATTTCAGTTTTATTCATTTTTATCGATTAATGTCAGAAATAATGTTGATAAATTCCAAAGATTATTGGTCTAGGTCCGCCTACACTTCTAAAACTACCTCTAGTACACATATTATAGAAGTCTGTAGATATCACCACTGACAACAAAGTGCGTTAATAAACACGGCAATCCCGATCCAGTTGATACAGTTGAGTCGAACGGCGAGCCCGAGCTCCGATTCCCCAATCCTACTACTGCACGGCCGGAGCCCAACAACGCAGCATTTGAATTCGCCGCCTTTCAATTTCAAAGGCCCGGCCTCAGCCAGTCTCGTACTTTCGCTAGCTCGTGCCCTTTGCGGAGTTCCCAACTCATTATTCATTAAGTTAATGAAGAGCATGATTCAACGCGGAAAGTGGATGTTCTCCTCCCCCACTCCTCTCCCCTCGCCGTTGCTCTCCCCGCCCAAATTTCTCTCTCTCTCTCTCTCCCTCTCTCTCTCTCTCTATCTCCCCCCTCTCTCTCCCCCCTCTCTCCCCCCCTCTCTCTCTCCCTCTCTCTCTCTCTCTCTCTCCCTCACTCCCTCACCGTATCTCTCTCCATCTCCCTCTCCCTCCCTCTCCCTTCATCCCCGCTCTTCCTCTCTCCCTCTCTCTATATCTCTCCCTCTCCCCCCTCTCTCTCCCTTCCTCCCCTCCTTTCCTCTCTCCCTCCCTCTTTATCTCTGTCTTTCCCGACAGATGAAATGTTTGAGAAGGTATACATGTACACGAGTTATGTAGGTTGTAGAAACAAAGAGGTGAATATCCCAGAATACAAACCTTCCCCTCCTTCTCATGTAATTCGTCAAAGATGATTCCTGGTTAATAAGTTTCGGGGTGCGTTCCCATAGAGACGTCTCGTTCCTTGTATTTGGTTGATTCGAATGAATGCTCGCCTTACTATTATAATTATAATAAAAACCTTCTTACATAAAGAACAAATATGCTTACGCCCGATGACAAGAAATCATAATCTTATGGTATTTCTTGCTGAATCTCTACCTCTCCACTTGTAATGCATTCCTCGCAAAGCATGCGCGCAAAGTTATATGCCCAAAGATTGGCAAGGCGTGAGAAAAGCGAAACAACCAAGAGGTAAATGTTTTTGAACCTCTCGTTTCTTGCTCTGGCCGTCAAATACGATGTCGCGTCGCGTCGCGTCGGTTAATTACTAGGGTGGATTTTAAAGTAAGTTTACCTATTTTTTTTCTCAGAAACTATTAATGTTAGAAAAAAAACAAACCCAGCGTTGGATGGTACGTACTCTCAGCTTTTTAACGAGCTACATTTTTTCAAATTTGGTTTACGCGTTGCAGAGATATCGTGGATTTTCCACACTTGTCTCTCCTTCAAACGTGCCCACATCCTTACGCGCTGCGGAGCTTCACAGAAAACATGAGTTTAGACTTGGAGAAAGTAAAATAGAGCTATTATTTTATTGAACAAGTTTTAACATTGTTGTGAGGCATCTCACCTCATTTCTTGACACGGTTAACCGCTAGATTCTTGAATTTTTCCTATCGGTGCAACAATTTCTGTATACAGTCGTCGTAAAATTCTTTCCTCATACTCGTGAACCAGGTTTTGACGCAAGCTGTTAATCCAGCTTCAATTCATGATGATTGCACTTTCAGTACTGACCGAAAGTTTGAATATCGAAAAAATAGGTAAACTTACTTTAAAATCCACCCTCGTAGTTAAGGGTGCAACGCTGCTGAATTCCTAAAACCTGATTCACCTGCAGAACTCTTAAAAGAATGCTTCGAAAGTTCAAGATGGTATAACTATTCTAAAATAACTCTCGCACCTATATTACTACCTTCTTTTGACTAATAATGTGATTATGGTCCATCGTGGGGGGGGGGAAGAGTACGGGAGTACAAGTGCCTCCTCAAAAGGCCTTTAGCCCTTTAGGCCTTCTCTTTTTAGCAAATTTGCTAAAAATACTTCTTGTGCAATGACGCTGCAAATTTCAGTTTCGGTTGGCGCCGCTCTGTGAAACAAAGAAAACAAAAGTAAATTATGTATGATTAAAACTAAAAGAAAAATACAAAGAATCAAATTAAAATTCAAGGAAAACTCCAGAAGAGACCAATGAGAGACGACTTTCCTTTGACACCGGTCGCCGTGTCATCAGGTGTCGCGGTTCCATTAATCGGATGTGGACAGTGGCGTCGCGTGCCATCTGGCAACAATGCAACTGCTCCATTTAAACTCATGAAATATATCGAATTTTCCTTGTGCACTGTGCACCCCCTGAATTCGATCTTTTACATGAGTTTAAATGGATAGAATACATTGTTGCCAAATTGCACGCGACGCCACTGGATGTGGATCACTACTATTGGTGTCTAATTAATCTGTGAATCTTCCTTGTCAGAAAAGAGAAAGTGACGAAATTGAAATGGGAATATCCCATTATTAGTGGCATAGGCCACCATTACGATCGCGGATTTAAATCATGGGCGTCATTTCAAGTTCGGCTTGGGGGGGGGGGCAAAAAATCTTATGACCTTTTTTTTTTTTTTTTATGCTCATCATTACAATTTTCGGTTTGGAGGGGGCAAAAAATCGGATAACCTTTTTTTTTTTTTTTTTTTTTTTTTCTCATCAATATAATTTTAGAGCCAAAGATCCGTCTTTTGGCGGCAATAATCGGACGACCTTCTTTTTTTTGCTTATCAATATAATTCATGCCAGTTTTTGAGCCTGACTTCAAATCCTTGGGGGGGGCAATTGCCCCCCCCAGCCCCCCCTAAACGACGCCCATGATTTAAATGCATTTATTAAGAATTTCGGATTGAAATTCGTGCGTTTTTAGTACTATACGTCGTTATTTTTTAGGATTTTTACCCCTAAATCGACCCTTAAATCGCTTTCTGCAAAAGAGTGCAACAGCCCTATATTGGGAAAAAGAATGCTCTTTCCTTCATTTTGTCATTCTTTTATTCGGCGAACAAGTTCCTTTGGCGATCTACACCACTCCAAGGCTCTGACTCTCAAATCACCCCTATTCCACCGCTACACATTCTCATCGATAACATCGTATTTTGAGATATTTTTTGTACACTTTTTAGCTAGGTACATAAAATTAATTTCTTGGATCAATTTAACCCATTTATGCCCGATTTTTTTCCCCCGGATTCGTTGTTGATTTTTGGATTTGTTTGTGTCTAAGTGGCCCAAAATGTGTAGTCTGAAAAGTAATAGGAAAAAAAAATCGCTAAAGCTTGTGTGCATGGAGAACTAAAATTCATGGGCGCCCGCAGCGGGGGGCAAGAGGGGGCACTTGCCTCCCCTGGAATTCAAAAAAGTCAAAATTTCACTGTAAAAAATGAAAGGATAGAAGAAAATGCAATTTTAATCAAAGGATTAATAGTTAACAAACTTCATTATTTGTTTATTTTGTAATTTTAACTCATTTTTTGCAAGGAATATTAGAATTAAACATTTTCCTTGATATCATTTTCGTCTGCTGTCTTTTCATCCATTATATCAAACACGTCAAATTTATTACTATTATTTGATACACCTACCATGGCTTAATAAGTGTACACCATTTGGATGAAAAAAAAAGTTTTCCCTTTTTCCCTGGGGGGGGGGGGGGTCTACTATCAGGCCCGTCACATCTAACTCCCGGACTCTGGTACCAACTGGGCTTTCGGGCCCCCTTATGGTGGGTCCTGGGTAGGGGTTCTAGGGGGGGGGGGCGCCGGGCCCCTCTGAAGCCCGGGCCCTGGACCTGTGGGTCCCTTGTCCCCCCCATGAGACGGGCCTAGGTCTAGTCCTTCCATTGAGGTTCAACAATTTTGCCACCCCCCCTCCTTGGAAGTTTTTCTGCGGGCGCCCATGCTAAAATTGATGGGTCCGTCAGGTATATCCCCAACCTTTGTTTCAAATCCCTATTTGTTTTTGGGTCGTTTTCGACTCGTCATAGGACGGGAGCGATTTTGAGAGGAAAAATAGCGAGGCGCATATGAAATTCGTCACCATAAAACATAAGAGGGTCGCGTGAGAGAGCAGAGGGATAGATAGTTTGGAACGCTACGCTAGTGTTGTCACTGCTGATTGCAACCGATGAGTGCATTGTCTGCTTATCGTTGACTTCTGCCTGCAACCCTGTGTGAACGTCGCTCTAAAACCGTGTTTTCTTTCATCCCTGCACTGTTGTTATTATTCTCGTTTTTTTTCGTATCCGTCCCATCCCTCTCCTGCCTCCTCCTGATATTTACGTTTCTTCATCCCTAATACTTTTCATCTCCTCCGAATTATATTTTCTTCTTTGTCCTTTTTTATATACACACCACAGAGGAAACAATAAGGTGTTGCGTATAATAGATGATAATAGACACCCACGTACCACATTTTATCAGTCTTCTTCGCCGAACAACACTTTCTCCTTCTGCTACATCCTTTTATAAGGTCATTTCAACCCTTTCTTTTTATCGATGTATCGATGTTCAACAAAAGGCTCCGAAAGAAAGAAAGAAAGAAAGAAAGAAAGAAAGAAAGAAAGAAAGAAAAAAAAAAAACACTCCGGCTATTGAGAATCGAAAACACTTCCTCCCTTGTGGAATTTTATATTAAAAAGTCCTGCAGGAGTGAAACGAACCGAACCGCGGCTCGCGGCGGGAGTGGGAAGTCAAAAGGGAGGCGAAAAATGGTTTGAGAGCAACACTAATTAGAACAAGACAATACTGGGGGGGGGGGGGGTGACGGAGTGGTAAAGAAGGGTTGGGACAGAGAAAAGAACGAGAAAATAGATCTCATTGTCCTGTTGAGCGCTTGAGCTCGCTTGTACATGGTTCCGTATATAGGCTTCAACTCGGTCGGTCGGTGGGGCACTGTCGTCGGTTGGGGTTCCTGGGGGGGAGGAAGAAAGGGAGGGAGGGGGTGTTAAATAGGGTCTTTGTTTGGCTGTCGAAGTCGAGACGCCCAAGGGCGGAAGGATGGAGAGGAGGGGTTGCAGATATTCTCTCTTTTTTTCTCTCTTTTTTCTCTTTTCACTTTTTCTTTTTGTTCCCACTGGAAATGATGCAAAGCTTTCCAAGTCCAAGTTTTTGAACCGAGGTCCGACGCTCACTGCGCGTCGAGCCATAAAATTGGAGGGAAAAGAAAAAAAGATAGGAAAAATATACTCTTTCGAGATGATTTTGAGGCTATCGGGGGATGCTTTCCCTTCTTTTGTTTCTCGCATCTTTTTTTTTGCGCTTCTCAAATTCCGGATCATTGAATGAACTGAAAAATAAAGCGTCGTTTGTTATCTTTGAACCTTGTACTTGATGAGAGCTGAAAAAAGCGATCTCGTTCCTTTCGCGATGAAAATTCCGATGATAATGGCTTCCAAAGTGTTCATCTTTACATTAGGCCGGATACAGGAATTTGTAGAATCTGTTTCTCTTTTCATTTGAACTCGTGCTTTAGAAAGAGACGGGGATAAGGGGTCAAAGTCACGTGATAACCTCCTCTGCTTTCCTTTTTTAACACACGTGTGCAAACGGAGGTTAAAGGGAGAGAAAAATAGATTTCCGAAAAAAAAAAATCCGTCTTCAGGTCAGGATTCGAGGCAATGGCGTAGCCGGGGGGGGGTCCAGGGGGTCTGGACCCTCCCCCCCCCCCATGCCACCAAAAGTTGTCCTAAAAGAAGGTAATTTTTTGCGTTTTCAGACAAATTTTACTAAATTAGTATCTTTGGACCCCCCATGACAATTTTCGAACCCCGGACCCCCCCCCCCCCCCCCCCCCTAGAAAAATTCCTGGCTACGCCACTGATTCGAGGTGAAATTAAGCCGTGCTATACACTTAATTCATTTTTGTGTTGTTTTGTTTGTTTTCATTTTCTATGCTTTAATTACCTTACTTTCCCCTGTCTTTCGTCTTAACCCTTTCCTGCACGCATTTTGGAATTTGAGTTTTTTTACATTTTATTAATTTTTTCAAAGAGGACAATTTTCTAAGAGCTTTATGGGTCACTCAACTTTTTTAAAAGTGTCCATTTAAATCCCATTGAATTCCATGTTAAATTAAGAGGACAACATTTGTCCCATGTCCGTTGATCGTTGTGAGATTGATAAAATGATTTTTTTTTCTCTCTGAATTATCTGGTTTACGAAAATAAAGCATAAGTCTGTTTAAAGAATGAAAAATGTGTTCATAGTTTTAAACCTTTCGAATGAATAACGCAGTAGAGTGTACCATTAGTAAAATTTGTATTGCTCGAGATTTTACAAATCAGGACTACGTCAATGTATGAAATCCAATCTAAAGCAAATTGCCTCCCTATACAATCTGGCATCACTGTTTTCCTACCGAGCGGCTTATTTTGCGCAATCAATTAGCTGATTGATTAATAATCGTCAATTTATGCCTTGCCTATCATCCCTCATGGATAATTTCAACCGTGGATTTGATTTCAATGAATAATTAATCGTTCCCATACCCACTAAATCCCCTGTGCCCCCTATCCACCTCCTCTAGATAGATTAGTACACAGTTCGGTTCTCTAACATGTCCTTTTGTTATTTTTCTGCCTCAGGTTAGTACCTAGTTGTAAGTATTCTACCCGAGGTCATTCAACCTGCTTTATAAAGGTATTTTGTCTTTCTCATTGAAAAATTAAGACAATAAGCTAATACAAAGCATCACATTCACGTATGTACTCAATACTGTATGGATCTAGAAATGATTATTACGACCAATACGCTGTGCTTTAATTATTACATCTGTAATTACATACGAATACATAAGAATGAAATAAATATAAATATTTATATGTTTACATATAAACTTTGAATATTTTCAATACTTGTATTGAAAATTATCGCATGATGTTGTTTGAAATCTAATAATTATTTTTGAAAAGCTCGAAATTCTTATTCTTGAAAAGCCTGAAGAAATTCTGGCTCCAAGGCTAGGTTCTGATTAAAACACCAAAACTTTCTGGCGAGAGCACTAGGAATTCCTGGGTTGACCTATCGCTTTGCTTCCGGTAATATTATACTAAAAGATCTAGGACTTATTTTCTCAGTGTGTATGATTCTAGAAATTGAGGATGTTTTGTTTGGTTTTTTGTTCTTTGTTTATTTTTTTAAGAAAAAACCACTAATAAAACAGAGGATATCCTCGTCCTCAAAAGTCTAATTTTATGCAAAGCGTAATGTGTGTGTTTCTGATGAGATGCACTGGTTGTTCTTTTTCACCGTGACAATTATTGAAGCATGAGTTTATCAGTTATTAACTCTTTAGGAACCAAGCCTGCGGGCCGATCCTTGAGAATCACGACTTTTGGGTAGACTGGATAAGAATGGAAAACGGTGATTGTTCGATACGAGTCACGTGATTGCCTAGTCTAATCAAACTACAGAATTTATCTAATTGGATATCGGGCAGTCTTGGAGTACCTAATAACCAATTAGATAAATTCCGTATATTTGATTAAACTTGGCAACCACGTGACTCGTCACCACCAATCACCGTTTTCCATTTCTATCCAGTCTACCCAAAAGTCGTGAATTTCAAGGATCGGCCTGCTGAACATATTTGTTCAGTCTATTTGACACAGCATCATTTCATCATGTTTATGATGAAAAGATCAAAGATTCGTGGTCATTTTCAACTGAACGAATCGTTGTGCGCCTTCGCAAGCAAGTATTACGCAAGCAGAAGTACATATAAGTACTGCGTGAAGTAGGAATATTTATCTGTACCCCGCTTGATTTCAATATGCGTTCGGAGATTTGACCTAACCTTCATATTTTTAAGGGGTGGGGTGGAGGGGGGGTTTCCGCGCGGACCTCAGACCTGTTTCTTTGCGATAGAAGATTTTATTTCACACTGATGCATGGTGTCCGGAAGTTTCGGCGCGAAAATTTCGGCGCCGGAAATCTCGGCGCAAAAATTTCGGCGCGGGGAAATTTCGGCGCGGGGAGATCTCGGCGCACGGAAATCTCGGCGCCTGATTTTTTTTCAAGCGGTAAAGTTAAGTAACGTCGAGTGTAGTTAGTACTTGGATTGATTATGGGGAGGCCGTTTTTTTTCAAGCTGTAAAGTTAAGTAACGTCAAGCGTAGTTAGTACTTGGATCGATTATGGGGAGACCGTTTTTTTTCTTCTGTAAAATCATGATATTTTCAACTTTTCCTTCACACTTATCCAGGCTTAGGACTGGTCAAGAGTTTCTTTTAAGGGGGACCCCCCCCCCTAAAGAGCACTCTTGGGCGTGTTTAAAAAGTTTTTGTGAGGGGTGTAGATGGCCTTTTGTCAATTTTTTTAAAAATGTGCTAAAAGAAAATGAATAAATAGATAAATATGTGGCATATAAATAGGTATTGCGGGTGTATACTGCCCTTGTCGAATAAATTATCTTAGTCGCATCTTCATTTCCAGCTCTTCGTAACCGCACAAACCGCTTTAAAGAATCGATTTTTGGAAGTTCTGCCGAAACACCCGGCGTAACATCTTCAGCACATTTGGCAACCATGGAGTGAGTTAAAAAAAACGGTCTCCCCATAATCTATGCAAGTACTAACTACGCTTGACGTTACTTAACTTTACAGCTTGAAAAAAACGGTCTCCCCATAATCAATCCAAGTACTAACTACACTCGACGTTACTTACCTTTACCGCTTAAAAAAAAATCAGGCGCCGAGATTTCCGTGCGCCGAGATCTCCCCGCGCCGAAATTTCCTCGCGCCGAAATTTTTGCGCCGAGATTTCCGGCGCCGAAATTTCCGCGCCGGAACTTCCTAGATTCCTGATGCATGTTCTTATGCTTTCAGGTTTGTGTCAATGAGGGTGTGTTTTTATACAGTCACCAATTTTCATTTTTTTTTTTTTTTTTAAAATTCGTTCTGGATTTATAAGCCTGTAAAGTCATGGGATCCACGCGCCCCCACCCACCTTCAGTGCTTAAAAAACATTTTATTAGAAAATAAATAAAAATACATCAAATAGAAATCTCATTGCTTGTGCTTTTAAGGGTTTTATATAAGTGACTAACAATTCAAATATCATCTCTAGGTAGTATGGAATAATTCCATCATGACAGAATAAATTTTTAAAAAAAGGTAGACCTCCGGTCCACTGTCGAACTTAACCTTCGAATTCGTTCAGGCGGGCGACTCCTTTCAAATGTATGAAGCGTTGCGTTGTACGTGTCGCGGTACTCCCTGTACAATATTTCCATCAAGGGACTATAATTGGCATAATCTACATAGCAAGAATCGATCCTTTAGGAGTTATATTTCAGAGCTACAGCTTTGTGCATATTTAATGACCTTTTTCAACTCACCGCTTATATCACCGATTGGTGAAAAGATTACTCAGTTCAGTTCGGTTTATGATAGTTTTGTACGAAATACTCGCATCTTTCATCTTTTCTAATTTGGTGGGATCACCGTTAGATTATCAAAATATTCGCAAAAAATTCAAAGACGACAACGACTCCCCCACGTACCAGTTGAGGAATACTGCAGATTATAAAAGTATTTTCGTGCATAACGCAGTTTAATCCACTGAACTGAACTAGTAATCTAGGCAATCTAGGTAAAACCGGGTTATCTTTTGACCGATGGGTGATATCATCGGATAATTGAAAAATTCCATTAAATGCAATACTCAAAGAGGCAGCTCTGTTGTATTGAACCTCCTTACAGTAATTGTTATACCGTTGCGTATAGATCAAGCGCGAGACAAACTTTAATCGATTGTTTCACGTTTTCAGCACTTGATACATGTAGAGTCCCTATATACTATGAGAGTTGCGCCATTGCTGAATCCATTTCTGATTGGCTCTCAGATTTAGGCTGTCAAGAAAGCTCCGAGAGGCAAATGCAAATGGCGGAGGGTTTGTTTACTTTTCGCGAACTCGCTATCATTACGCATTTGAAGTAACAGTGACCGCGGTAATTTTTGTGAATTTTTCCTCTGCTTGAATGTTATCATGGAGAACATTATCTCTTTCAATAACGACCGTTACTGTCGAGAATCTGAACCTAACCTATAAGAGATAGCGAAACAGTGGCAACAGCGCAGAGGCAAATGGCCATCCGCCATTTGCAATTTGCCTCTTGGGGGCTCCATTGATCCGCTTCTTCTTCTTCATTTTGAGAGTCTTGTCGCAACTCTCATAGTATATAGGGACTCTAGATACATGATGATGAACCCTGACCTCTGTCTCGGGGAATCTCAACTTGTCTCCAAGAATGCTATATTGAACGAAACATTTAAAAACAAACGGTGCATTTTTTATATCATACATGGATGTGCGCGTTCGGTACTGCAGAGTGTGCAGAGCTCACAGCGCAGCATCAAAACACACCCAAACGGACCAGGGACCAAATAGTGTTACGGCTTGACGGTCCTCCGAAAGACGTTGGATGGTGCGCACGTAAGTATATTTGCGTGTAGTTTATACCCCCCGTAAGTGCTCACCGATCATCTGCGTGCGGGACCGTGAGGACGCAACACTATTTGGTCCCAGGGTATCAGGATAAGGCAGCAGGTAGTCATAGTCAGGCTGGACGCGATACGTCAAAATCGGATCAACAAACCGATTATTGTCAATTTCAAAACGCGACAGAGGTATTAGGATAGCAAGAGCGAGCATTAGGTCGAACGGTGAAAGTAAGCGCACTGCGTTCACAGCGATGTACCCACTACCCCCCGCAGTATGACAACGGATCGTTTTAATTTTCAGGGAACGCTCGGGTCTGTTCCTCTGAGATTAGACAATTCGGCGCGGCGTGGCTGTCCCGTGGGTGTTATCGAATTTTGGAATGATTGAAATGAAAAAGCTTCAACCTTCGTGGGTGTTCTCGAATTTTGGTATGATTGAAATGAAAAAGCTTCAACCTTTCTTTTAAAGCAGTGGCGGCTCGTGCAAGATGGTGACAGCGAATTCTCTCCTTTTAAACCTACGTGAAATAATCTATCTTTTGGGAATTCATTATTGAAACATTGAGAAATTTTTACTTTTTCATAGATTCTAATGGCAAAAGACATGGTCACCAAAAGACACGAGCCGCATCTATTTCAGAGTGTCCGGTTCTTGAAACTTTGAAAATGTTCCATTTTAAGGAGGTACTTTGGATTTTTTATGAACGGAAGAGGATGTCAGTTTTTCGACGCAGCTTTAGTGCGAGTTGAATAGTACACGCAGTGTTATCAGGTCTTGTTTTTTTATCCGAGTTTTTTTTCTTCTTTCTTCCTTCCTTCCTTCCTTCCTTCCTTCCTTCCTTCCTTCCTTCCTTCCTTCTTTTCTTTCTGGGCCTTGAAAACCTCCGAAATCTTCTGAAATTTGATCAGATTGATCTGAAAGTGGATTTTCTTCAAAATATTTGACTTTATTATGAGGAATCGAACTAACAATTTTTCCAAAAAAAAAGCTCCTACCTTATCATTGTGTGGTGTCACGCGCGATGCCGCTTTCATAGAAGCTTTAATGTTAAGTTTCGATTTCATCCAGTCACAAAACCTTCAATTGTTTTCGATATCGGTGACGGTTTCAACCAAATATTAAGTTTCCTATAGAAATTATCATCGTTGTACTCTCTCTTTCTGATACTCTGAGAGTTTGTAGGCACTCATTGACATCCCTCCCAAAATCCTCGACGTTTCCTCGTAACTTTCGAACAATGGGGCAGTTGCAAGGGTTTGAAATTTTAAGTTTTTTATGAAGAAAATGATAGAACTTGATGATCTGAGAACAATGGTGCCTTTGGTTTTTTCCCCAAGTGTCCCGGTTTCGGAGATACACTGGTATAAAGATGTAAAAGATCGTGAGCGTATTGACGTCACTACGCGGGATTCCCATTTAAAACAATGTATTTTGGGCCAAAATCACATCTCCGGCACAATGGGAAACAATTAGAAACCAAAGGCATCTTTGTTCTCAGCTCATTAAGTACTTTCATTTTCTTAACAAAAAACACAACTTTCAGACCCTTGCAACTGCCCCATTTGTGCATATTTTTATTCTGTTTACAGACAGTTTTTCTATTTATTTTTCTCTTATTCATTTATCTTTACATAAACTTATAATGTAAGTACAATGTGCATTTTACGTACTTTGGTAAAATGTGAAATTTTCAATCCAACTTTTCAACAAACAATGGTTTTCAAGAGAGATGATTAAAATGACTTTCGAACAATTCGTGATAGTTTTATTCTGTTTACAGATGGTTTTCTAAACTTTTTTCTCATATTTACATACACTTATAATGTACTATCGACGAATTAAAGATTGTCGCGAGATTTTCACGAGCCAAGTTGTGCCTTCAAGGTTCTGGTTCGGCCACTCTTCACACTCCTCACACCTTGCAGGTGAGAGGCCAGTGCGGGTGGGGCGGGAAAGCCATTGCAGATCAGTCCCACACTCACACCCATAACTGAAAATATGTGAAAATCTCGCGACAATCTTTAATTCGTCGATAGTACTTACTTTATTGGTAAAATGTGAAATTTTCACTCCAGATTTTCAACATACAATGATTGTCAAGAGAGATGATCAGAGTAACTTTCGAACAATTCGTGATTGTTTTATTCTGTTTACAGATGGTTTTCTAAACTTTTTTCTCATATTTACATACACTTATAATGTACTATCGACGAATTAAAGATTGTCGCGAGATTTTCACGAGCCAAGTTGTGCCTTCAAGGTTCTGGTTCGGCCACTCTTCACACTCCTCACACCTTGCAGGTGAGAGGCCAGTGCGGGTGGGGCGGGAAAGCCATTGCAGATCAGTCCCACACTCACACCCATAACTGAAAATATGTGAAAATCTCGCGACAATCTTTAATTCGTCGATAGTACTTACTTTATTGGTAAAATGTGAAATTTTCACTCCAGATTTTCAACATACAATGATTGTCAAGAGAGATGATCAGAGTAACTTTCGAACAATTCGTGATAGTTTTATTCTGTTTACAGATGGTTTTCTAAACTTTTTTCTCATATTTACTTACACTTATAATGTACTATCGACGAATTAAAGATTGTCGCGAGATTTTCACGAGCCAAGTTGTGCCTTCAAGGTTCTGGTTCGGCCACTCTTAATGCTATTTGGTAAGGTTACTATTTATTTTTCCATCTTTCTTTCTGTGATATTTTTATTAAACTTGTTATTTCACTGTTAATTCATCTCTTCTGACTCTGGTTTAGTTTTCCTTTTCACTTATATTCCTAAATTTAAATTCTTTTTTTATTATATTTTGTTGAGTCGCTGTTGGAAAAATAATATGTTTTCCGCGCAGACCAGTCGCTGTTGTTCTTTCGATTTGATCCGTGCAGACCAGTCGCTGTTTTATTACGCGCTGACCGGTCGCTGGATCGATAAATCGATAGTTCGTACGTGCTGACCAGTCGCTGGATTTTCATATTAATTTTCTGTACGTGCAGACTCTCAAAATTATTTTAACTTTCCTCTCTCTCTTTTTAATTCTTTTTTTTATGCATTCTGTCGCTGGCTGATAGGTCGCTGTGCAATCTTTGTGTTTCCGTGCAGACTAGTCGCTGTTGTTCTTTCGATTATTTCCGTGCAGACAAGTCGCTGTTGTTCTTTCGATTATTTCCGTGCAGACAAGTCGCTGTTGTTCTAATTTGATTTATCGTTCCGCGCAGACCAGTCGCTGTTGCTCACGCAACGTGCTGACCAGTCGCTGGCTCGATAAATCGATAGTTCGTACGTGCTGACCAGTCGCTGGATTGATATCGATAGTTCGTACTTGCTGACCGGTCGCTGGACTCACATATGATTGTTACGCGCTGACCGATCTTCCGCGCTGACTTTTGCTATTTTTTTTATTAAACTAAGTCTGTTCTTTATCCACGTAAATTAAATTTATGCGTGCCGTTTCCTTTGAGCTAGGTCGGTTCCGTCGATAGTTCTTCGATCTATCGAAGGATGGTCACACTCTATTTTCACCATCAGGCCGCGGCACGTCATTGGCATTTTTTTATTATATTTTGGCGAGTCGCTGTTGGAAAAATAATATGTTTTCCGCGCAGACCAGTCGCTGTTGTTCTTTCGATTTGATCCGTGCAGACCAGTCGCTGTTTTATTACGCGCTGACCGGTCGCTGGATCGATAAATCGATAGTTCGTACGTGCTGACCAGTCGCTGGCTCGATAAATCGATAGTTCGTACGTGCTGACCAGTCGCTGGATTTATATCGATAGTTCGTACGTGCTGACCAGTCGCTGGATTGATATCGATAGTTCGTACGTGCTGACCGGTCGCTGGACTCACATATGATTGTTACGCGCTGATCGATCTTCCGCGCTGACTTTTGCTATTTTTTTATTTAAACTAAGTCTGTTCATTATCCACGTAAAATTAAATTTATGCGTGCCGTTTTCCTTTGAGCTAGGTCGGTTCCGTCGATAGTTCTTCGATCTATCGATGGATGGTCACACTCTATTTTCACCATCAGGCCGCGGCACGTCATTGGCCGTCACCGGCCGGCACGTCACCTTGCAGGTGAGAGGCCAGTGCGGGTGGGGCGGGAAAGCCGTTGCAGACCAGTTCCCCACTCACACGCATAACTGGACAAATGTAAAAATCTCGCGACAATCTTTAATTCGTCGATAGTACTTACTTTATTGGTAAAATGTGAAATTTTCACTCCAGATTTTCAACAAACAATGATTGTCAAGAGAGATGATCAGAGTAACTTTCGAACAATTCGTGATTGTTTTATGCTGTTTACAGATGGTTTTTTAGATTTTTTTCTCATCTTTACATACACTTATAATGTATTTACTTTTTTGGTAAAATGTGAAATTTTCACTCCAGATTTTCAACAAACAATGGTTGTCAAGAGAGATGATCAGAGTAACTTTCGAACAATTCGTGATTGTTTTATTCTGTTTACAGATGGGTTTTTAGACTTTTTTCTCATCTTTACATACACTTATCTTACTATAGTATAATAATAAATATAATGTATATACTTCATTGGTAAAATGTGAAATTTTCAATCCAGATTTTCAACAAACAATAGCGAATGGATTAGAATAACAAAACAACCGTCGGCAAACCGCGAGCAGAAAAATCTAAGCCTACTCGTTACGATATATAACCTTACAAAAAAAAAAAAAAAGACCGAGGGCATGGGTAGATAAATTATCATCTTCAAAGATTATGTACAGTTTAAATCCAAACCGAATTCACAATAGCATTAAACAAAGTTTACTGCCGTATATTTTTCAAACCTTTTCCGGTGGAAGGGTTTGTTGTTTTAATGGTCTCGCGGAGGAGGCGGGGTAAATGAGGGGGAGGGGGATCGGATGTGGGGCGGCGGGAAATATAGGTGCGGCATGAAAACCGCAGGAGGGAGGGTATGCAGCCGGCGTTGCTCCTCTGCGTTGCTAGTGGTGGTGCGGTTCGTGTGTTCGACCGGCGCTCGTGCGACGTGATTAATTCGTTTCTGAGGACTTTAATGTCGGGCTGATAAAAGCGAAATCATCTATAAAAGCCGAAATTAATTGCCACGGCTCTGACGCGAGCCCGATTCAAACGAGACGTGTACAAATGATCGGGTCCAACGAAACAGAGCACCCGCACCGCAGGGAGAGAGAGAGACAGAGAAAGGAAGCGCGTGAGCAAGAGAGAGAGAGAGAGAAAGAGGGATCCGAGTCGAGACAGGGAACGTCACTGAGCGGCGGTGGCCCGGTCCGTTTCCCGCAGTTCCATGTCTGTCCCGCGTGTTTCGTCGTCCGTTCCTTGTCCGATTTGAAGTCACGTCCGTCCCCGTCCCGTCGCGTGGAGTCGCATTCTGTTAACCAATACAATATCAGTTGAAAACCATATATCCATGAGCTCTGCACACATCTTCTTCTGCGTTCTGAAACCTCGGTTCGTTTGCCGTAATTCCTCGTGTGAGCTGTAGGTTAACTCATTCGATGCGTTTGATCTTCGACATGAAGATAAAACGGTTTGCTGGTATTTTTTTTTTTTTTTTTTTTTAAATATATAATCAAAATTTAAGAAATCAGTCGACAAAGTTTTGATCGATCAAAGTTCAAAATTTGTGGAATTTTCAATCGATCGTTTAGGTAGAAAAAAGTGCTCGCAAAACTGGCTGTACGAATTATGAAATATAGTTCCCGAAAAAAAAATTAAGATATTTTTGAACAGACATTCTGGTCAAAAAAGTAAGACTTTTTTCCAATCCAGAAATTCTTCTTGTTTCTAGATATTATTTTTGAAATGGCTAGAAATTCTGGTCTCTCATTACCTTGGAAAACTTTCGTTCGGAATTCCTTGCTGTTTTAATAATAATTTCTGGTGATTTCAAGAGGAAATTCTGGCATGCGAAAATTCTAGCCTTTTTGACCAAAATGTTCGTTCATAAATATCATAATTTCTCCTTACACGCACTGGTGTACTGTCTAATTATCCGTACTTCCGTATTTACCGGTACTTTTCTCTCAAGGTCGATTCCAACCATCGAAACAACGGGATTTTTGTAAAGGTATATGCCTGGATCTCCTTGTTTTTTAACCCAAAAATTTATGAAGAGTCCAGGGGAAGAACGAGAAATAAAACACAAAAACTAATTTTTGTTTTTAAGCAGCAGAAAATGAAGAAATGGCCTTTAAATGTTATCCCTTCTCATGAGAATCACTTTATTTCCTACCGCCAAGATTGATTGTCTTGCGCTTCTGTAGAGATGCATTCAATTTATACTTTTGAATTCCGTTAGACGACCATCAAAACTTTTAATATTGATTTTTGTGAACATCGTTTCATTTGAAAATGGCTTCGATCTGAGCCGAATCGTCCTCACCAAATTATTTTATGTGTTTTTCAAAATTTTCCCGTATTATCTCAATTATCTGTTTCTTTTATGTCTTATCTATCGATTTATCGATGAAGTGAATGATCAGCAGTGGCGAAGCGTGAAAGCTGGCAACGTTGCACTTGAACCGTTTAAACCCATGAAAACTATCGAACTAAAAGGAATCCGCGATAACCATCGAATTCGATCTTTCGTATGCGTTCAAATAGAGAAAATGCTACGTTGCCTACTAGCACCAAAGACAAATTGAGACGGAGCACTAACTGGCTGCAGCAGAGGCACTCCGAATTCTCGCGGATTCAACAAAAACATCAGTCAACGTCGCATGGTGTTGAATAGTGAGCACCCTCCTCTTCTTTTCCCGCCCACCCCCCCCGTGTTTTCCGAATGTCACCGTTCAACATTATGCGAAATCTCAAGGTGTTGACTGTTGTTTTACATGTTATTCTGTTGAATCCCCGAAAATTCACTATGCCTCAAATCTTCCCTATGTATCTTACTGTAGTATGCTCCGTCTCTATTTGTCTCTGACTAGCACGCTTCGGCACTGATGATCAGCCCCCTCAAGTCTCTTTCATAAATGCAAATAACAAATCACCAAGCGCGCCAATAATGTAAGGTCTCCGATTCACTCCCAATCGACTAAAATAGCAAGGATTTCAATTATTGAAACTCCTCGCACCAACTTGAAGCAATCCTTCCAATCGACCATGACGAGAGAGCTTTCTAGGAAATCGCCGCGCTGGGCTCAGTGCTCTTGAAACTTGAATCAAGTGCCGCGCTACAAAGTTCGAAAACCACCTGAGTTTGTCAATTTGTTTCCACTTTGACTCTCGACTGAATTAATTAGTAACGAATCAAAAAAGACAAAGGAGCACGAGGCTGATCGGGCATGGAAAGATCAATGTTGAGCGCAACTCTTTGTTCGCGGTCTCGTGGTTGATGGTTTCTATTCACAGAGTGATTGCCGTGATTTACGTTCTCGGCGGTCGGCTATGAATAGACTTCTACAGGGTGATCATACGAGAAAAAAAACCTGTATGGGTGTGACAACCATACACGTCAGTTCATGCACTAACCGTGAATGGGCAGCCAGGGTAGCCGTGCTTTACAGGTGCCATGCCGGTTGAGTACGGTTAAGCTCTGAATCGTACAATCGTACACGTATGTACGGGAGTCTTAAACGTGTCTAGACGGTGTCAAACTTTTACCCGTGATTCACGGTTCCCGAGCCTGTCTTTCATAGCAGCCTGTGAATTTTTCTCTGTGCATTGGGGAGGCGGCATTAACGGCTCACGCAATTTGGCAACTATGGTTTTCTTCCATTTGGTTCTATGTAAAATAATCGATTTGATATTGAAGCGCTGCTTCACCAACAATCGATTGCTGTACATTGATCCAAATGAAGGATAAACATTTTTGCCAAATGGTACGAACTTCCACTTGAATGCGAAGTTGCGAGGTGTGCGATCTGCTAACGTTACGATTTGTTTGTTTCAATCCACAACTTTGAGAAAAATATTCCTGCATGTTCATGCATTGGGAATTCCGTTTTGGGTAGTATTAAACAGAGTTATTGTTAAAATAACCGAGATTCTTGTTGAAATAACCGGACGTCTGGTGGCTTAAATCAGAATTCAAGTTACAATTTACAAGAATTATAAGGTGAGGTAATAGTATCACAATTCTTGTTACAGCAACAGGAAATTTTTCTCAGCTCACGGAGAAAAACTATGTGCTATTCAAATGTCCAGATTTCTAAAAATAAGTCCAAAAACCAAAATTCTGGCAATTTCCAGGAGAATTCCGTTATTTTCAAGTAAAATAATGAAAATTTTACTGGTCAGATCTATGATGGCATTGCTGACCAGAAGGTGGCATAGAATGCCAGAAAATATGATAAAAAGACCAGTATTTTCCTGAAATTGACATAAACTATTTTCGGAAACTTTTTCTTAAACTTATAGCCATTTTAGTGGGACATTTTGCTTTGTGCATTTCAAAAGGTCGATATGGGCTCTTGCCAAATTTTGCTTGCTTCGATTGAATATAGTTAGTTCTTGCGTAAAAACCAGAGAAAATTACGGTTTGAGTTTACTAAAAATTTACGAAATTCACTCTTAGACTTTCATTCGTTTTTGATTGACTTATTCAGACCCGTGTTGGGCACGTCTGTCATTCCTATACGTAAATCGAAAGTAAATCGAAATTTTAACACAATTAGCGTAATAATCCGTGACAATAAGGTGAATGACTGACATTGTTAATAAAACGACGATTTACTAATATCGGAATAACATGTAAAAACAACGTGAGTAATTTTGGTTTAATTATTTATGATTATTCAGCGGCAAACTTGTCGCCTTAAACTAGTTCAAACATTGTTTATAAAAGTCTCTCTCAATTATTTATTCGGAACACATAGCCCCTTCTGTTCGTGCTTTTCGTGTTCTTTTTTATTTAAAGCATACGGTTACTACTCATACATAGTAGTAACCACATACGTACATAGTACATAGAACATTGTGCATTGTGCATAGTACATAGTAGTACATATTAGTAACCACTCGATAACTCAACCCTCTCTTATTTCTCCTTTTCTTCATGGCTATTGTAGGAAATTTTTAGGAATTTTGAATAAATTGTTCAGAATACATAGCCTTCTGTTCGTACTTCTCATTTTGTCTTATAGTTTCAGAAACACTCTGTATAAAGCAGTTCCTTTTTATTTTAAACATATGGTTACTACTCGATAACTCTCCCTTCGTTTTTTTTTCTCCTTTTTATTTCATGGCTATTGATAGGAATTTTTAGCTGGCGGTGTGAAATTCATTTCCCTTTCACTCGTTAGCGTTAGCCCATTTCTTTTTTTCTTTCTTTTCTTTCCTAAAACAATAGAAACCTCCAGAGGGTTGTCTTTCTCTTTTTTCCTTTCAATGAGTGCACGCAATTCTCTTGCATCACAACTCCCCTTTCTCTTGTTTTTCTCTTTCCCCGAATCGGACACATCGCAGCTCTATATTTCTCTTCCTCCACGTGTTCTACGCTTGCTGTGCAGGGCTGCCATTTTGCGTATAAACAATGCTATTTTTCTATTCACCGATGATTTCACCGGTTGAGAAAAGATTACACAGTTCAGTTCAGTGTATGACTGTAGTGAACTAAAATACTCGCATCTGTAATCTTTTCTCAACCGATGGAGTGGTCGATCACTTTAAAAAACTGGCGGATATTTTAATTATAATTAAGGTAGATGTCCCAATTACCGCCCCCCTTAAGAAAAAATTGCCGTAAAATGCCTGTAACAATGTTAATTTTTATCAAATCTATGATCGGTTTTCACTAGGGCCTCTCAAATACTATCTAGTTTTATGAAAAAAATATAAAGTTGGCGTAATCAATCAGGAAAAAAAATTATTAATAAAACTCGAAAAAATGACCCATGTCCCAATTACCGCCCCCCCCAAAAGTGGCTTTGTCCCAATTACCGCCACCCCAGTTGTCCCAATTACCGCCCTGCATTTTTTTACGGGCTTTTCATTCAAACTATCGTGTTTATTGTCAGGAAATAATGAAATTATAATGATTTAAGACGCAGAAAGTGAAGATAACAGATATTTAATGAGTATAACTACTAGTTACAAAGAAAATTGAGTAAAATTGAGTAACTTTAAGTTAAATATTTTCTAAAATTTGTAGGTTTCAGTCATTGACCGATCCAATTTAGTGCCGTAGCGTGCAATTTCGCAACATTGCAGTTTGTCCATTTAAACAAATGAAAAAGATCGAAATACTGGGTGTTCGGTGAACACCTTCGCATTCGACCTACTGCATGGGTTTGAATGGGAAAAATGCAACGTTGCCAAATCGCGCGCTAAGCCACCGATAAAAATTAGCAACTTCAGTCAAATTTTGAATGCACTCAAATGAAAAAAGAGTTATAGAACTTTATGTTAGTTAATGATTAAGTAAAAGGCAACAAAGAAAACAAAAACAATGTTCACTTTAGAGGCAAAATTGTCCACACGACTAATAAAAATTACTACAAAAGAAGGGTAGGAAGGCGCTCAAGTACT
The DNA here is from genome assembly GCA_011764245.1 of Trialeurodes vaporariorum. Lineage (NCBI taxonomy): Eukaryota > Metazoa > Arthropoda > Insecta > Hemiptera > Aleyrodidae > Trialeurodes > Trialeurodes vaporariorum. The sequence goes on from VMOF01000379.1 coordinate 22,269,174, forward strand.
TGTTTTGAAAACTAAAAAAAAATGTGTAATGTCAAAGGCAACCTAAAAAGGACTTAAATTTTTACACTAGACTTTAAAAGAGGAACTTAACATTTTTGCCTTACTGAATATAATTTTAAATCCTGAGGAGGAATTAAGTACAAAGAAGGACGTAAATGACTTAAAATGAACTAACCACGTCGGCTAAACAATAATTAAATACAGGGTGTCAATTAAAAAAGGAACCAGGCCGAATATCTCGCGAACAGCTCCGAATTTCAAAAAACGCTGAAACACGTGTTCGATTATTTTGAAGGGGACATCTTTTAAGGGGGTCACCGATTTGAGGGCCCTCTCTAAAGGGCCCCCAGTGGGGGCAGGACCTCCCTAAATCCAATACTTCAAATAGGGACCCCAATTTTTTATTTAATATTCGAAAAGAAGGTAAAATTCCAAGACTTTTGGTGCAAACCGGAGGTCGATATCGTTTTTCGTTTTCGATATATCGAAGGTCGAATTTCGATTTGGGCCCATTTTCAAAAAATCATTACTCCTCTTTGAAAAGTCGGAATTTTAAAATACTCTAAAGAGCAAGCCCTTTTCAGAAAAAAATTCAATTTTAACAAAAATTTAGTCCAAATTTGGTTTTAAAGCCCCCAAACATTTTTAACGTTTTTGGCCCCCACGGGGGGCTATCAGAAAAATTCCGAGAGACGACCCCTATTGAGTGATACATCAATCAAAAAGGCGTAATAAACTGAGCATTTTGGCGCAAACCGGAGGTCCATATCGTTTTTCATATTCGAGATATCGAATGTCAAATGTCGATTTACAAAATTCGATATCTCGAATGTGGAAAATGATATCGGCCTCAGGTTTTCGCCAAATGCTAATTTTGGTATGTTCTGTATCACAGAATAGGGATCTTCTCACGGAATTTTTCTGATAGCCTCCCTAGGGGGCAAAAGCGTTAAACATTTTCAAGAGCGCTAAATCCTAATTTTGACTAAATTTGAGTCACAGCCTTATTTTTTCTCAAAAGGGCTTGCTTTTTGGAGTATTTTAGACTCCCAGTTTTTTAAATTCCGATTCCTCAAATTGAAGTAATGATGTTTTGAAAATGGATCCATATCGAACTTTAACCTTCGATATATCGAAAACCAAAATCGCTACCAAGCTGTTGCTTACGCCAAAAGTCTTAGAATATAAAGTCATTTCAAACGATGTATCACAAGATGGGGTGTGCCGTAAAAGAAAATTAAGTTGTCCCCCTCCCCCCTCCCCCTCCCCCTCCCCCTCCCCCTCCTTCGAAAATAGCGTATCCTAAAAACACTTTTACTGTTGTTTCACAACAACAGCAATGACTGTTACTTTTACAGATAGGTAAGTCAGCTGGAATATTGTTTTAGCGAACGATAGAAAATATTCATTTGACACACTCTTTGATGCTAAACCGAGGTATAGAATGTCAATTCAAGAGTTTAATATGTTGCTTCATCAAAATTTAAAGAACGTTAAATGATTCAAATGATGTAAAATGATAGATTTGCAAGCAACTATTCCAACATTTTAAGTATATTGAGTTAGGGCCCACGGCAAATAAAACAACCTAGAAACAGGAAGCATTTTTTTACTAACAAATCGACTACCTATTGGATTACGATCCCTTTTTTTCGATGTATGCAATGCTAAAAATGTATCAACTCTACTCCAAATATGATTTCTCTAACGTAAGAGCGTTATACAAAATCTAAAACGCAAAAGATTCAAAAAGAAAAAGCATGGGGGCGATAATTGGGACATCGTGAATTTTCGCATGTCCCAGTTATCGCCACCCCTGGCGGTAAATGGGACAGCAGTGACTTTTGATGTCCCAATTCCCGCCCCATCACAAATAAATAGTAAAATTGAGGTTCCTTTCAAAACAAACTTGTTTTCAGTCAGAAAAATCATTGAATTAAACCCTGAAACAACCAAACATATTAAAACAATGTAACGTATAAGAGAAAATGAGTGATTTGCTTAACTTGTCTCTTAACGTGACAGCTAAGAAATGAGCGGAAACAGGTGGTGCTCGGCAGGTGTCCACTTCCGTTATTTTTTTAGGGCACAGTGCTGCCACCTATCAACTTCAAACTTTTTCACCAGTTCAGCCGACCTATTTAGAACACTTATTCCATATTCACTTGAATTTCCCTGCTAGTGTGAGCTTATTTTAAAGAATAAATGAATAGGGGGGCGGTAATTGGGACATGGGCGGTAATTGGGACATCTACCTTAACGGCGTTTCCACCGATTGAGGAAAGATTACAGATCTGAGTATTTTCGTACATTAAAGTCATACACTGAACTGAACTGTGTAATCTTTTCCCAACCGGTGAAGTCATCGGTGATTAGAAAAATAGCATTGATTTTACGCAAAACGGCAGCTCTGTTGCTGTGTGGTGCGTGCTTGGGTCAAAGAACGACTGAAATAAACTTTGGAATTCTTTTCATCCGGGGGGGGAAAAAATATTCATTTCTGATCTCGCCCGTATGGATGTGGATTGAAAATGGAGAACCGGCAAGGGCCTTGATAAGCCTCGTTTTTATATTTATGTGCGGTTTTCCTTATTCATCAGTGCAATTCAGCACTCTGAAGCTTTTTCAAGACAAGTTTATAAATAAAACCACCCGAAACTTTCGACAAATAAATATACTTTCAAACTTTTTTTGTCTGATTCCTTGAGAGAATATAAATGGTCGTGCGGCTGAGGAAAGTTCGTGTAACTCTATGCAACACGTGTTTTCAATGTGAAGAATTTTTTGCTGTAGTGAAGGAATAATTCTACGGTTCTGCGCCAGAGCTGCCGTTTTGCGTATAATCAATGCTATTTTTCAATTCATCGATGATTCCACCGGTTAAGAAAAAATTACACAGTTCAGTTCAGTGCATGACTGTAATAAATTAAAATACTCGCATTTGTAATCTTTTCTCAATCGGTGGAGTCGTCGATGACTTTAAAAAACTTGCGGATATTTTAATTAATCAACGAAGTCTCCACCGATTAAGGAAAGATTACAGATCAGAGTATTTTCATGCATTACTGTCATGCACTGAACTCAACTGTGTAATCTTTTCTCAACCGGTGGAATCATCGGTGAATAGAAAAATAGCATTGATTATACGCAAAACGGCAGCCCTGGGTTCTGCGGGTGTCAATCCGCTCCAGCATTGTAAATTAGTCGAAGGACTTCGCTCCGCCGAAAAAAGTTACATCTCACAGAACAGATGCAGGGCCGTAGCGAGGTCGCTCGCGGGGCCCAAGTGCAAACTTAAAATACGGGGCCCCTATGGAGGGTCTGGTCCTCCCCCAGGAAATGTCGACAAATTTCCCCCTCTAGAACGCAATTTTAAGCCATTTCGCTCCCAAAAGTTATTGAGTGTTCACGTAAAATAAAATGTACTTCAAAACAAAAATTAGAACAAAAACACAGTGGTGAACTATGGTGGTGGACATGCAAGATGGTCAAGGGAGAGTGAGTGAGTTAGTTTGGAACGGTAAGCAAGTTTTGTCACACACTGAGAAAAGTTTTCCACTTAATTCAAGCGGAATATCTGTGGTTCCAACAGTAATTGCTGTTATTTCAACATGAATTCCTATTATCTCGACAGGAACTCCTTTTACTTGACCGGAATTCCTCTTGAAGTATAACAGGAATTTCATGTTAAAATAACAGGAATTTCCGGTTAAGTAAGTATTTAACAAGACGCTCGGTTACGGCAACAGGGCATTTTTCTCAGCGCAGCTGATTGTGACCAATGCGAGTGCAATGTCGGCTAACCGTTGATTTTTCATCAAAACCTTCAGTTATTCTTTTAATTTCAAAGAAATTTTTTTCAATATTTTGAAATTGTGAGTTCTATTGACTACGAAAAGATTGTCACACACCTCTTTATAACACTATAGCGGCGATCCAAGATATCGTCCTTCTTTCTCTTTTCCCATTAGAACACACGAGTTAGAAAAGGATAGAAGAGGGGGTGATAATCACGTGACTGCCCCTAATCTGCCCTTTTCGAACACAATCGTTCTAATGGGGAGAAGAGAGAAAAGGACAAATTCCAGTGCTTTATAAGGTATTTCAGTTTATTCCCTCCCTCTGTGCGGTGGCAACTAGAGCGCATCATCGTGGCAAAGTTGTCAGATTGGGGTAGAAAAAGCCGTACGTTTTACATTGATTTAAATGGAAACGATACGGCTTTTTACCAAAGATTACTTATACATACAGATATTTACATACGGGCATTAGCCCGAATTTTGTTAAGTTGACTCCGGCCGTGATACAACCGGGCATACAGAGAGGATCATAAAGATTACAGAGAAAAGATTACAATTTCCATGTTTGTCTGTTACAAAACTGTTCCGTGTTCCACTTTCCACTGTCCACGTTCCGTGTTTATTCTAGTTCCGCAAACAAACACAGGAAAAGTGGGAAACGTAATCTTTTCGAACCAGAATTCTGTAATCTTTATGATCCCCTCTGTTTGCCCGGTTGTATCACGGCCGGCGTTTTATCCTTTTTCCACTTAACACGGGCGAGATGGCTAATGCCATATCTGTATGTATAAGTAATCTTTGCTTTTTACCCTCGGTCTGGCAACACTGCACCGTGGTCACGATAATGTTGATAATGATGATGATGGCATCGTGACACGAGCAGGGATCCAACTCGGTGAAATGATTGATGCACTTCGAAAACTTCAGCCATACTTCTCCATAAGAGAAAAGAGACCGAGAGAGGACGAAACTCTCGAAGATCGATTACCTACATTGCGTCGAGTGCTAAGCTCAGGCGCGAGCTATATGGAACCACCTCTCGCGGTTTGTAACCACCCTCCCCCCACCCGCCACCCATTCCTGCCTCAAACTATCGTCCACACTTATGCTCACCTAGTCGATTAATTGTTTTATTCGACCTGGGTGTATCATACTCTCGTATTTATCACCTCCTCAATTCGGTCGTCTTCCGTTTTAAGTTCGTCCGATGTTAGATTTGTAGAAACAATATTCCGATATAGTATCTGATATCGATCGGTGAATCGTAGTTTCAACCATGATCTAACTACACAGGTCAGTCAATCCGGTGGACGAGTTTCGGTGCGATCTGCGCAACCTCCGCTCGTGACGCACGGTGGATCGAGTCAATGGGGAGGGTCGGACATGGGCAGGAAAAAAAAAGGTCACATTTCCAATAACTTTTTATGGTTTTCTAGTAGTTAAACATCTACAGGGACTGTATCCGTGGTTCATAGGTCATTTCACCCCCCTCATTTGACGTGCGGGTTGCCTAAACTTGACAAGGTAGGCAATATGAAATTTACCGTCTAATTTTTAAGTTTTTCTTTTGCTTTCGCATCAGATTTTGAAAATGTAAATCAAAATTTCGATTTCACTGGCTTACTGCCCTCCCTCTGAAGAACATTTTCACATGTCGTTGATATTTTTTGTCATTATTATAAGGGGAGAAAAAATACTTTGAAAACTCGCTAAAAAAAATTGTGAAAAAAAGGGGGAAAAAGCTCTACAAAAAAATGTCCCCATATGTCCCCTAAATGCTTTTCTGGGTTGTTTTCTACACCTCTTCAGGAATGTATTCCAACAAAAATTGGCAGCAAATGACTCGTTTGAATGAGAGCAACTCGCGCGCGTTTTGAAGCTTATCTCGCTTTCCTTCTATCACAAAGATCGCGCATCACAAGATATCTTCCAATCTCGATAAGTCTTCAATTGATAACTAATTTTCACTAATTTGTTGAATTTTGGGTGGAAAATAAACAAGAATTCAGTTCCCTTCGTACATTCAGCTATAGTTATTAGGTGAATTGGTGTTACAAGCTCAGTGTTTGGTTTATTTAATTTATATGTTAAATTTGCCGTTTGTTTTGACAATTTTAATATATTTAATAATGTTATTTACGTATTTGCAATTGTTCAATGACACCCTCAAGACACAATGAAAGAGACGACGATGCAGAAGACTAATTGAATTTATTTGTTGAACTCTACAATAATAAAAAGTCGTTGGATGATTGTGATCATCTGGTCACGTTCATTATAAAAAACTATAAAACTTCGTTTGACGAACAAGCTTTGACTGATGAGTGCCACATGTTTTCTTTGAAATTGATGAATTCAGAATTTTATTGTGGACAGAAGAAGAAGAAGGCCAAGGAATATCTCCCAGAAGCACTTGCACTTCTGAAGGTTTGCCCTTAAGACACAATGAAAGAGACAATGATGGAGACGACTGATTGAATTTATTTGTTGATTTTGAAAATTTGTCGTAATAAAAAGATGCACCTAAGTTTTCTCCCCTTTTTCCGTGTTTTTATTTATAATGTAACAAGAAAAATTGAAGTTAAAGAGTTTCAAAAGATCCACACGGACGGAAAGAAAAACGAGGAAGTAAAAATTCTTAGTTTGACTGAAAAAAAAAAAAAAATCATCATTATATTGTCCCGCGTATGTGGGGTTGTGGGCGTATAACGAAAAAATGGTGGGGGGGATTACGAAAAATTAAGTTGATAATTGTTTAGCAAAGGAACAATGTGACATTAGTAGTGAGGAAATTGTGACCCCCCCCCCCTCGTATAAATACGCGACGAATCTACAAAAACCGCCTACTGTCTTGTTATCTGCTTATTTCAGCCGTTCAGTACCGCATTTGACGCGTGCAATGTGTGTTTTGAGCAAACCGTATCCACTAATGATGAGAAAATGTGTCACAATACATTTTAGAACTCATAAACTGCAAAAAATATCATCAAAAACGGATTCTACGATGAAAAATACATAAGGTCACAAATTTCTGGGGAATTACATGCTCGAAAATAGTCCATACTTAGAGGAAACGAAGTGCGTGATGCGCGATGTCCGACCCCTCCCATTGACTCGATCCACCGTGTGACGTATAGCTGGCGCAGCTGAAGAGCGGGCGTTCAAATCTACATGCTTTCTTATGGGGACAAGACCCTTTTTCAAGTGCAAATTATAAACAATTTTCGACAGTGAAACTTGGTTTTTATCAATAAGAAAGTAACGAGGAAGGTTTCAAGCTTTAAGAAAACCAATGCAATCATACGCAAATTTGTTTTTTCTATTTTCGGGCAGTTTTAGAAAAGTGGGTAGAATGCATTGAATATTACATAACCTACCCTCTCCATAAGAGGGATTTTCACTAACCGCCAGAAAATACAGGAATAAGAAATTGAAGTGTGATCAGACTAGTTTTCTCAAAGCTTGAAACCTTCTTCGTTGTCTATCATAAATAAAAACCTAGTTTTACTGTCGTAAATTGTTTATAATTCGCTTTTGAAAAATGGTCTTTTCCCCATATGAAAGCATGTAGATTTGAATGCCCGCGCTTCAGCTGTGCCAGCTATACGTCATCCCCTTCCTCACTCTACCCGGTGACAGAGCCAGGCAGACGGAGAGGCAGTGGAGGGTGTGCGCATTGACTGACCTGTGTAGTTAGATCATGGTTTTAACAACGTGATTGAATTTGTTGACTAATCGCGAGTGATGTTTCGATATGCTCCAATCTCGAACCTCGAAAACCACTTGATCCGTATAACCAATGGGTCTGTTGCATACTTTTGCTACAACGATATGGAGGGTTGATTCTGATGTCAAATTGCGTGGAAATTGCATTGAGGACATCAAATAGTCTCAAAATCTACTCATAAACCCATAAAAGGCGTTTCAAGGAAAGCATCAAGATGACGGTTGAAAGGGCGAATCAACCCTATGCATGCATGCATCACCATGAGCAGCAAAGATGGCCGACGACGACATTTCGCAAAGTAGGTACTGTCGACGAATTAAAGACTGTCGCGAGATTTTCACACTTTTTCAGTTATAAGTGTGAGTGTGGGACTGATCTGCAACAGCTTTTTCCGCCCCACCCGTACTGGCTTCTCGCCTGCAAGGTGTGAGGAGTATGAAGAGTGGCCGAACCAGAACCTTGAAGGCGAAACCTAGCTCGTGAAAATCTCGCAACAATCTTTAATTCGTCGATAGTAGGTACATATTACCCGGCGTTTCCTTTTCAGAATTCCTTCAAATCGACACAGAAGATATCAATATATATTTATACCTCCTTAGTCACAAACAATATAACGAGGAAGTAAAGTTTAATGGAAAAAACACACAGAATGACACAAAATGTAAGTACTATGAGGAAGTGAGACGTTTGTTTACATTCTAACCAACATTCGAAATTGGTCGCCTTTGGTCGTTATTGGTCCTCTTGGGTCATGCATGCAGGGTTGATTCGCTCTTTCAACCGCCATCTTAGGCTTTCCTTAAACCGCTTTTTGAGGGTTTATGAGTGGATTTTAAGGCTGTTTGATGCTCTCAATGTGATTTTCACGCGATTTTGCTCCAGAATCAACACTGATCCTTATAGCGAAAGTATGCAACAGACCAGTGGCGTACACGGAAAAAAAACTACGGTGAAAATAACCATACGGATACCTGATTTTGGCACCTGCTAGATGTTATGGTAATGTTAACCAGAAGTATACTATGTTTTGACTAGATACTAGGTGATGTTACCCGATTGCGTGTCGAATTTACTCAAAGTATCGGTAAATGTACCATACTTCTGGTCAAGTTTACCATAACACCTAGCAGGTGCCAAAATCAGGTATCCGTATGGTTATTTTCACTAATCTTTTTTTTTCCGTGTAGCATGTAATTTATGGCAACGTTGAAATGTGTCCATTTAAACCCATTAAAAAGATCGAACTATAGGGGGTTTGGTGAACACCTTCGCATTCGAACTTTTACATGGGCTTAAATTGACACAGTGCAACGTTGCCAAATTGCACGCTACGCCGCTTCAACAGACCCATTATCTAACTTTAATAGATTCATAATGGCATGCCGATGCTATCCGTTCGATAAATACCTTGATATCTCGGTTGTGGGCCATACCATACCTACGTCCTACTTTCACACTCATTTGAAGGAATCTTTTTAAAATGTACCTCTAAATGGGTTTCTGGGTCCTTAGTGAGTCACTTTTGAACGCTAATATTCTCACACTGAACCAAATGCAGTTGAATTCTCGAAATTCAACGTAAAAGAGGTTTAGAGTAACCGAGCATCGACCCAGTAGCTTAAAGGGAGAGGACAGATACTCATAACGACGGTGAAGTTTCGTATAAGCATGCAACAAATGTTCGACTTATTAATCCATCATTCACCTGACTTGTGAAATGTTGAGAATAGAATACCGCTTTTTGCACGACAGCGTTTTGCAGGCGCAACTGCAAAATGCCTCGACTATTTTGACTTCTAAACTGAAGTCCCTTGACAGGAGTTCTTTACCGGCACGAGCTTATTAGCACAAGTTCTTATTCGCCTTTGGTTTTAGACTTTCATGAAGGCGAAAATGAGTCGAGGAAGTGGAGGGATATCCATACAAAAAAGTCGACGAGAGGAAAGAAAGATACCGAGAATTCCGAAAAATCTGCCTGTCCACCGGCAAACTTAATCTTAGAATTCGTTAAAGCGGTCAACTCTTTTCAAATGCATAAAGCGTCGCACTATGGATCCAAATCGAGTCCTATGTGGTCAAAAATACAAAGACATAAAATATCTCAGGAACTTAGGTTCCATCTAATAATTTTCTCCGATGGATACATGATATTCCAGGGGTAAATACCTTGATAAACAAACCCCCTAAAATCATCTATAGTAGCTAGAATAGTTTATTTCCGACTATGAACCGATCGATTTTTGACCGCCTAGGATTTGATTTGGGACCATAGTGCGTCGTGTCGGTAGGTACTTCCTATGTAAAGTTGAGTTTCCATCAAGGGACCTCTACTTTAGACTAGCAGTGGCTGAAACAACCCATTTTTGCCTCAAAGTAAGTGGGTCCTTGGCAGAGATTACACCGGAAATCTATGAGCTTAGAGCATGGATGTCACAAGTCTCTGGTGTCTTCATACAATAAACAACAACAACAAAAATAAAAAACAAAAAACAAAATCGAAACTATCTTTAACTAATTCAATTTGTCTTCGTGTGTATACGTAGGTTGGCTGTATACTCTCTAATAAATGAAAAGAGGATAAAACCAAACCATTTCTCCAAAAACAAACAACAACAAAAAAAAAAAAACAACAAAAAATCAATTTTTGCATAACGAAATGGAGCTGTTGCAAACTTTTGCTACAGGCTTATTAATAATTGATTATGGGGTAATACCCAGTAAAAATAACGATAAGCGCACTAAAAAATCACGAAATCCACTCCTAAACTCACAAAATGCTTTTAAACACGAGACCGTAATGGCGGCCGGGGCCGCGGTTTTCATCGGGGCTCCCTATCTTCAATCAGCGCCATCTACACGAGGTGTTCTCGCAACACCACACAAGCAGAAGAAGAAGCATACAATTGCCATAAGAAAACCGCGGCCTCGGCCGCCATTACGGTCTCGCATTTAAAAGCATTCTGTGAGTTTAGGAGTGGATTTCGTGATTTTTTAGTGTGCTAATCGTTATTTTTACAGGGTATTATCCCATATTCAACTATTAATAAGCCTGTAGCAAAAGTTTGCAACAGCTCCATTGTGTGCTTTAACCGTATGCATCGAGCTAACAAAGAATACTCTTTTTTCCCCCTGATAATTTGATCCAACGGCAAAATCTTCAATTTTTGAATTTCATTTCATTCGTCGCTTAATGCAACATGTGCCGTCAAACATTGAACAAGCCTGAAAAAGCCGTAGTTTTTCACCTATATTCTCTGCGGAAATATCCTTTGTTGACTCTCATCACAGAGCCCTTTGAAGTTGCGAACGCTGGATAATAATCCCATTGTAAAATATTGACTAAAAGGACACCCTTATAAAACACCGCGGTAAACTTTAGCCAAGCTTTTGAAAAACCGCTAATCCCGCTTTTAGCGAAACGGTGCATGTGTGGCAATGAATAAAAAGTTGAAAGCGTTAACTCTCGTTGTTGCTCGGCGACAGGTGTACTCTGTATACATACTTCAAGTCCATCGGGACACACTTTCCCTCTGTAATCTCGCCTCCACTCAAATGCCTATTCGAGGTGGTGCGGTGCACAGAGGGCGGAAATTTATAATTTTGCGGCCAAAGATCAATATATGTTAAGATCATCATCATGTTATGTTAAATAATTATAAATGGATCTGTGGGAAACTTTTGCTACAGAGTTATGAACGGTCGCATGGGCGCCCGCAGTGGGGGGCAAGAGGGGGCACCCCCCCCCCGGAATTCAAAAACGTCAACATTTCACGGTAAAAAATGAAAGGAAAAAAGTAAATGCGTTGTTAATCAAAGGAGTAATAGCTAACAAACTTCATTCCTTGTTTATTTTGTAATTTTAACTAATTTTTTGCAAGGAATAGTAAAATGGGTCTGTTGCATACTTTTGCTACAGCGCTATAGAGTGATCAACCTCATGTAAAATCGCGTTAAAAGTCCATTGGTGGCAGCAAAAAGTCATAAAATGCAATAATAAACTCATCAGAGGCATTTAACTGAAATCCAAGATGGCGGTAAAATATCGAGCAACCTGTATGCAAGCACCATGGACATCCAAGATATGGCCAACCTCACAACATCGATCACAACCAATCATATTGCAAACAAACTCATAACCTCCGATGCTGTGAGGTTGTTAACGTTGGCCATCATGGATGTTCACGGTGCGTGCACACAGGTTGCTCGATATTTTACCGCCATCTTGGGTTTTAGTTAAACGCCTCTTTTGAGTTTCATACTGCATTTTATGACTTTCTGATACCACCAGGCACCAATAGACTGTTCACGTGATTTTATTTAAGATTTTACACTCTATATCGCTGTAGCAAAAGTTTGCAACAGACCCATTCTCTCAGTGGCATATAACGCTGTAATGCTGTACACTGTAAGTTTACAACAGACCAATTTTGAAGCTGAACTGATTTAAGACTCTCTATATACATTTTCCAGCTAGAATCATATAGACCTGTTTAGTGATGACGTCACGATCAAAATTGGTTCCAAAAAATGCTTTATCGCGCTCACTCTCGGGGATTTACCCATAAGAAATCAAATCCAAATTTTCGAACGCAAATTCATGCTAGTTCACCACTAGTTTTCTCAAATTTTATTGCACTATTAGATTCCACGTACCTTAAAGTATCTTTTCACTCTAACACAATTCCTAAAAGATCACAAACGAATTTACAATCACAGTTATACCGAAAGATGTTCTATGTTTCGTCCTTGTCTTACTCACGGTCTCTTATGGGAGTATCACCGCCATGACACTCAATCATCCTAACCTCTCTTCGTGTCGAAGCTTGTTCGAGGTAACACGTGGTGTGATGGTGCCGATGAGTCTATATTCTAGAATTTTGTGTCCATTAGAAACTGTGAGTGGGACAAGGACGGAACATAGGATTTTCTTCGGTAGAACTGTGATTGTAAATTAATGCGTGATGTTTCGAAAATGTTAATGCAGCGCTTTAGTATTTTAGGGCACGTGGAATCCGATGATGAAATAAAATCTGAGAGAACTTGTTGTTTACTAGCACAAATTTGCATTTGAAAATGTGGATCCTGTTTCTTATGGGAAAACCCACGAGAGCGAGTGAGATGGAGCATTTGTTTGGAACCAATTTTTTTCGTGACGTTACACTGAACAGGTCTATTATATAAGTGGTTCAAGTGGTAAACTCCTGATGTATGTCAGCTTTTAACTTTATGATTTTTGACCACCAAATTGCAAACTTTTGTCCCAATGTGTGGGGCTGACGCAATCGAAGCGTGACGCCAAGCGAAGCAACGTCGAGGTGAAATGGGTAATTCATTCAAATTTCACATTTTCCAAAACAGAGGGCCAACAAATTAATTCCCATTGAACAGATTAGGTACCAGTCTGTTGCATGTTACATAGGCACACGTGTTTGGTTATGTGTGATGAATTTTATTAAATTAAGTGTACCTACATTTCTATACGTCTATCTTTTTTTGAAAAAAAAAAAAAAAAAAAAAAAAAAAAAAAAAAAAAAAAAAAATACTTATATAATAGTGTTAAATTAATGGTGAATCTGCGGGCGTTGGTGATGCTACTTTGAAAAGAAAAAAAAAATAATAATTGATTCAACAGTTTGAAAGTCGATAGTGATGATCGCAAAAAAGTTAAACTTATTTTAACGAAACAGGATGCGAAATCAACAAATTATATTAAATTGTGAAACTGTCAACATTTATTGTTTAATCAGCAAATGGGGCTCCTCCAAACTTTTGCTTTAGGGGATTGAAGAGTTGAAATCTCGTATAAAAACATGTAAAAATGACAATGAGTACACTAAAAAATAACGAAATTCACTCTCAGAATTGGGCTGGGTGACGGAGAGACGCAGGTATCATGGGAGATTCCTCTGAAATAATGAAATATATCTCTGTGTTTCCGTAGAGTCAGTGACAAATTAGACAGGAATCTCTCATGATACCTGCGTTGAACTGCCATTACGATCTTGCCGTTATGGCAGTTATGTGAGTTCATCACTGAATTTTAGACTTTCTTAGATAGATTTTGGTGATTTTGGCCGGTTTTTACATCAGATTGAACCATTCATTTGCTCTAAGCAAAAGTTTGCAAGAGCCCCATTGGCATGTGAAATTGACAACAATTTTGTTGCGTTAACAATTCGTTTTGTTGATTCAGCATCCCGTTTTGTTAAATTAACCTAACCATTTTTCGGACACTCCTTTTAATTACAGCAATTTTAAAGTAAGTATGCCCCCCTCCCCCAGTGTGTACTGTTTGGAAATAAACGAACACAGTTGTTCAATGTCGTTTCCAATTAATTCTCTATTGCCTTAGTCTCGAATTGGGCGTAGAGGACAGTGACTGAGACGCCCGGTGTGAAGAAAACGATGATTCCACCGCCTGATTCAAAGATTGCACAGTCAGTCCACTATTCAGCGGTTAACAAATAAGACCCGCGAAAATACTCGGAATACAGTAATCTTTCCTGTCACCAATAAAAATGCCGTTAACTTCAAAGATGAAATTTTCATAATCACCGACTGAATCATCGGCTCAGTGGCTTCTTTTTAAAGCCACGCATTACATCGTTTAGCTACGTTTGCTTTTCGATTTAATTCATGACTGTCAAAGTCAGATGTACTAAATAATGGCTGATCGTGCAATTTGGCAATCGCTTTCGAAACGATTGTTTTATGCAGATTCAAATGGAGGAAAGCTAGATCATTGCCAAATAGCACGAGCTGTTCAGTGTATACATCGGACAGGCATGAATTTTATCGGAAAGCAAGTGTAGAAACGAAATAATGCGTAGCTTTAAAATTAAGCTACAAAGCCTATGATTTCATCGGTGTTATGAAAATTCTATAACATTTTAAAGTCAACGGCATTTTCATCGGTGAATGAAAAGATTACAAATACGAGTATTTTAGTGGGTTTTATAGTTATATTTATACACTGTAACTGGACTGTGTAATCTCTGTGTAAGATTTGGCTTTTACTGAAGAATTCATCGTTGCAGCAGTTTGTTGACGAGAAACCGCATTCGCAGAAGCCCTTCGTACATGCTCAAAGTAAGCTCGTCAAATTGGCTTCGATGATCCGAGATCCACCACAAAACGGCCGGTGAGCCAACCGTTGCTTGTTCCGTTGGTTAAAACGTTGTCAAACAACTGTGCAATTTGACGGCCCGTCAAACTGCAGAGTTATTTGACGATGGATTTTTGTCATCTGTTCACCAATCTACAGTCAACAAAGCAAATAAACCCGTTTTGGAGGTGTTTTGTTCAAGGTTATGTTTGAATTCTAGAAATGTCAGGTTGCGGCAATTCAATTGTTTTCGGTGGATTTCAGCTCACCGATGCCAATGACGATCGTACTTTGAGCGTGTACGAGGGCCTATAAATTTAGCGTGACTTAGACATTTTTTTGTCTTATGGGTCATTGAAAAGCTTATTAAGTAAATGGGTTTTTATAACAGTGTAATTATTATTGTATTAAAAATTCCTGGTTGGTTTTTTTTAATTAATTATTTTTTTTTCTTCTTCTTTAAAAAGAAAGCTGTGGTGACTGGTGGCATCCGTTATTCTCGTCTCCGTTTTTTTCATTATTAATTTTTTCAATTTTAGCTGGATAAATGGGGTACGAGAGTAAGGATGAAGTCTATAAAGCGAGTGACACCGACATCAACCCTTGCGCTCAGCGTGAACGTGAACGTAACAACGCGATGCACGCCAAACGGTGAGCGTTGCAAACAACGGATATTAATGCAATGTATCTGCACCTTGCGTCCGCGCGTGGTTGCCAGTTCGTGCGTGAACATCTTCGCATCGCCATGCTAATTTAAATAAATGTAAAACGCGATGATTTTTATTCACAGTTTGGCAACCATGCGTTCGCGTCAACGTCTTGCGAATGGCGCTCTGTTGTTTGCGGTGCATACGCTCGCACAATGGGTTCAATGGGGCGCTTGCAAACTGTTGCTGTAAGGAAATGAAAAGTCCAATTGGATGTAAAAACCCACGATAATCACACTGGAAAAATCTAAAATTCAGTAATAAACTCACAAAACTGCTCTAAAGGTTAGTAGGTTAGGTCGTGATGGCGCTTCAACGCAGGTATTATGGGAGATTCCTGTCTAATTTGTCACTTTCTCTACTAAAACACAGAGATGTCTCAAATTAGATAGGAATCTTCCATGATACCTGCGTTGAATCGCCATTATGCTCGATTCTAAGAGTGAATTTCGTGATTTTTTAGTGTGCTTATCGTCATTTTTACAGGTTTTTCTGCAAGAATCAACTCTTCAATCCCCTGTGGCAAAAGTTTGCGAGAGCCCCATTGTGAGAAGTATCCGGACACTATCATCCACTATCTCGAGGCATTTTAGGCCTTTTTAGAGATCAAATTGGATCATCATAAAGTAGCCTCTAATACGACCGTTGCAAAATTTTGCTGTAAGCGATTTAATAGTCGATTCTGGTGTCAAAACTTCCAAAAATAACAATGGCTGCACTAAAAACTTCCGAAATTCACCTCGCCTACACTAAAAAAATAGTTTTATTTGCGCGAGCATAATGGTGGCGTAGGGCAGTAAAAATGGGAGATTCCAATCTAATAATACTGTAACTCCACCAAGAAGTGACCAATAAGAGACGACTTTTCTTTGACACCGGTGTCACGGTTCCATTCATCGGCTTTGAATCACTACTCTGGTGACTAATTATTATAATCTGTGAATCATCCTGGTCAGCATAGAGAGAGTGACAAAATTAAGATAGCTTTGAACTGCAGGCATTTTGATGCTGTTTTGACGAATATTTTGACCGAGTTAACACCGCTCCCTTACACTGTGCGTTAGCGCTCTTAGCTCGTAGAGTAGATAAACAGAGAGAGTAGGAGAGAGAGGGAGAGAGTGTGAGAGGGAGAGAGAGTGAGAGGGAGTGAGAGAGAAAGAGGGGTGGGCTATGGATGGAGGCATGAGGCAATGCGATTCCATGTTGTGATGCACACACATGCATATCTGAATAATTTACAACGCAGCTTGTGAGCCGACTTGCAGAAGATAAACCTCCCCAAATGAATACATAACTTTTCTTCTTTCCCAACCCTCTCCTTCTTAGCACCCCTACCTCTCCCATCATCCACTAACGTCGACCTATTGCCCTCCCTCCTCCCCCCACTCATCACCATACTCCTATAGGCTAGAAAGTATTCCCTTTTCTAATGCTTACGTGTTACCGCATGCATGTCGCACCGTACCGCGGTTTAAAAAGAAAATGGTCTAACTCAGGCAGATAAGCTTGTCTGATAAATCGGTCGTTATATCATACGATTTTTGAGTTTTTGTGCTCTTACTCCCCGTCTATACATTTGGTAATCGGAAGTAGATGAGTTTTCCACAGTGACGAAGCTTGCAAATTGACAACGTCGCCGTTGATCCGCATTTAAACCTATATGAAAACTACCGAACTTTATGAGGGAATTTCCGACTATTTTCGGATTCGACCTTTTGCATGGATTTAAACGGGCACAATTCTACCTGCGATTACATGCTTTGCCACTATACTCTGTTCACGATAAGAAGGCGGGTGAGAATTCAGGTATTTATGCAATATTTAGCAACAGTGCGGCTATACCGGCTACTCCAACCCCTCGCAGTGGCCGTTGTTCCTCCGACTTCTCTCTTGGCACGGAGGATTTCCGAGAACCGACAGACTCAACAATTTACACACGTCCAGTAAAAATTGCGAACGGTGAAAAATACGAAAAAGCGGACGAAATTTTCGCCCTAAAGGGCCAAAACTCGGCAAAAATAGTCGACTTTGAATATTGATGACTCTCATATATTCGATATTAGACGAAATATTCTGAATTTCATTCCGACTGAAAAATACGAATAAAACAGGGTATGAAACATATTCAGAGTTATTCAAACACTCTCTCGAATTTTTTCGTAGCACTTATGAACTTTTTCTATCCAAAAAATCAAACCTGGAATGAAAATATGATGATTTGACTGACAGGCAGCTCAAAACCCTCTTTTCTCCCATTAGCTGAAATCCACCCTTATCCTTTGCTCAAAGTCTTACAGCTACATCCATTTTTGATCAATAAAAAAACCCTCAGTTTGGCTTTTTTTCACCCAACGAATCATTCCACCTACTCGTTTGAGTTATTTCACCTACCATTTTTGTTACTTCACCTACCATTTTTAATTTATCAAGTACGACTGTAAGGAATGGGAAAGATGGTAGAAATAAATTAAAACATTAAGTATATCGATTTTCATCTGAATGTCATGTGCTGAAATTTTCACACAGTTTAGGTTCAATGACTCAAACGCATAGACGAAACGACCCATTAGGTGAAATAAACCCAGAAAGTGAGGTTTCTCACAGATGCATGTAAACGTTATAAACTTTAGGTAAAACTTGATGTAGGTGTAACGCTGTAGGTTACACTATACAGTATATAGACCTAAATTTGTAGGTTAAATGGCATGTTAGTCAGACATACGTAGGTGAAGTGAACGGGACTAATTGTTTGTTGACCAAACAATAATTGATCAACATTTTAAGACTATCCTACTAGAAACTCAGAACTTACATCTACTACGGGTCAAAATCTCTGGGCGTGTAAATAAGAATAAACGCTCATACAAAAGACAAAACATATCAGCTGAAAAACGGAGATAATGTAGAGCTGGGCAGGGCAAGGGGTCACGGAAACGGAGATTCGGCAACAGTGCCGCGAAAAGTGTCAGTGGTGTCGGCGTGTCGGCATTGATAAACCCGCAAAAGCTCCGGTAACGGAGCGTGGAAGCCCTTCAAGCCCTTCATTGGCGGCAAAATGAGAGCGCACGGAAGAACACATTTTCACTGATCTTGCTCTCACTTTCTTTCTCTTACTCTCCCTCTCTCACTCTCTCACCTCTCTCTCTCCCTCTCCCTCCCCCTCTCCCTCTCCCTCTCCCTCCCCCTCTCCCTCCCCCTCTCCCTCCCCCCCTCTCTCTCTCACTCCCTCTCTCACTCACTCACTCACTCACTCTCTCAAATATGCTCTGTATCTCTATTTCTCGTTCTCACTCAAATACGCTGTATCTCTCTCTCTCTCTCTCTCTCTCTCTCTCTCTCTCTCTCTCTCTCTCTCTCTCTCTCTCTCCATATCTATATATCTATTTTCTCCGTCACTCTAACGTCTCGTCCTATCGTTTTGCTCACGCTCGCGAATCGCATCTTTGCATGCGAAATCCACGCGTCACTCTCACGCTCATTCGCCCCCCCATCCACCCCCTCCCTTCTCTCGTTTCTCTCCACCGTCTCCCCCTCCCTCTGTGACGCGTGTGAGCAACTGAGCAAAGCAATCGATTAGCGCGCCCTCTTTCGCCCGGATGTCGTTTCAATTTCGACGAACGAAAGAACATTCGATCTTCCTCTCCACTTCAAATTGTTATAGATAAGAAGAACAATGATTGTTTTCGGAAACTTCGGAGCAACAGATAAGTTGGGGACTTGGATGATTTGGAGCGAATTTTCGCGAATGTGGTCCTCCTTGCATTTTCAACCCGATGGAGTTGTTGGAAGCCAGCAAGCATCAGGCTCATCTGCCTGGGCGTAGCGTGTATGGAAAATGGGACAGTGGGAGCCGGGAAGGAGGTGAAGCCCCACCTTTTTTCAAGCCCCCAAAGCCCCTCCCACTTTTTCCAAGCCTCAACCCTCCCCTTTTGCGTGAGAAACAGGTGCTGCAACAGTAAAACTTTAATTAATGTAGCCTCATATGGTCGCTACCAACCTAAAAATGTGTCATTCATAGCCACAAACTACGGGAATCAACAGAAGAAATACAACTGAAAGTCGCTTTTCTTGGTTGAATTTAAAATATGAACAAGCAAAAAAAAAAAAAATCAACATTTTTCAAAAGCCCCCCACTTTTGACACCCTATATATTTGTAGCAGTCCTAGCAATGCTTACGCTCAACTGAACCCCACCTCACCCCCGACGGGAGCGGGCGGGGTTCAGAAAAACATAATCGTTTTCCACTGGACGCGTGAGTCATCGTTCGGATGAGCTCCAAAAACCATGAAATCTGGCTAAAATGAAATACAAATCGAAATCATTGGTGGATGGAGCAGCGGTTATTATCATGATCCACAACCGACCATTTTCGAAAATACGCAGTCGGAAAACTTGGAAGTGGGTCGGATGGTTTGCATGACTTTCTCATTCTCAATACAAATATATATGTTCTACCATTGTACAGACTGTCCTTGAATAGAAGTCAGCATGGTAGCAATTTATACCACCTATTCTAGAGGTCAAAAAATATATACACCATCACTTCCGGGATGCCCAGCATACAGGGTGTTTCAAATCACTCGCATACCATATTTCTGGCGAAACTATAGCTTGAGGCATAACAAGTCTGGCCTTCAATTTTAAATGCACCCCTAAGGAATTGAGAGAACATATTTTCAACCGCCCACAAATGTTCCATAGGGGAATTTAAGGTTCCATATGCTTCTCATTCTAATACGATAGATACCGCCACAAGTCTCTTTTTGAGGGTTAAGATTTTTGACTAAGGGACTTTAGAGGCACGGAGACACCTGATTGTTGATTGCCAACTGGCAACTTTCTGTCTCATTCATCTCATTCTATTACGATAGATACCGCCACAAGTCTCCTTTTGAGGGTTAAGATTTTTGACTAAGGGACTTTAGAGGCACGGAGGCACCTGATTGTTGATTGCCAACTTGCAACTTTCTGTCTCATTCAGTGTGCTTTCAGCATTGTAGAACTTGTCGGTATATTGGCGACCTTCATCTTACGATGATTGTATTGAGGCTTCAATCAACCGTAAAGCTTGTACAAATAAAAGTTATTTCCTCCGGCTCCGTTGTATATTTGCTGTGTCGTAAGTTCATCGCAAACATAATGAATTTAACACGTTATCTTGATGCCCGTCGCGTCGACCGAACAAAATTTTACGGAAGGGAAAACTGCGCTTCATCAAAAACTTTGCAAAAAAAAAAATGCCTCCCGGCAGGCCGGTAAGACGAAGTAGATTCCATGCTTGGTTAAATCATTTTTTCACAAATTTAAATATAGGTTATAATTTTCGCTGAATTTTTCTCTGAATTTTTCTTTTTTATTTTATCAGCTGCTCAAAATCCCAATATGATTGTGAAAAAGATTATATTACCAACAGAGAAATGTGTAATCTTTACAATGCAAGTGAGAAATAAAAGCTAGGTTATATAAGTTTTTCACAAATTTCAATAAATAGGTTATGTTATGATTTTCTTTGAATTATTCAATTTTCTTTTTTTTTTATCAGCTGTTCAACATTTAAATAAAAATGACCATGAGAAAAAGATTATAGTACAAAGATTGAAAAATGTGTAATCTTTGTAACGGTAATGAGAAATAAATCTGAATAGGAGCAGCTGATAAAACAAGAAAATAAATAAATAACGTACCTAAGCAACAGTGTACGTGTAAAACAAAGAAAGAGCAATTATACCAATACGCCATCCTTGTCTTTCACTTGTAAAATCCCATAAGAAACTAAATAGCTCGTAAAACACGTAAAACACAAGGAAAATTCAAGGCAAAGAGTATATGAACTAAAAACATCCTCCACGATATATACTAAAATTTTTGAAACAAAAAAACAATTTCTTCATATAAAAACACTGCCAAAAAACCCGAAAAACACATCGCTATAACTCGCTTACAACGCAAAAAACGAAAAAATGACTCGAGTAAAAAAGCTGCGTAACAAAACGGCTAACATAAATTTTCCCAAAAAAAATACTCAAAACAAACACTCCTAAAAATAAACCTCAAAAACACATTTTACGACTCAAACACGGCCCATAACGCGAAAACTAACTGTCGGATTTACACCATCTTCGAACTCATCCAAGAAATAAATCCAACGAATAGTTGAGAAAAATTTCAAGAACAAAAACCAAAAATTACGAACAGGATCGTGGGACATAAAAACGGTAAAACTGGCTGAAACATACATATAAAGATATATATATATATATATATATATATATATATATATATATATATATATATATATATATATATATATATATATATATATATATATATATATATATATATATATATATATATATATATATATATATATATATATATATATATATATATATATATATATATATACACGTAAAAACTTAGATCAGCCAACAAAATATAGAAAACAACTTAAATTGGGATAAAGGCTGGAACAAATTAGGCTGCTTGTTCCAGCCTTTATCCCAATTTAAGTTGTTTTCTATATATATATATATATATATATATATATATATATATATATATATATATATATATATATATATATATATATATATATACAATTTTCAACGAGTGGTATTTTCTCACTCAGGGGACCATGAAACGTGCTCATTTGATAAAATTTCCCGAAAAATCCAACATCGCACCCTCCGCAATAAGTAGATTCATGGAATCTACTTAAAAAAAAAAAAAAAAAACGAAAAAAAAACCTGATAAAAAAAAGGATGGGAGATTATATGGACTTGCCAACGATATTTAAAAAAAAAAAAAAAAAAAAAAAAAAAAACTTATAAATAAATAAACGAACTCTCGAAAATAAATAAAAACAATTAATAAGTTCAAAAAAGAGTCCTTTCGCGGCGCATGTAGCCATCAATTTTACTTCAAACTTTGTTGACTTTTTACATTAGAATCGGAGTAATTGTGTTCGCTCCGCTTGTGGCCCATGCTAACCCCCCATGCTCCGCCCACCCCCTCAGCACCCCCCCCCCCCCCCCTATTCCAAGCCGCGCACCGATTCTCTCAGCATTGCATTGACCCGAGTTCGTTAACTTTGCGCTTCAATCAGAGACTCCCTCCCCCTCCCTTCGCCACTCAAGGGAGAAATTCCCCCTCCCCTTATCCCGAGGGAGGAAATTAGTTCTGCGTGCAGTGTTTACTTTATCAAATAGTTCGGAACAAAAAACCACGAAAAAAAGCGGGTACTATATAGATGCGAAAAAAGAGGGGATGAGAGGGGAGGGAGGGTCGTCGGAATAGAAGAGCATCGAAAATTTAAAACGTTGAGCTATATGCTCGTAGCCTCCCACGATCATTTTAAATGCATAGGGAACCCCCTCCCACCTGCGGTAGATTTTTGCGACGCACGGTGGTCCCGGTCCACATTGCATAGACGCGTAAAAATGCGGGGTTGTGTACAATAAACCGATGGTAGTTGCGTCGCGTATAATCTGGCAACGCTGCTTTTTGTCCTTAAAATCCTTGTAAACTATCGATTGGAAGGAGTGTACTGTTCACCCATATTAGATCGACCTTTTTCATGCGTTTAACCCTTCAAAGACCAGATTATTTTGAGAGAGCACCTCTCCTGCGTTTTCAGAGGGAAGGTAGTTAATTGTTCGTACTTTATGGAGTTGGAATTGCCTACACGACAAATTGACGGCGCCCAGCGAGATCTTATATTGTGGTGTTTTCATCCATATACTTGCGTTTGTCCGAAATGAAGACTGAATCAATGTGAAATCGACTAGAGGAGAAACACGAGTATACTCGGGCTTGGCCCGTAAGGGGTTAAATCAACATAATGCAGCGTTGCCAGCTTGCAAGCGACGGAACTGATGAACAAACTTTTTCAATGAACGATTGACACGTCGATTTGTCGGTAAATCATTTTTACAATAACAATGCCTCAGTTTTGTCAAGTTCCAAAATCCATTCTTCAATACGTGGAAGAAGTTTTTAAAGAGGAGAAAGGGTGTATGTGACCCCATAACTCAGGGTATACATTGGATTAGTCGTTTTTGTAAATAACTTGTCACTTTCTCCATCTTCACTCATAAAAAAGTGACAGATTTTTAGGTCATTTCAATCAGTATATTTGAGCAGAAGCATTTTGAGTATTGGGTTCTAACAGATAGCGGTGCCTGCTTTCGAATTGCAGCAAAACGCATCGGTGAGCGGTTGGTTAGCGTCGAGTTTCGACTCGTTGCCAAATAAACCACTCACCGATTCACTTTGGCCTTTGATGCATTACGGAAGACGGCACAGCTACTTATTGTCAGAACCCGATATTCGAAATGCTTCTTCTCTATAGGATGTGAAACTAAAATTTCCCAAAACCTCTAAAATCCAGGAGGCTCATCATCACTTCTGCAAATGCGTTTGAGGGGTAAAAAAAAGAACACCCTTCTCAAGGATTTTGAACAAAAAATTGTCTTAATCAGCACTCCAAGGGCGTGTCCTAAAATTTTGTAAGTTTGGGAGTCAATTTGTCGAAATATTACAGAGCCTCGACGGCTCAAAAACCGACTTTTTACTTTAAAAGTTTCGTGTTTCTTGCGGAAGTGCCAAATTGTTTTATGTAATTTTCTCTCTCTCGAAGACCGAATTTTTACCGTGAAACTGCCGTGTTGTTTGCGGAAGTGCTAAATTGTTGAACGTCATTTTAGCTCTGAAATCGATAATCGATTGTTTCATTTTGCAGCAAGGAGAGTATGAGAGATGGCGCAAGTGGATTAAATGCAAGTTTTTGTTTGGTTTTCGTTTTTTTTGGTTGTTTTTTGTTTTTGTTGTTGTTTTTCTTTAAACATTTTACTAGCACAAATAATACACAATTTAGGTACAAAAGCAGTGGCGTAGCGTGCAATTTGGCAACGTTGGACGGTGTCGATTTAGACCCATGTGAAAAGGTCAAATGTGACGGTGTTCACCGAACACCCAATACTTCGATTTTTTTCACGAGTTTAAATGGCAGAGATGTAACGTTGCCAAATTGCACGGTACGCCACTGTACTAATAAAGACAGTACCAGTACTGCCGTACCAGTACTATAATGGCAGCTAATAATATGTCCTATTGACGAATTAAAGATTGTCGCGAGATTTTCACTTATTTTCATTTATGGGTGTGAATGTGAAACTTATGCGTCTCACCCGCACTGGCCTCTCGCATGCAAAGTGTGAGGAACCGGAACCTTGAAGGCGAAACTTAATATCTCGTGAAAATCTCGCGTCAGTCTTTAATTCGTCGATAGTACATAACTTTCAAACGAAAGTATCCTGATAGAAATTTTCATTAGATCATTTCTCGGCCAATTTGAGAAATTTTACAGTTTTCAGATTTTTCAGAGTCTCCCATTATTGTCACTTATGACATTATGCCTCAAAAAATTTAAAACGATGGACCACGAAAGAAAAATTCATCAAGAACAATTTTGATGGAAAGACTTCCTCTTGAAATTTATACATATAGTACATAAAACTAACTGTCTCGTTTCACAATTTTTTAACAGATTGCTTCAATGTGCGCCACTGTCTCACACCACCCCCTCCCCCCACTCATCCCCCACTCATCCCCCTCCCCCCCCACCCCCAACCACCACCATGACTGAGTACTGAGTATAGCTGAAGCCTCTACATATTCTACGCTCCGAAGTAAAGTGTATGGAAACTTGGAATAAATATTTAAGCGTCCCCATGGAAAAATGTTCCAGAAAGTCGGAGAGAAACGACCGCGGATACTGCGGGGGAGGGCGCGGGTATAGTATGGGAAAGTCTAGGTATGTTTAGCGCGCTCAGCTTTGTGGTCTAATTCTTTATTCTGTTGTCTGTTTGATTAGATAAATAACCCTCGTCCTTATAATGTCTTTGTCTGGTAGATTGCATTCCCAGATTATTGGGAGCGTCTGCCGCCCCCCCCCCACACTACCGCAAACTTACATCAAACTGAGAATACACGAGCGCTGTATATTGCAAAATAAAGCTAAATAAAAGCAATTCATTACGTGCGTATTTTTAAACTGTCACAGTTGTCTGGAAACAAAACACCGCATACAGCACCCAATTATCTGGGGGGGAAAAGTTCATGATTTTGGAATGAAAGAATGAAACTGGAGGGCGTCAATTTCAAACCATGAAAAAAATCAATTCTAGGCTCTTGCTAAATCCACAAATTAACTTTATTTTTTAAACATAGTTCAAGGCCGGACTATCATTTATAGAACTTGTTAATTTGGCACCAGTGGCGAAGCGTAATATATCGCTTTGCTGTGTATTTGGTCTATCCAAACTCATGCTAAAAAACGTACTCCAGAATCTTCACCTAGCGCTCCCATAGTTCGATCGTTTCCATTGGTTTAAATGGACAAACTGCAATGTTGCCAAATTGCACGGTCTGTCGCTCTGCTACGGTGGCGACGGGGCAATAAATTGCAAAAAGTAGTCTAAATTCAGGCACTTCCAAGCAATTAGCCAATTCAATAATTGGAACTGCCGTAATTAACTTGTAGGTATAACTTCACAACAAAATTTACCGTTTAAAATATTATCAATGCCAAAAGGCGGCTTTTACATATTTTTTGTTTTTCGCCCAATTTTGTCGATGATTTTGGGTTTCTTAACCAGCTTTCCCAACGATGATTGAGACACATCTCCTGATGAGCGTTACATTTTTTATAGGAGTCTTGCTCCTCATGACCAAAAGTACAGGTGGTGTAGAGCTCGTTTCAGATGTGTAGGCGGCCCTAGACCGATAATCTTTGGAATTTGTCAACATTATTTCTGATATTACTCGACGAAAATGAATAAAAATGGAATTGAGTGTTCACTTTTCAATGAGGACAACTTTAAATACTTGCAAAAGAATAAAGTCAGGGGCAAATTCGGTATTGATTTGAAGGAATAAAAGTTGAAAATTCGCCTAAGATTATGGTTTTGGTCCACCTACACTTCTGAAACAGAGAGGGGTAAATGTATAACGCACCGTTGTTTTCAAAGGTATATAGCGTCGCTTCAACGCACATTACAAGCGTTAAATCGCTGTTTTTACGGGTGAGGTTTTATAGTTGAGTACGAGGAAGGGAGCTCTAGTTAGGAAGTTTCCAAGGAGGAGGAGGAGGGGCGCGGAATTCGAAACTGTGGGTCGGGGGGGGGCACGGTTCGAGGATCGAAATTTGGTTAAATCCCACTGAAAACGCAAAAAATGGCCTTTAATACAGGATTACATTTAGTGTCATAAGGGGGGAGGGGGGTTCAGACCCCCGGAATCCCTCCAGCTATTCCACTGAAAGGGACACATCCAGATGTTTTAATTTTTTTTATATTTATTTGTTTGTTGTCTATTGGGACGTATTTAATAAAAAATAAGCGTTTGAGGGGCAAATGTATAACGCACCGTTGTTTTCAAAGGTATATAGCGTCGCTTCAACGCACATTACAAGCGTTAAATCGCTGTTTTTACGGGTGAGGTTTTATAGTTGAGTACGAGGAAGGGAGCTCTAGTTAGGAAGTTTCCAAGGAGGAGGAGGAGGGGCGCGGAATTCGAAACTGTGGGTCGGGGGGGGGGCACGGTTCGAGGATCGAAATTTGGTTAAATCCCACTGAAAACGCAAAAAATGGCCTTTAATACAGGATTACATTTAGTGTCATAAGGGGGGAGGGGGGTTCAGACCCCCGGAATCCCTCCAGCTATTCCACTGAAAGGGACACATCCAGATGTTTTAATTTTTTTTATATTTATTTGTTTGTTGTCTATTGGGACGTATTTAATAAAAAATAAGCGTTTGAGGGGCAAATGTATAACGCACCGTTGTTTTCAAAGGTATATAGCGTCGCTTCAACGCACATTACAAGCGTTAAATCGCTGTTTTTACGGGTGAGGTTTTATAGTTGAGTAAGAGGAAGGGAATCGTATAAAAGTTGCCTGTGAGTTAGCGGTGGGAAAAGGGGGGGGGGAGGTTGAGGGCATTTCGTGTAAAGAGTTGTGGAGAGTGATGAAGAAGGGGTATATAGTTGTTATTATTGCCCACGCATTGTTACAGTAAACCACCAATCGAATCGCGAATTCCGAGGACTCCTCCCTCCCCCCTCCCCCCCCACTCCCTCTCAGAATGCTGACATGAGAGGATTTTTGTGAGTCAGTGCGTTCAACGCCGAGAACATACAGCGACTTCAGAAATAATTGAGTGAACCGTACTCTGGAAGATGGGCCCTTTAAACACCTAAACAGTTAGCCGGCTGTATAGGCAACTTGTTGCACTCTCTACTAGGTACGCATCTCTATAACTACTATTTACGACAATAATATTGACTCTCAGTCCACTGGGTAAATTGAACAATCCAAAGCTGAGCATATATATACTTTTACTTCCATTGTATAGAGGAAATGTTACCTACATTTTTTTGAAGCTTGCAAAGCCTGTAAAAGCTGTAGCTTTTAAGAAATAACTGCACCAACCAAGTGCCATCCGCTACTTTTTACCTTGACCCTCCATGGCATGACTTAATTTTTTTTCGCCGATTCCGGGGGACAAAATGTATGTTATTCTTCTCATTAATTTTATAAAATCTAATTTTAAGGGTTTTTTGAAATTCCAACCCCAAGCCTTTTATAATGGGCGAAAAAGGTTGTGTTACTTGTATAGGTAACAGCATGCTCATAGCGTCTAGTTGTGTTTGTTTGGTGTTACCTAGAGGTAACACCATGTCATAGAGGGTTAAATAAAAAATTGTAACTGATTCAATTTAAACATAGGTTAGAAAGTTGCTCGGGCCAGTTAGCCACAGAATTTTAACACAAGTCTCCAGGCGAGAATTTTTTTTTTTTTTTTTTTTTTTTTTTTTTTTTTTTTTTTTTTTTTTTCATATTTCATTTTCTTTAAAGTGTAAATCCCTCCTAAAGAAATACTAATTGGTAAATCTGTGTCCTAATATCCATTTTAAACCACTTTTATCATAAAAACTAACCAATTTCAAATAGATCCGTCCCAACTTTTAATTTATGGTTAAAATTAAGGAGGCAAACAACTGATCCCTTGTAAAATTTCTATAAGAAATTTTCATCATGGAATCATGGATTCCTTCGTGGTGCGTCTTCAAATTTACCTATCAAAAAACTCCTCTATGATTATAATTTGATTGTTGCATAGCATAGCCGTAGCCAATTGCCTTTCTCTCTCTTTGCCCATTTTGAGGCATGTGCTGGAAAAGGATGTATATATAAATATATATTATAGGGGCTGTCACGTGACTTCAGCCCATGTTTCTGTCCTTTTCTATCACATTCGTTAAAATGGGCTAAGAGAGAGAAATTCAATATCCTGGCCACGGATATTTAGTTCGTTGGCACCGACGCATTTCACCAATGGGGCTCTTGCGAACTTTTACTACAGGGGATTGAAGAGTTGATTCTTGCATAAAAACCTGTAAAAATGACGATGAGCACACTAAAAAATCACGAAATTCCTTCTCAAATTCGGACTTATAATGGCGGAAAGACGCAGGTATCATAGGAGATTCCTATCTAATTTGAGACATATTTCTGTGTTTTCGCAGAGAAAGTGACATAATAGACGCAGGAATCTCCCATGATACCTGCGTCGAACCGCCATTAATCATTCTTGTCATTATATGTAGTAATTATATGAGATTATTACTGAATTTTAGACTTTTTTATTGTGATTTTCGTGAAATTTGCTGGTCTTTTCATAAGATTGGTTTATTTATTTGCTTATAGCAATAGTTTGCAAGAGTCCCATTGACCTTATTGTAGAAATACCAATAATAATAGCTCCAGGTGGGGCAAGTGGATTCACAAACTTTCCTGCTCTTCCTGGTATTTATGTCCAACACAGTCTAATGCATACATCTGTGTTAATCTACGCATCTCGTGTCTTAAGGAGCCCTGAACTGATTCTGAAGTAGAAAGTCCCCCTTCCCCTCCTACCAACACCTTACCCCCTTAGATTTTGCGTACTTCTACTCTCTAATGAAACAATGGATCGATCGCTGCTTTTGTATATAATTAGTTGAACATCATTAATTTTGTCGAAATAGACTTGCTCATCCTGGAATTTAAAGCGGTGGAGGGGGGGGGAGAGAAAGGGACCAACCCTCCAGTTCTCCGTTCCTCTGCGCCTGCCTCGCGGCTCCACCGTCATGACTCAGACTTTACCATTAATTTAGGGCAATTTTGAAGGATTCAAGGGTGGATTGCACCGATAAAGTTCAGTGACGCAGCGAGGAATATAGCAACGTTGGATTTATTCCGTTCAAACCCTTTATAAAAATCAAGCTACGGAGTCTTGCGAGTTCGGTGAACACCTACGAAGTCGACTTTTTACACCGGATGTAATGGACGAAATGCAACGTTGCCATATTGCACGCTACGCCACAGTTATACAGCTCATGCATTTTGAGTATCGGGTTGACGGGTTATGACCAAGAGCAGTGCATGCATCCAAGTGGATTGGTAAATTGTTGTTTATCAAAGAGTTACGACTCGTTGCTAACCAACCGCTCACCGATGTATTTTGTTGCATTGTGGAAGCAGACATTGCTACTTGTCGGAATCAGTCAGCTTGATACTCAAAATGTGCGCCAGCTCTAGCTGTGTGGCGTACTGTATAAATATTGCTTTCTGTAAAGATACTCTATCAGAGCGAGAACTTTGCAGGTGCACTACCATGCTCTTCAATAATTATAGGGGGCTCGTGGTCTGTCAACCGCAATTTTCGACATATATTATACCTATATAAAAAGAACAAAAAAAAAAAATTGATTCTACGTGAGGTAATGGAGCTCCCGCAAGATTTTGCTGTTATATATAGGCAACTGGACTAACAATTGTGATGTAAACTGCTACAAAAGTATCACTGACAAAGAATCGCTTTGAGGACCATTTTTAAGTCTTCGTTTATACAGAGTTTTATTTCTATGCATGTTCTTAAACGAAATGGTTTTCTGTTACAAGTGCTATAAAACACGACCAATTTTGTTTGTTCGCAGGTAAGAACTATAAAGAGTCTAACAAAATTCAGACGGTTTTGTCTTCATATATGATGTGAATTCTACAATCGTAAGTTATAGAGTATCTTTAGATTTACAACGACCCGACGTATTGGTGATATTTCCTCATTTTTTTCCTCCCGTAAAAGCCTAAAACCAACTATCAATCAAAACTCGTCGAGCTCGTGCCAACACTCTCTATACAAAGAGTTTCCATCATCGAGGGACTTTTCTAAAGAACTGACCGAGTGAAGTGAGCCGTAGGATAAGCTCCCTACTCCCATGGAAAATTACGTTGTAGACTGTTTTAGAAGAGCGATATATCGTATCGACTGCCATCTTTGGACCTCTCTCTGGTTTCAAATAAAT
This sequence comes from Trialeurodes vaporariorum, assembly GCA_011764245.1. Classification (NCBI taxonomy): domain Eukaryota; kingdom Metazoa; phylum Arthropoda; class Insecta; order Hemiptera; family Aleyrodidae; genus Trialeurodes; species Trialeurodes vaporariorum. The sequence continues at coordinate 22,299,921 of VMOF01000379.1, forward strand.
TCTGGTCCAGTGTGTTTTCCCCATAAGTGCGTATTTTTGAACGGAAAGGGCCATTTACATCAAGCAATTAATGCGACCTTTTTGCGATTATAAATCCTACCTGCTCGAAAATGCTTATTTATGCCTGGATCCTTGACTAAAAATGCCAAATTAATAAGATATTACAGATTAAATTATGCATTTGGAGGTTAGAATCACTCGAAATCCCGCCAATTGCACAGCAACGATACCATTTGGGTGATTTCAAACTCCTAATGCATCGTTTAATCTGTAATATTATCTTGTTGATTCGGCAGTTTTAGTCAAGGAACCGCAGCGCAGCCTTATGCCCGGATTTAGGCATGGGCAACGTGGGCAGCTGCCCATGTTGGCAATTTTTTAGGAGCAGCAAATTTTTGGATGCGAAGGGAAAGGGGAAAAGGGAAAAAGAGAAAAAGCGGGAAAAGGGGAAGGAAAAAAGGGAGGAAAAGAGAGGATTAGAGAAGTGTCGACAAAAAATCAAGACGCGAGGTTTGCGGCAGCCAACGCAAAGTGTCAGCGCGAAACGGCGACTTGAAGACGCTTGTGGATTGGAAGGCGGGAACTTTGGCCCCAGTTTGATTTTGATCTGCAGCGATCCTGTAGCACCGATGCACATGCAGCATGCCTAAGAATGTTTCCTTTCTATTCTAGAGCTTGCTGAAATTCTGACTTACTTTTCGCCCGCCATGGCATAAAATAATGCTATTATGTTTTGTCACATTTCATTAATTTCACATTTATTATTACTTTCACATTTTCCTCGTGGCGGAGAGAAATATGACCAGGAAAATGTGTATCGTTCTGTGTTGAAAACATCGCAAACTGCACGTTAATATACGGCGAAATAGTCTCTTAAAGGGTCAAATTTTTTATAAAAAAATGGGGGGGAGGACCCCCGAACCCTCTGCAGTTGGGGGTTGTCCCCAGAGACCCCCACTAATGCAAACGGCCAGTAAGGGAGCGGCAATTTCTCCGGTTGCCCAGAGGCGGCGAAAGGTTAAATCCGAGCCTGCCGGCCGCAGGCATATAGTTAAACGTTCTCGAGCACGCCGAAATTAGAATCTCAAAAAGGTCGCATTAATTGTTTGATTCAATAGCCTAAATTTTTGTTCGAAAATTCGCTTACCGGAAAATACATTAATTCAGAGTCCGTTTGGAACCAAAGGTCCTCGGATGGCAATTAAACAATACGATATTTCGCTCTACTAAATCAATTTTTTAAAAAATGTCGATCCAACACGCTCCCTAAGAACCGACAACCGTACCACTGGACGAAAACGTCCTTGTGCCCGGACATGGCTGGTTTCGCGCTCCTATCTTTGTTTTTTCGCGTTGTTTTGGCTATTTTTCTTTAAAACCGACATCCTTTTAACTTATTTTTTTTTTTTTTTTTTTTTTTTTTTTTTAATTTTTTTTTAAATTTTGTTTTGTTTTTGTTCTTATTTTTGATTTGATTTGATTTTTGTGTGTGTTTCCCACAAGAATCACCCTATATAATGTGTTTTTTGACTGTGAAAACAATCGCATTTTTATTTTCAGTAATGTATTTCGTGGCCGACCCTCACCAATAAACTTGCTCCAATGTGCGCCACTTCGTGTTATTACACTATTATTTCTCGAATTGGCAGTTTCTGGCAGCTAAAAATCATTGAGGTGGTTTTTCCAAGTTGTAATAAACACGACTAGCTTAAAGTTCACATTAAATACGATTAAATCAGGGGCGCCGTTTGGGGGAGGGCAGGGGGGGCAATTGCCCCCCCAAGGATTTTCAATGTGCCCAAAAAATCAAGTCAGAGAGAATTTTTGAAGATGCGCGGCAAAAAAAAAGAAGAGGTCATCCAAATTTATGGAGCCCCCCCCATTCAAGTCAGAGAGATAGAGAGATTTTTTCAAAATGCACGGGCCAAAAAAAAAAAAAAAAAAAAAAAAAAAAAAAAAAAAAAAAGGTCATCCAAATTTTTGGAGGGCCTTGCCCCCCCCCCCCAAGGAAAATCTGAAATGGCGCCACTGGATTAAATGCCCTGTTGAAACTGTCTTCTATTTTTTTTAAACTTTCAAATGTTAAATTTGAACAAAAACCACCACTACATACATCTATATTTGCATGATTTTAAAAAACTACAGGTCGAAAATTATATCCATGCAATGGTGAAAATGACTATTAAATCGGCGTTTGTTGAAAAAAAGATTAACACATCTTTTTAAGGCAAAATAAAACACGCAATTTTAGCGTCAAAATTTCAAACCGCCCCAAGAACCCCGTTTTTCGACAATGGTGAGGTATAGTGCTGGCGCGAGGGAAAAAAAAAACAATGTCAGAAAAGTTACATTTGGGTTTTAAAAGACTACTTTTTGTCAAAAAGTTGAAGTTTTCTGCAGATTGACTTGACCCCCCATCATGTCCGAGCATAAGGGCCTTTTCGTCCAGTGTGCGCACTAGCTTTTAAGTTTTCTGTCCTCTGCCGTACAAAATAACCCAGCTCAACTAAGGTTATTCCTGTTACTTAGTGATAACTCTCTGTTGATGGAGGATGGATCACAGACGGAAGGGCTAATCGAATGGATGGATGGTCAGTTGGGATGTTTGAAGAAATGAGGTACTCATGGACCTCTCTCTCTCTCTCTCTCTCTCTCTCTCTCTTCTCTCTCCTTTTCTCTCTCTCTCTCTCTTCTCTCTCTCTCTCTCTCCCCTCTCCCTCCCCCTCTCTCTCCCCTCTCTCTCTCTCCCTCTCTCCCCTCTCTCTCTCCTCTCTCCCTCCCCCCCCCTCTCTCTCTCTCTCTCTCTCTCTCTCTCTCTCTCTCTCTCTCTCTCTCTCTCTCTCCCCCCTCTCCTCTCTCTCCTCTCCCCCTCTCTCTCCTCCCTCTCTCTCCCCTCTCTCCCCCTCTCTCTCCTCTCTCTCCTCTCTCTCTCTCCTCCTCTCTCTCCCTCCCCTCCTCTCTCCCTCCTCTCTCTCTCTCTCTCTCTCTCTCTCTCTCTCTCTCTCTCTCTCTCTCTCTCTCTCTCTCCCTCTCTCCTCCCCCCCCTCTCTCTCCCCCTCTCTCTCCCTCTCTCCCCCTCTCTCTCCCTCTCTCCCCCTCTCTCTCTCTCTGCTTGTATATGCTCGGTTGGATAAAACCCGATATAGTGCGCGCGGTCCCAGGGCCAATCCTCAAAAATAATTTACTCTTTTTGATAGATAGCGTCGAGTCGCCCTGTCGCCACCGGGATTTTTATATTTTTCAATTAGCCTTCCTTTCCTTTAGGGATCTGGATTCGGAGGTATTTTGGCCCCGAGAATTTCTCACTCTTCGAGTTGAAAACGCAGTAATTACTTTTAGACGAATGTTGATGCGCTACGTTGCCACGCACGGGGTGGGGGGAGGGGAGGGGAAGGGGAAACAAGAAAGAAAGAAAAAAGAAAAAAACAACTTTAGTATATAGCGCTGACAAAATATTTGGTCGGCTCAACTAAAGTCTTATGCTGGGTCATTTTTCATCTAAAGGTTTTGTCAGCGCTATCAAAGTGTTTTTATCAGTTTTTTCATTTCACTTAAAACCTACATGACGTATATTCAACGACATTTTTTTAATTCACCGATGTGATTTCACCTATCGACCAAAAGATCATGCACCGTTTAGTTCAGTTGATATAATTAACTGTAATGCACAAAAATATAATCGCACCTATAATCTTGTTTCAACCAGTGGGAATCACCGTTAGATTATCAAAACATCCCTATCGCATATCAGTAAAAATAGTGTCGACATCGACATCACTACCGGTTGATAAAAGATTACGGATCACAGTATTTTTGAGCACTACACAGCCACAGTCATACACTGCAGAGCTGAGCTTTGTAATCTTACGGTCTACCGGTGGAACCATCGGTGAATTGGAAAATCAGAACTAGACTTTCTCAACACTTGAATTTATGTCAGGTTTTATGAGTCCCTTAAAAATCAAAATGCGTCTGAATCCAATTTATTGAAATTGCGAAAATACCGCTCAATGTAAGTATGCACTCCTTTTCATAACTAATGTTGCTCAATATACCGCGCGTTTGGATTCTTTCAAAGCAAGTATGAACTTGCGAAATCAGCGCAAAGTTGCAGGCTTTGAGCATGAAAAGTTCAAGAAAAGTGCAAAAGTTAGAAAAGCGACCAGATCGATATCAAAAAGTATGCCTTTCCTCGCCGAGTATTTCTCAAAAGGAGGGAGAAGGGCAGTGAAGTCATACTTTAATAGAGTACACGCCTCTTTACTCGATTAGGGATGTCTATCAGTTAATCATAGAGATGGGGGGGTCGACTCGCAAGTTAATTTACGAAAGTTTGTGAGACCATCTATATGAATGTCATAGCAACAAACGCACCTCTTGCACACAAAAGATGACCCCGAGAGCCGAGCTTTTCCAATTATTTCTGGTTAGTTGAATTCGTGCGCTAAAATACTATTGGGAATTCCGTGCAGCAAAGATAGCGACATTTTCCAGCCAATGTTGTCAGATTTGTTCGGTGAAATTGACCATTATAATTCTATATTCATAACACTTATTCTTTTTTCTTTCATGCACTGAAAAAATAAAAATGCTGGTTTAGCATTTAAAATAGACAAAGTGTCCGACGTTTACTAAAAGCTGATTTTACATTATAAAAATGCTGATTCAACATTTGAAATTGCTGATTCCACATTTCGAAATGCTGATTCAACATATTCAAATGTTGAACATATTCAATTGTTGAATCAGCATTTTCATAATGTAAAATCAGAATTTGTATTTTTTCAGTGTACTTTAAAACGAGCAATACTTAAAGTCAGCGGCGCGGCTTGTGGTACCAGAAAGCAAAACAGACACTGTATGCCTAAAGATTTTCTTAATTATTCAAAGTAACCCTTAAACCTACCCTTTTTCAATAATTTCTTTGTAATTCACTAAATTCTGCGCCTAGAAAACAAGTATGTTTTTCCTAGTAGGAGTCTGAGAATACAGGTTTTTTAAAATTAGAGTCTCTGGATCATATTTGCAAGACATAGTGACAACCTTAATTTAATTTCTACCTTACACCACTCATCAGTAGCGGCTCGTGCAATCTGACAACCTTGCTATCTTGCCATTTAACCTATACAAAAATATCGATTCTAGGCGAGGCACAGCGCAGCGCCTCACCAAAGAATCGATCATTTTATATACACATTTAAATGGAGGGATATCGAGCCCAGTGGCGTCACGAGGAATTCGGAAACGCTGAAGTTCGTCCATTTAAACCCAAACAAAATATCGATTCGAGGGAGTGCATTGTGCACCTCCTAAAGTTCGACTTTTTTCGTTCGTTTAAATGGACAAAATTCGGCGTTGCCAGATTGCAGGCGATGTCACTGAAGGAACCCATATTTTTGCCACATTGCACGAGCCGCCTCTGACACCACTGCGCTCAGAAAAATGATCCTGTTAATTCAACCGGGCGTCTGTTTAGTACTTACTTAACCTAAATTCCTGTTTATTCATAAAAAATTACTGTTGTTTCAATATGGATTCCTGTTCTTTCAGTAGAAATTCCTGTTATTTTAACCCATAACATTCTGAATTATTTCATTTTTTTTTTCAACCATTTTCAAAAACAGCCCTTAATAAAGCAACCCCCAAACCTTTAAAAAAATTGTTACAAATTCTAGAATGCCCAAGAAAGGCTGATGCCAAAAGACATTTAAGCGATAACATCTGATGGTCAATCTGATACCCCCTAATTCAAATAACCCTAAATAATGAGAACCACCCCTACGCTAGAATGTTATGGGTTAATAACAAGAAATTCCTGTTAAAATAACAGGAATTCAGATTAAGTAAGTACAAACAAGACGCCCGGTTACACTATGGTCCAGAAGTCCGGTTTAGGAAGACATTAGTTTGCATTAAAATCGCCCAATATCTTGAAAACGGCTCATCTGACACCAAAACTGGTATACAAAAAAGATAGAACGTAAACCGATTCAACTTTTTTAAGATAACCGTTTTTGATGTCAGATGAGCCGTTTTCAAGATATTGGGCGATTTCAATGCAAACTAATGTCTTCCTAAATCGGACTTCTGGACCATAGTGGGTTATGGCAACAAGAAATTTTTCTCAGTGTGCTGAAGGTGAAGTTTTGGCAACACGCCATTGCGAGCTATAGTAAACACTCGCATACAGCTCGAGAGCGTCATGAGGATGTGGTCCGAGATGGAGGCATCTCTTCCTCTTCGTTCCCTGTTTTGATCCCTGCGGATATTTTGCTGCCGAAAATGGAAAGACAAAACGTAGCCTTTATGAGAGAGGGAATTCAAGAGGATTTAGGCGCGCCAGGAGTTTGGTGCGCGCGGATAGCGTCGACATCCCCAGCAACACGACGGCGACGCGTCGGGCTCGAAGCAACTTTGGGCGTCGCGACGGCTTTGAAATGGTACGATAGTGTATGGTAAGCATAATGAAGGAGATGGGAGGAGAGGAGGGACGAGGGTGTATGGCGAGGAGGGGGAAGGGGAGGGAGACTTGATGATCCCTCATAAGTGTTGGAGAGTGTATCGTTTAGCGCGCATAAATGCCAAGTGGCCAATAAATTACCTGCGACTCTTGCCTCTTTTACCTCTCTGCCCCCTATCTCGCGGTTGTCAGATCTCCAATTCGTAGCTTCGTATATCTATATCTATACATACGTATGTCGTAGGTATCGCAATCTAGGGAAAATGTAGCAATTTGCTTGCAATCTGCCTACATGGAGGTGTGCACTGAAAAAACAAAGTTTTGGTACAACCGCAGCAGCCTTTTAAAATAGCTTCGCAAAGCAAAAGTTCTAGCTCTACCGGAGAAAGTTGCGGTTGTACCACAGCACTACTTCGGTAGAGCAACAGCCTTTTTTCTTGCTTATGCCCTACAGAAGTAGAGCTTCGGTACAACCACAACTTTCTTTGGTAGAGCTAGAACTTTTGCTTTGCGAAGCCATTTTAAAAGGCTGCTGCGGTTATACCTAAACTTTGTTTATTCCGTGTGGAGTTGATTAGGGGTCACGGCAATTTTAGTACGAACTGAACAGTTAACCCTTTTACTCAAAGATTACGACAGATATCTCCACATGCTAGCTTTAATTAAGTGGGAAGATAAATATTCCTACTCCGGGGTGTTGATTTTGCCTATCTCTCCAATTGAAGGCGCTCTAATAAAAAATTGAAATGTTGTGAAGCAGATCTGCGCTGTGTATATAATAACAAAACCCTAGTATGCTCGGGCGTGGTAATATAAGTTTTAAGGCAACAATGCATCTTTCCCCTTCCATAAAAGAAAGAGATTCAGAGATTGGAAATTAAACTTTTAAACTTAAATTGTTAAGAATTTCTTCTGACAAAATTTTGAAAACTCACAAATGGGGCTCTTGCAAACCTTTGCTACAGGGGATTGAAGAAATGTTTCTTGCATAAAATCCATAAAAATGACGATGAGTACACTAAAAAATCACGAAATTCGCTCTCAGAATCGGGTATAATGGCGGAGAGAAGCAGGTATCATCGGAGATTCCTATCTAAAGTGAGACATATCTCTCTGTTTCCGTAAAGAAAGTAACGTATAATAGACAGGAATCTCCCCTGATATCTGCGTTGAATCGCCTTTACGATTTTGCCGTTGTAGCAGTTATGTGAGTTTATTCCTGAATTTTAGATTTTCTTGCGGGTGATCTCCGTGATTTCCGCTGGTTTTTACATCAGATTGAACTGTTCATTTGCTCACAGCAAAAGTTTGCAAGTGCCCCATTGAGGAGTACTTCGGGAAAAAGAGCAGATAAAACAGGGTGTGTGCTCGTGCTCAAAAAACCTAATTCCGAAAGGTTATTGTTCGAGATTACATGTATAATCTTATCTCATGGAAATTCAAAACTGTTGTGTCGCATAGAAAAATTCTTAGAAAATTGAGCGCGGGCCCCAAAACTGTTGGAGGCGGACGGCGGACAAGCCCGCCCGCAGATGATTGGTGAGCACTTACTGCCATTTAAATTAGTATGTAAGTTAGTGCTCACCATCCAACTTCTTCCGGGGACCATCTGTCCCGAACATTTTTTAAGCCTAGGAAATTACAAAAAATTCGGTGCGCATCTGCATCAGAAAAAAATAATTAAACCGATAAAGGGTTACGTCAACAAATTGGTAAGTGACAATCCCAAAAATTTTGTTGATCGAACAATCCATTTTTCAGTTTAACAATAGTATTTTGTTGATTCATTATCCGGTTTTGTTAAATTAACATATTTGTTTTACGGTCACGATGTTTATTATTATAACATTTTTTTAAATCAACTAATTTTGTTCAGCTTATTTAGATCTCAGTTGTGCTTCAAGCAACCTAATCATGCCGTGAAAATATATACGCCACATGACGTAACTCTAAATCAATTTTATCAGGATCACCTTGCTAGAAGTATAACGTTTTTCAGCGCCTAAAGTTTGCATGAGTCCGAAGCCATTTCTTTTCCACTGTTTCATGACAAGGGAAGAGAAACCGAGGTGGCTGGCGGGGGACAGAAAGGAGAAAATTCGCCGACAAATGCGCATTCTGTGAGGTAGATATCAATTATTTTCTTTTCTCGCTTATTTTCCACTCGCGGGAAATAACTGAAACCTATATCTATTCCCATCAATTCCGCCCACGCTGTAAGAATTTTTAACTCGATGCACACAATTATTACGTTTCTGGTTTATATTCTTCTTAAATTTTTGAAGCGGGGAATAAAATACCCCGGAGGAATGTTTCGTTCCGCCAGAATTATTTGCGCCGTGGATTTTGTCGCAAAGTTTGAAATGAGACATGAGATGAATTTTCCATTACACCCACCTGAGAGCAACTTTTTTCATTTATCCGCTTTGTTCTGAAAACACTGGTCGTCCGATCGAAATTTTAAACTGATAACTATCGATTTTTATTTTTTACTGATGTTTTGTGTCGGCAATGCAATCTGGTCTGGGATCCAAAAACAGTGGTCAACCATTGGCGAAATAAAGTCTTTAAACCTTTAATAAAGTCTTTGCAGCTGTTTAATGCCCTTCCTCTCTCGATCAAGGAATGCTTCAGAAAGTCTGAGTTTACTGTATTCTTTAGAGTCCTGGAGCATTTCACGGTAAAAAATGAAAGGGTAAAAGAAAATGCATTGTTAATCAAAGGATTAATAGTTAACAAACTTCATTATTTGTTTATTTTGTAATTTTAACTCATTTTTTGCAAGGAATATTAGAATTAAACATTTTCCTTGATATCATTTTCGTCTGCTGTCTCTTTATCCATTATATCAAACGCGTCAAAATGATTACTGTTATTTGATCCACCTGCCATGGCTTAATAAGTGTATACCATTTGGATGAAACAAAAAAGTTTTCCCTTTTTCCCTGGGGGGGGGGGGGTGGTCAACTAGACCTTCCATTGAGGTTCAACAATTTTTCCCCCTCTTGGAAATTTTTCTGCGGACGCCCATGTATAGAGGGAAGGAAAAATGAAATAAAAGTATAGACTGAGAGAAAGAAAGAAAAGAAAAGAAAAAAAAGAGAAAAGAGAACCATTGGCGGATACAGGGAGGTAGCGAAGGGGCGATCGCCCCTCCCGTTCGACCAAAAAAGGAAGGGAAGAGGGGAGGGAAGATGGAATAAGGGGAAAAGAAGGGGGAAGGAGGGAGTAAAAAGGAAAAAGAGTTCACCGGGGGGGGGGGGGCGAAAATCCCAAGTTCGCCCCCCCCCCCTGTTCGCGAGGGCTGGATCCACCAATGAAGAGAACTAATTACTTATTACTTACTTACGATTAAAAATACTGAATTTTCCAAAAGTTCAGTTTGGTCTGCGGTTGAAATAGATGAAATTAGCTTTCCTTTTTTATTGGGCTATCTCTTCCCTTGCAGTATCTTTTCTCTTTATGTTTTGCTTTGCTGTTTTCTGATCTTTCATAACGCGAACCACCTCTCTACCCCTGCCCCGCATCTCCTCAATACCTGAAGAAGCTTCTGCTTTGATTCTAGTATCCTGCAGTATCCGCGCACCCTTTTACCGTTTGTTCAGCCGTCTTCTCAATATGCTATAGGAAGAGCTCAGAAGTAATACTTCTAGAATTTACGTCCGTCACTTTGTTGCCAAATCTGTGATAGAATCGAACCAATCTTGATGCTTTTGGTTTCACACTACAGTGTGATTCAGAAATTTGATCCATGATCAGTATGGTGCTGAAGAGCTGCACGGTACTATAGCAACCACTAAAGTTTTGACGCAGTCAAGAATGGAAGCGGAGCAAAGAGGGTTGCTTTGATTATACGAGAATTTGCTACTTATCTCGAATTTTTAACTGCCAAAACTTTTGCGTTTGATACACTAAAAAATACACACTGATACACTAATATTCATAGTACCAGATTCCAGTCATATTACCAGAAGCGCAAGAATATGTGAACGATAGAAAGTCTACTACTTTGACCAGAAAATTCTGGTGTTAATACCAGAATATGGTCATAGAACTAGAATCTCCTAAAAAATTTTAAGAACTATGGTACAAACACTAGAATTCTGGTAATTTTACTATTCCTTACATAGGTTGACATATCGCCATGCTTCTGGTCATTTTTGTTTTTTCAGTATAGTGCCTGCAAGGACGATCTGCCCCAATTACATCATTCTCATAGAGATGGCGCCAGCTCATTTTTTTGTTTTTGTTTTGTTTATCTTTGTGTGGTGGACTTCGTCTTTTTTCCTTTCCTTTTCTGAAAAATGGTTAAGCTTTTTGCTCCTTAGCGTGAGATTAAAACATGATCGTCATTTTAATAATTATGCCTATGGTTAAAGGGTTGAAAACAACTTCAACATCATGTGTGTGTTGCATCACTGCGTACGCCGTACGAAGTGTCGAAGTAGCTTGGTATGACGCTGTCGCTAATTATGACAAAGAAAAACTTCATGAAACAGGATTTCAAACGACTGTATCTGGGTTAATACTTTATGAATAGATCGCGATGGAATCGTTCACATTATGTATTTTTTTTTATCGCGACGATTTACAATAAAATAAACCACTGAAAGCTTTACCTGTTGACAGAGCAGCCATTGAAAAAACAAAAAATTAGTACAGCAAACTAATAAGCGAGTGGTGCAGACAAACACATTTGCTGTACTGAAGGATACCTAAATATTGGGTAAGTAAACAAACAAAACTTATTAATGCTGTACCAACCTTTTCATTTTTTTTTTTTTTTTTTTACAGGCACAATAATGTGGAACTTAAGTTTGCTATAGCTCTTGGCCTTTCTTGTCCCCCTGAAATTTTTCCAGTGAAAGCTCATGACATAAATTTCTATCATTTTCAATGGGGCTCTTGCAAACTTTTGCTGCGAGCAATTGAATAGTCCAATGTGATGTAGAAACCAGCGAAAATCACAAAAATCACACCGAGAAAGTCTAAAATTCAGTAATAAACTCACATAAATGCTATAACGGTAAGTTTGTCATGGCGGCTCAACGCAGGTATCATGAGAGTTCCATGTCTATTATGCCGCTTTCATCTCTACGAAAACACATAAAGATATGTCTCAATGTAGATGGGAATCTCCCGTGATACTTGCGTCTCTCCGCCATTAAGCCCGATTCTGAGAGTGAATTTCGTGATTTTTCAGTGTACTCATTGTCATTTGTACCGGTTTTTATGCTAGAATCAACTCTTCAATCCCCTATAGCAAAAGTTTGCAAGAGCCCCATTCAGGGGTGTGATATCAGATTTTTCCACCCCGTCGCTATACTTATTGCACGCAAGCCACCGTGCGCACTGCGCAACCTTCCAGCAGCCAATCAGTATCATTTTTTCGTATATTTCTTAATTTTAAGATGTGTCAGTGTTTAATAGACTGTTTTAGTAGAGCGATCGTATCGATTGCCGTCCGAGGGCCTCTGGTTCCAAACAAACTCTGATTCAATGCATTTTCCCCATAAGCGAATTTTTGAACGGAAATTTAGACTATTATATCAAACAATTAATGCGACCTTTTTGCGATTATGAATTCTACGTCCTCGAAAATGCTTAATTTTGCCTGGTTCAACCCGTGAAACTGCCAAAATCAACAAGATATTACAGATTAATTGATGCGTTTGGAGGTTGGAATCACCCAAATGTTATTGTTGTTGTTGTGGAATTGGCGGGATTTCGGGCGATTCTAACCTACAAATGCAACATTTAATCTGTAATATCTTATTAATTTCGGCTGTATTAGTCAAGGAACCAGGCATAATTAAACATTTTTGAGGACGTAGAATTCATAATCGCAAAAAGGTCGCATTAATTCTTTGATTTAATACCTGAAGTTTCCGTTCAAAAGTTCGCTTATGGGGAAATTACATTGAACCAGAGTTTGTTTGGAACCAGAGGCCCTCGGACGGCAATCGATACGATATATCGCTCAACTAAAACAGTCTATTTTGTTAACTAGAATAGGTTATACCTGGCAACACTGCGTCTAAATCCTGTTGAAATGAATTTTGTCTCCTGCCATTTCTTTTGTGAGAGTCAGAGAAAATATGAAATATCAAGTCGCGGAACTATGGTTTTTTTTTTTTTTTTTTTTTTTTTTTTTTTTTTTTTTTGCGAAAGCTACATGGGTCAATTTTGTCGACGCGTCGCATCTTCGACGACGATATATTCTGTCCCCCTCTCCCCTTCTTCATCTCAACCCTTCGGGTCCCCTCCCTTCTCCCCCCCTCCCACACTATCATCCCTTCGTTTATATGCGCCTTTCAGCTTTATACCTCCATCCAGTCACTCGTATTTACGATTTTTTTTCTTTTTCCTTTTTTTCATACTTAATCTTCTTCCTCTCTGTTTCTCGCTGTGTCCGCGTGCACCCGGGGTCGACTCCAGAAAATAAGAGGACGGCAGTAGCGCACCGAGAGTTTCTTCATCTCTCTCTTTTCTCCATTAAAAAAACTTGTGTTAGACAAGGATGGACAAGGGGATAAAACCCCCTCTTTCTGTCCTTTTCCTACTTATACATTCAAATGGTAAATGAGAGAGAGATGGAAGAGATCCTGCTGGTTGCGCCAGTGGAGGACGGCACTCTGGACTGCTTAGCTGTCACAATTCGCAGCCTCAATCTCAGCATATATCAGTGCTGCCGTTCGTTTATTACAAAACGATACTTTTCCAATTCACCGATGATTCCACCGTTTGAGAAAAGATCCCACAGATCAGTTCATAGTGTATGACTGTAATGCACGAAAATACTCTTATCTGTAATCTTTTCTCAATCAGTGCAATCACCGTTAAATTATTAAAATATTCGCAATTTTTTTTAAAGTCATCAATGACTCCACCGGTTGATGAAAGATTACATATGCGATTGTTTTCGTGCATTCCAGTCATACACTGTACTGAACTGGGTAATATTTTTTCAACCGGTGGAATCATCGGTGAATTGAAAAATGTCTTTAAGTATTTACGGAACGGCAGCTCTGTAGTCTATATTTGATTCCTCGATGTGTGATTAGAACCTCGATCGGAATTGCATTTTCGCTGGTTTTGATTTGACTTGTGTCAGCTCTTTACTTCGGAACAAATAAATGATGTAACGTAAGGATCGAATTGCACATAATACAAAGGGCTTTGGGCGCCTTTGGGGCTGGTTTGGTAATGTACTTACATAGGAACATACATACCATACTAAATTGCTGTACTGTTCCATTTTGGATTTGATTTATTGACCTGACCGTATCAAAAAAGCTAGCAATATTTGCCTTGACAGAATGAAAAATGGGCGCGAAAATGTACTTAACACCAGTCTTGTCAGATTTTCCAAAAAACACCAAATTTGACATCAAGGCAAATGGGGAGAAATTGGATAGTGCTGGGTCTGTTGCGCACTTTTGCTTTAACCCTTTCAGGGATATTGGGACGTATGTTGTCTCTCTTAATTTAACATAGGATTCAATGGAATTTAAAGGGAAATTTTGCATAAAGTTGAGTGACCTATCAAAGTTCTTGGAAAATTGTCTTCTTTTGAGAGGTTTGATAAAATCTCTAAAAAACTCAAACCCCTAAATGCGCGCATGAAAAGGTTAAGGGTAAAATTATAATTGATTAATATAAAGATGAAGTCATTATGATTCATGGGTTTTATGCCCCCAAGTATGATTGCCTTATATAGTTTGATAAGGCAAATTCATAATCAAGCATTTTCGAAGACATAGAATTCATAATCGTATAAAAAGGTCACATTAATTGTCTAGTTTAATGGCCTAAAATTCCGTTCAAAAATGCGTTTATGGGGAAAATACATTGAATCAGAGTTTGTTTTGAACCAGCGAGCCTCGGACGGCAATCGATACGATATTTCGGTCTACGAAATCAGTCTATAAACTGTTACGCAATCGCCAATTTCCCACCAAACGCGAACCTTCTCATATCGCTCGAAATTTTCACAACTTTGAAATCATTTTAATTCACGATCTCGTGGTCAACAAAAATGTAAAAAATACTGGAAGTTCCTTTCATCTATAGCACCTTAAGAAAATGGACAAAAAACAACAAAACAAAACAAAACAAAACAAAAGTGCTCAATAAACTCACTATCCGAAAAATGGCAACTCTCTCTACTCTGTCGGTGAAAATGATGAAGGAGAAAACGATTTGTTTGTTACAAGAATTTATATACGTCCATTAACTGCGGGCAAAAGAAAAACAGTGCGCTCTGAACTTGACCAACTTTGAAACTTTTGTTTTTATTTAATCTTTTTTCTTTTTTTCTCGATGAAAGCTTACCCATAATTTTTCTTTGAGTTCTGAACAAAAGTTCATGACAGCCACAAATGAAGATATAGGTGGATACTCACTTACCTATCCTTCGCATACTTTACGCATTTTTCCTACCAAGGAAAAATATAGTTTAAAAGTGGGATGCGAGACTTTAAGAAAAGATGCAAAGTATACTAAAAGTTATGTTCTTACTCAGGCTTGCAAGATGCTTATTCAAACCGCATATTTCGCTTTTGGGCTCATCTGTTACTTTGCAAGGTTGTGGCAACTCATAAAATTCTTCCTTTGCTTTTAAATTTTTGTTTTTTACTCAACTTAAATATGAGAACTTGCATTTTATTCCCCTTCGTAATATTCTCCTTTATGTATTCAGCATACATCTTTTAAATTCTTTATAATTTTTATCTAACTCCATTGCGCCAACTGTTTTCGGTTTTCGGTTCATGTTGACTTCCGCGCCAGTCGTATAGTGACCAGCGGCAATTTCGTATGTGGCCGGCCGAATTAATAAACCTGTGCACTTGTTGGCATACACGGATATACAGGAATTTTTCAGTCTCTCTCTCCTTCCATTTGATCGTGTGCGTTAGAAAAGGACGGAGATAGGGGCTAAAGTCTAGTGATGGTTTCCTTTGCTAATCTCTTCTAACATATGTGTTCAAATGGCCAGCGAGAGAGAGAAAGAGTGAGAGAGAGAGAGAGAGAGAGAGAGAGAGAGAGAGAGAGAGAGAGAGAGAGAGAGAGAGAGAGAGAGAGAGAGAGAGAGAGAGAGAGAGAGAGAGAGAGAGAGAGACTAATTCCTAGCTGTATTTGCCCATGCCTGTGTGTTCTCCATTGCATCGCCAACAGCGATCCCTTCAGGCCTTTGCAACTGCTCCGAAGTTTAAAGTAATCGTGCACGCGCACTACTATTAATTAACTCGCCGACCTCGTAAAACTTAATCTTTTTTTTGTGCCCTTATGTAGTTTTCAAATGTTCTGTCGTGATTACTCCGATTTCTTTGAGCTTCACCTGCTGTTCCACTGCTGCCAAATATACATTCAAAGCTGGTAACTTACTGGGTGAAATATATTGCCAGAGGCCAAAGCAGGTGCCATTGGTCGGTTGCAATTGAACTTTCGACAAGCGTTATGGAGAGTTGATGCCTATAACTTCAACTGAAAATAAGAGAGCATTAGAAAGTTCCAAAATCCATTCAAAATTTCAATAAATGCGTTTAAAAAAATCCAAATATGGCGGTCAAATGAGCGGGTGACAGCGGGAGAGTCCCGTTCAATTGCAGCTTTCTATGCTAAAAAAAGTGATTCGTCTTAGAGAAATCCGCAATAAGATGGGATTACCCCTTTGCAGTGGCGGATCCAGAAAATTTTTCTGGGGGGGGGCACGCCTGTGAAATTTTGAAATTTGAAGCGTTGGTGGAAGCAATTTCGGGCTATTTTCTTTAGAAAAAAGGCAAAATTTGAGGCTTGTGGGGGCCACGTGCCCCCGTGCCCCCTGGATCCGCCACTGCCCCTTTGTCACCCGCTCATTCGACCGCCATATTTGGATTTTTTTAAACGCATTTATTGAGTTTGTGAGTGTGGTTTGGAACTTTCTGTTGCTCCCAACGTTCTTTCCAATTATTGTTACTGGAATCAACCTTCCATAACGCTGTAGAAAAAACTATAGCAAAAGGTCTATTTGGCAGCGGTGGTTTCACTCCATTTAAACCTATGTAAAATAATCGATTTTTCTGGAAGCAATGGGTCTGTTGCATCCGACTGGCTCGTTTGAATCACTGTCTGAAACGTTCCAAAAAATTCTCCACTCCACTCTTCATCCAATAAAAAAATTACAAACTGGAACTAGGCCAACAATAAACAAGAACTTCCGAGACGTTTCGGTGCACTCACAGCACCATTATCAATCGGAAAAAATAGAATACAAAAAAACAAATTCTCAGAACGAGGAGCACACTTCACAAAGATGGAAGAGGGACTGATTGACAAAATACCGCAACATCGGTTATATATACAAATCAGACCAACAAAAATGCAGACAGAGCCTCAATCAGTAGTTAATGTTTGGAAAAACTGAAGGTATGCAACACTCACCTTTTCCACGTCTGCCCGGTAGTCGCATATGGAGTCTCTGTTTTTTAGAATGTGAATCATTTTTAAGACAGCTCTAGCATTGTAATTTTTCTCCTGTGCTAGAACCTGGATGTTATCAAAATTAAAGGAATATCAAAATCAATCAGGAAGTGTGTGGTCATCCGTTTGATTTTGATAACATTCAGGTTCTAGCACAGGAGAAAAATTACAATGCTAGAACTGTGTTAGAAATGATTCACATTCTAAAAAACAGAAACTCCATATGCAACTACCGGGCAGACGTGGAAAAGTTGAGTGTTGCATACCTCCAGTTTTTCCAAACATTAACTACTGATTGAGGCTCTGTCTGCGTTTTTGTTGGTCTGTTTTGTTTATGTAACCTATGTTGCGGTATTTTGTTAATCAGGGACCAATAAATGTACGGTACACACGGGCTTTAGGTCGTACCTAAAAATGGCGATTCTAACCTCACATTTCTTTAACGGCACATCGGAATGTTGGGTCCGCTCCCAACTTTACGTTACTTGGGGCGGGTCTAGAGCCTCTCTAACCAAAGAGTAAACAAGAGTCGCAATTGAATGGAAGGCCTGCGTGGTCAACGTAGATAAGGAATCCGAACGCGGGCTGGCCTGGGCTGGCCTCTGATTGGCTGCAACGGGTGGAGCAAAAATGACTCGGGGTATAGGGAAAATAACACGGGATTTTCGTTCCGGGACGTTTATCTCGAAACCTAAGCCAAATCGTATCTAAACAATTTATACAAGTCGATTTAGCAGATTTTTCCGAACAATTTGATAGGTCATAAGTGCCACTTTATTACAAATTCGAAAAGACTGTTTCAGTTTAAAAGTACGCACAATAGTGAGTTACTCAAACACTGCTCAAACACACGTCAAGCACGTAATCACACTATTGTGCGTACTTTTAAACTGAAACAGTCTTTTCGAATTTGCAATAAAGTGGCACTTATGACCTATCAAATTGTTCGGAAAAATCTGCTAAATCGACTTGTATAAATTGTTTAGATACGATTTGGCTTAGGTTTCGAGATAAACGTCCCGGAACGAAAATCCCGTGTTATTTTCCCTATACCCCGAGTCATTTTTGCTCCACCCGTTGCAGCCAATCAGAGGCCAGCCCAGGCCAGCCCGCGTTCGGATCCCTTATCTACGTTGACCACGCAGGCCTTCCATTCAATTGCGACTCTTGTTTACTCTTTGTCTCTAACCCACCCTAAGTGCTATTTTGAGGTTAGTTTTGTGTTTGCGCCATTTTAAAACGGTCCGATGCGGTCCGTTGGCTGGTGGCCGATGCTTGTTGAAGTACTTAGGGCGGACTTGGGGCGGACTTGGGGCCGAGGACCGTGTGACCGTAGATTTATTGGTCCCTGTCCCTCTTCCATCTTTGTGGAGTGTGCTCCTCGTTCTGAAAATTTGTTTTTTTTGTATTTTATTTTTTCCGATTGATAATGGTGCTGTGAGTGCACCGAAACGTCTCGGAAGTTCTTATTTATTGTTGGCCTAGTTCCGATTTTAATCCTTATTTTGTCTTCATCCAATCTGGCAAATGGGTCCGACCCAGTGGGGGCTCGTGAAATGCGATATATCGATGTCCACTCCATTGATAAATATAGAAAAGTATCGATTTCTCGGGGGTTCAATCGCACCCCCTGACGATCGATACTTCTCAATAGTTTTCAATGGAGTAGACATCGATGAATCGCACTTCACGAGCCCCCACTGGTCCGACCGCACATTGGAGCGTGAGTCAATGGGAGAGGCCTTACATGACGTGATGACTTTAAATGCGAATATATTTGTTAATACGGGCGCGTAGAAGTTTGAAAGTGATTTCATTGGTTGTATTGTAAAATTTCCCTCGAGAATCACCTTTCATAGTTTGTTTTTTGACGGTGAATACATTCAAATTTACATTTTTAGTCATTTACTTATTCCATGTCCAACCTCTTCCCATTAAATCGCTCCACTGTGAGCCGGCGGCCCGTCCAATGTCCATTTAAGCAAGTGCAGTGCGTTAAAATCGAGAGGCGGTCTTGCAAAGAATGTATCGGGATCCGTTCACTTCGTATGCGTATACCCGATACCGACAACCTAATTCTATTCTGAACGTTAATCATGGTTCAGAGGAGCGCACTGTGGTTAGAGACAATGAAGTTATCCGGATATTACAGTTGGAAAAGACTTATTCTAATCAATTGCACTTACACATAAGTTTCTTATTATATCATTTTTTTTTATTCAAGTTATTTCATCGACTCGAATATTGTTATGAATTGGACTCAGGCCCGTCTCATGGGGGGGGGGGGGGACAAGGGACCCAAAGGTCCAGGGACCGGGCGTCAGAGGGGCCCGGCGCCAGGACCCCTACCCAGGACCCACCAAAAGGGTGCCTGAAAGCCCAGTTGGTACCAGGGCCCGGGAGTTAGATGTGACGGGCCTGATTGCACTAGCGGTCGTTGTATATTTCAAACGCATTGAATGTATATCACCGAGTGTTACTGATCGTCGTTCAAGCGTGCAATCTAGCAACCTTTCATTCTTCTATTGATCACTTGTAAAATATCGGAATGTTGGGTACATTCTCGAATTTAATCTTTTGTAATGAGGCTCTCGCAAACTTTTGCTATTTGTGATTGAAGAGTTGATTCTTCTTGCATAAGAACCTGTAAAAATGACGATGAGTACACTAAAAAATCGGGCTTAATGGCGGAGCAACGCAGGCATAGTTAATGGGATGGGGTATGCCATACCCACTATAGCAATATATTAGGAGTATACATCTGGCAACACTGTCGGTCAAGTGTTATGTTTAAACGATCGCGGATCGCGTAAACATCGCGCGCTGTGTCAATATGAATCTGCGGTTTCTCGGCATCTATATGGTGGGCTAAATGCGTTAGTTTTAAGCATTGACAACAAGATTTCGGAGTTTGTTGATGCTTTGTCTCAAAACATCTACAGATTTTATGCGTCTTGTTATCAGTGATTACTCTGACGTATGGATCCTCCTCTGGATTTTGAGGACTATATAAGAGGCACTGACAGTAGCTTAATGGTCGCACTCCTCAGAGAGACGTCCGGTGAGATTTGGATCTTGGTGATCTCTCATCTAGTTGCATTGGGATTTGGATCTTTGTGATCTCTCAATAGCGGTTTGGAGCTCAGAGCTCAGAGTGTACGATTTTTGAGGTTAGGTTACTGTCAGGGCGTCGTAGGGATATCGCTGTCAGCCGTTGGAGTTGACGAGTTTGTGATTTTAGATTTAGTTCGGAATAATATACTGTTTTCGTTTCGTATCTCTTGTCTACGTCTCTTCAGCCACGAGCTATATAAAAGACCCCTACCCACGACAGTATCATGGGAGATTCCTATATAATTTAATACATATCTCTGTGTTTCCGTAGAGAAACTGACGAATTAGACAGGAATCTCCCGTGATACCTGCGATGCTCCGTCATTATGATCTTACTGTTATAGTTGTTATCTAGGTTTATTACTGAATTTTAGACTTTTTATTGCGACGTTCGTGATCATCGGTGGTTTTTACATCGCAGATTTAGCTATTCATTTTCTTAGAGCAACAGTTTGCAAGAGCCAAGAGCCTCATTGAGGCCAAATGGAAAGATTGCAACCTTGCCTCCAGAGTCCAGATGGTATATACGCTTCGATATCACTCAGCTACCTCCATATTTGTTGCACATTACAGTCATACACTGATCTGAACCTTGTAGCCTTTTGGTCAATGGGTGGAATCATCGGCAGTGGCCGCCGGCGCTCGTGTTACTTCGCAATCATGTTTTTTTGCCATTTGAACCGTTGCAAAAGTATCGATTTCTCAGGGATTCAACAAATATCCCCTCAATAAGATCGATTATTTTACGTAGGTTTTAATGGAGAGAATCCGTTGTTGCCGTACATTGCACGAGTCACCGCACTGATTATCGGTGGCTTTGAAAATGTCATTGAATGAACACCTAAAGGTCTCCGTACTAACTCGCTCAAACAGAGCAATCGTTGAGCCGTTTGCATCACACGGAAAAAAATAACTGGTAGATTTTACCATCTGCATAGCTGATTTTGGAGTCAGCTATCAAGTATGGTGAATTTCACTAAATGATGGTGAAATGTACCAACAAGTTAACTTAATTTACCATAATGCGCTTTGCATTTACCATACTTGATAGCTAACTCCAAAATAAGCGCTGATGGTAGATTCTACCAGTCTTTTTTTTCCGTGCAGGAGTAAAGTTTGGAACTTTCTGATTCTCCCATCGTTATTTTTTAGTGGTTATATACAGTGGCGGATCCAGCAATCGGGCAACAGTGTATTCTCTCCTTTTTGATTGCATGAGAAACAATCGATTAGTCACAGGGCTATAGCCCCTTCAAGAATCGATTATTTATCATACATTCAGATGGGATGAATGCGCAGTTGCCACATTGCTGGATCCGCTTGTGGCTTTATATATACCAGTAAAGACTCTCTCTCGCTGTAGCTGTAGCCAACATTTGCAACAGACTCATTCCACCATTTGACTTTTCTATCGTCTAAAGTCTCGTTCAACAAGGACCAATGTGCGGCGGACCGGAGAGCAAGGGACGATGATTATACGGTCGAAAGTTGCAGTAGTTGTTATTGTTGTTATAGTTTGTTGTCGCTTCTTCTGCAATGGAAATGGACGGGGGACAGGATAGGGTGGGGGACGGTAGCAAAGGTTGGGTGGGGGTGGTGGTGGGGGTGGTGGTGGGGGGGGGGGGGGGGTGGTGGAGGCGGGAGGCAGTGTGAGGGAATCGTAAAGAGCCACTCTGTCGGTACTCAGTGGTACTCTGTGACTGCGGTGATGAAAATGAGTGGATCGCCTCCCGCGCCGACCGAACGTGAACACTAGCGGATCCAAGTTATTGTCCTTCTCTCTCTTCTCCCATTAGAATGCGTGCGTTAGCAAAGGATAAAAGAGGGTGAGAAAATCACGTGACTGTCCCTAATCTGTCCTTTTCTATCAAACGCGTTCTAATGGGAGAAGAGAGAGAAGGATAGATTCCTGCGCGGATCCGCCAGTGAACCTGAATGCATCCAAGAGCCAAGAGCAGTTGGGCAAAGGGAGTAGGCTCAAGTGAGAGAGTGAGTGAGTAGTGAGTGAAATAATGCAGACGGATATGTTGTCAAGTTTAAGGTGATTCCAAGCGAAACTTTTCCAGATTTCATTCCGATGGATAGCGCTGTTTTTTTATAGAATTTTAAATTAAAAACGAATGAAAAACGCAAAATCCAAGAACATTGGTACCTGCGCAATTTTCTAACGGAATTTTTTGAGCCCAAAACGAGGTGAGAGAGAGAAAAAAAAAAGGTCATCAGATTTTTGCTCCCCCCCCCCTCAAGCCGATCGAAATGACACCCCTGCTCAAAGATTTCTGAAAACATCAAAAATGCTTGGAAACAGAAGAGAAAACAAATGCAAGTATAGAACCGCAGAGTATACGCATGAGGAAAGAAAAAATAAGTATGGTGCACTTAATCAATCATACGCACACAGTAGATTTTGGTGCCTGCCAGGAAGAGTTTGGTAAACTTCACTACAGAGTGTGGTAAATGCAACGTGGATAAATGAGAATTTGATTGTAATCGGAGAGTCAGCTCAATTACAAAAAGTAATGGTCCGTTCAATCTTGGTAATCGAGTACCGTTTGCTCATAGCTTTTCATCTTCTCTCTCTATGGCCATTTGATCGCATGTGTTAGCAAAGGATAGAAGAGGGGGCGAAAGTCACGTGACTGCCCCTTATCTGTCCTTTTCTAACACACGCGATCAAATAGCCTTAGAGAGAGAGAGAAAAATTCCTGGATCCGCTAGTGGGGCTCCTATTTCTTCGCAGATTTTCTTCCGTTCAATTTGACAACCTTTCAATGCAGTTTGCAACCGCGAATAGCTTTGCATTTCAATTAAGACCGCGCAGGAGTCGTGGACGCGTCGCGTCAGTAAAGCCACCGCGTCGCGTCGCTCCGCGCAGCCACCCGCACCCGAAGAAATCTCTGCTTCAACCCCCCCTCCCCCATCCTCGATAGCTCCTGTCTTCTTCCCCATCAATGAGGAGTTCATCGATTTCCATTCATTTATTCATTTGTTTTAAAGTGCACTCCAGAAATCGGAATAATAAGAAGCAAAGAAACAGAAAATTAACTTTATAACAGTTTATTCTCCGGCTTCCAATAAAAACATCGCCCGGAGGAATAACTTGCGCGCGGCGCGAAGGAATTCAAGACCGGTGAAGTTCGACAAATCTCATTAAAAGTTCACTCATTCATCTCCGATCCCGCCGCACTGTGGTCTAATCTCTAAAAAAAAAAAAAAACAAAACAAAAAAAAAAAAAACAAAATGGCCGAAAATGTGAAAGGAAATTTTCTCATCAATTTATCATTTTATGAAATTTCAAGACCAGTTTAAATATCAGAAAACACTTTTAGCAAGAAACTTAAACCTGGACATGTTACTGGCAAGTTTTAAATTATACTTAAAAATACTTAATCACTTATTTAATTATACTTATTAATTATACGATCATTTTTTTTTCACTTATTTTTGGCCACTTTCTTGCCGATCTCAGACCTTAGTGCGCCGTACACTCTCGAGCCATTTTACTCTGATTTGATGATGAATTGATTCGCTTTATTTGGATTCGTCTCCTTTCATTCCTCCTCTTTATTCTTTTTATATTTAATTGAAGGATTCCGAGTTTATTGCGAAAGGGGCCGGGGGGTGGGTTATCTTTGTTTCACAGACGTCTCTGACGGTGGATTAAAATGTGTAAAATTTTGAACGACTCGCAAAATGAAGAGAGCGGACGAAACATTGTTGATTCAGTGATGCAACGAAGGGGGAGGGGGAGATTGTTGTTGAAGGAAATGATTTTTCTCACCCTCCGACAAAAACAACAAGGTTGAAAATGGAAGGAATGGGGCTCTTTGATAACTTTTGCTGTTAGCAAATGAATGGTGTAAGCCAGCGAAAATCACGCTACAAAAGGCTAAAATTCAGTAATAAACTCAGAAAACAGCAATTCTAATTTGTTTTATCTTTCTATGTGATAACTGCAGTGTTGCCAGATTGGGGTGAAAAAGCCGTACGTTTTACATTGATTTAAATGGGGACGATACGGCTTTTTACCCTCGATCTGGCAACACTGTGTGAGAAAAAAAGATTCACAGATGTGAATAATCCTACGTTATTAATCCCACGTGGCGTCCTAAGCTAAATGTTTACACGTGCCCACAGAAGGTCTGCGGGTTCGAAATGGGGGGGGGGGGCTTCAAAATTGTGACGATTTTTATTTTCATTTTTGCTGCTCTACTCTCCTTAAGTATTTGCGGGCTTGAGGACTTACGACTTTTTTTTTTTTTTTTCTCCCCCGCTTCAATAAAAACTGTCCCTCAAAATTTCGCGCCCCTAAAAATCTTGCACCGTAGAAGGTATAGCTCAGTCAGCATAATGGTTAATCTGGCCCTGTTCTCATTGTCAGAGTAACTAACCCGCACCACAAAATAATACAAACAGAACGGAAACTCCCATAAGAGCCAATGGAAGCAAGTTTGGAATTTAACGGCACCAATAGGCAACGCTGTGGTCCTATATCCCAACATGGCGGACGTGTGTGATTTGTGTTGAAACTCATTTATTTCTGTAAATTCTGGAAAGAAATCTTAAGTTTCCGCCCTCACTTTTATTCTAATGGCATTTCAGAATGAAAATTTTGCGGATCATGTGCTATATTTTTTTTTCATGCGCAAATCCAGATGTAAACATCCTATATCCCAACATGGCGGACGCGAAATGAATTTGCTTCAAAATCCGACAGAGTTTCCGTTCTGACCTGAGTAATCACAACCAATTAATGGTACAGTAACACTTGTCCCAAAATAAAGTCGTCTCTTATAGGCCACTTCTTGATGGAGTCACACTATTTTCAGATGGGGATGTCTCATGATTAGTGCGCAACGCCGTCATTAAAATCGCGCGTATTAAATCACTTTATGAGTTTAGGAGTGAATATTGTAAGTTTTTAATCCTGCACCATGCATTTTTTTGCATCCAAATCAACCCTTAAATAGCCTGTAGCAAAAGTTGGAAAACAGCCCCATTATAAATCGAAAACACGTATCTCATTTCCATAAACACCAAGGCTGCTCGTTAGCTCGTGATCGGTGGAATTTCACATAAAAATCAATTGAAAATGTCGCTAATTAACAACTAGCGAGCAGACCGGTTATATTTTAAAAACTAAGTATGGTCCCAATATTTGAAAGTTCAAGAAGACGAAGCAAAGTTTCCGTCGTTATCTACTCAAAAAGATAATAAAGGAGTTTAGAGGAAACACTCGCAACTCAAAAGCTTGAAATTATTTTTTTCATAAAGCAGATCACAGTCTATTTTAACAGTATCAACATTATTCATAATTTCCGTATTAATCGAAAGAACCCCCTTGCTCTTGCAGAATGTTTTTATTTCCTTTCCTCCTTCACTCCCTCACTCCACTCCCCCGCATTTTGCTTCACGGATTTATATATTTACTTCATTTTTATTCATTTTCCTTTTCTATTTCCTCATTCCAGTCGCGATCTATCATCGCATTTAGAAAGGAGCAAAAGCATTTGCATGGCTCCTGAACATAATAATGCCTCCGGATTGAAAATGAGTCGGGACGTGACTCGAATGAGAGATTAAAAATTATTGAAACAACGAAAGAATAGCCATAGTTGCCAGATTCAGTGTTGGAAAGAACCATTTAATACGTGTATTTTACCCCTTATGGGCTTAGCCCGAGTAGACTCGTTTTTCTCCTCTAGTCAATTTCACATTGATCCAGTCTTCATTTCGGATAAACGCATCAGTATAGAAGAAAACACTACAGTATGAGGTGTCATCGAGCGCCTTAAATTCGTCGTATAGGCAATTCCAACTCCATTAAGTACGAACAGTTAACTAGAGCCGTCCCCAACATCCAATGACCAATCAAATGTAGAGGCAGAGGAGTGGTGATCTCTTGAACTAACCTTGTCCTTAAAGGGTTAAACGTTACGAATGTAGCCGTGGGTGGGATGGGAATTGTGTTAACCCTCCACCAGTAACCCCTCTACCCTGATCATGAATCTCCCCTCCCCAAATGAGTTCAAACACAGGTACACATCACCCCAGTGTGTATAGGTACGTTGTAAAGGTAAAAAGTGTCCCATGAATTTCCCTGATTATTTTCCCGTGGGCAATCATTATTAATTATTATTATTATTATTTTTTTTTTTTATGAAAGTTCGTGGAATTCCGTGGGCCATATCCCGTAAGATTTTCCTCGTGATTTTGCGGAGAAATAATAATTAGCCATGGAAATAATGGCAACGTAATGTTGGTCATGGAAATTCATGGAACACTTTTACCAGAGTAATTTTGGGCGATTCGTTCTCCTTTACCCTATCAATACCATGCTCGAGTATAGATATACTTTTTGTGACTATATATCTGCCTTACACAATTTCAGTTTTGTATTCACAATAATTGTGAGTTGTGACTCCAAATTGTTATCTAATATTTGAAAATTAATGTTGACTAGAGCGCCTTCAACCCGCAGTGTATGCAAAACCGACACGGTGGTGTAGGCATATTTAACTATTCAATTAATTTAAACGAGTGAACGTTTGATTGAGCAATACGACTCCAAATCGTTATTATTTGAAAAATAATGTTGACTAGAGCGCCTTCAATCCGCAGTGTATGCAAAACCGACACGGTGGTGTAGGCATATTTAACTATTCAATTAATTTAAACGAGTGAACCTTTGATTGAGCAATACGACTCCAAATCGTTATTATTTGAAAAATAGCGTTGACTAGAGCGCCTTCAGTCCACAGTGTATGCAAAACCGATACGGTGGTGTAGGAATATTTAACTATCCACTTAATTAGAGCGAGCAAACGTTGGATTGTTTTCGTAACTTGGTAGTGAAAGGGTTCAAGGTTTTCTGGTTGAGCCACCACTTCGATCTAGAAGACAAATAAAATGTGGATTAATTAATCAATGAGAGGCCGGTCCATGATTTCCTCTCTATCTTTCTCCGATTATTTGAATGCGCAATGAGTTAGAGAATGCTAGAAGAAGCGGCAACTGTCACTTGATGGCACACATCCCTCAACCATTTTCCAAAGCATGCGCTCAATAATGAGAGGTGAGAGGGAGGGACAGATTCCTGAATCCGCTTCTGTACAGTCGCATTGGGGACAATAAGAATCTCAGACGACTCCTTAAATTTTTTCTTAGGTAGGCCATCCGCAATGCTTAAATCCATTGGTAATAAGTATTGTTGGTAGCCTTTACCTTCAGGAGTCGCCTGTCATTATTTTTGTCCCCGATATTTCACCGCTGCGCTGCGCTGGTCCTCTGTGGTATAACCTTCAAATTCGTTTGTGCGGTCGACTCCATAAATGAGGCGTTGACATTGTATAATGAGGTATGCGCCATTAGATGTAGCGAAGATTGTGCAGTTGTTTTTTGTCAAAAACATTGCCCAAGAGGTCCACTGAAACGAAATTTTCAAATTAAATTTCTTCTTAAATAAGTTATTCCCCCCCCAGAAATAAACCTTTTTGGCGAACACATTCAGTACTTTAGATAATCAAGAAGAATATGCACAATCTTTGCCACTCGTTATGTATACCAAATCCTCAAATGCATAAAGTGTCATGTTTATAATCCGCACAGAACTTATGGCCGAGGGACCTGTTAAGAGGATGGAACATTATGACGTTCTCGCTTCCATGCATGACCCTGACACAATAGTGAATTGAAAATTTGAATAGGTGTATCATCAAGGCATATTGGCACAACAGCTGCTTATTAGGATTTAAACGTTTCTTTTGAAGTCAAATGTATTTTCCTATACGTATAAGCATAAAAGGGATGGCCACTCGCCAGACGCCTACGGTGAAAAAAAAAAAAAAAAAAAAAATCAAACATTTGTCTTCCTTTAATCTCACGTTTAAAATGACACCAAGTTTTTGAATTTTGGACGATTATTTTTATGGATATGGTAATCCAAGTCGAGTAAGGCCAGTCAAAATTTTCCCTATACACCTTACTATAAGCTTTTCCTCTAGACTTGGTAAAAATATAATATATTTCAAAGCTTTTTCCGAAAAATTCGATTCTTTTCTACTAATACCTACTTAGTTGTTTTTTCAGCAATCACCAGTGATATTTTCAAAAACTGAACTCATTAGAATCGTTATAGTTTTCGCCACCTTTTAAGGCATGGGTTTTATGAAATGTATCATAATTCATGACTTGAGGCTTGTAACAATTATTTCGTCAAATTTCAAAAATCCTTTCAATTTTTTTAATTGACGCCATTTTCAGAAGAAACGGCCCCTAAAACGACAGGTAAGTTCTTAAGCTAAAAACCTCCATTTGCTCACAACGTCAAATTCTGCGGGAAGAGCACATCCATCGATTTATGGGCCCTACTCCCGGAGAAAGCTTGTATTTTGTCAAACTCTCGTGTTAAAATGTGTAGAAGGATCAAGCAATAAAAAAAAAAAAAACAGTTTTCATCTTTATCTATATCTATAATAATTTTGAGAAAACGTTCCCGAAGGTAGCTCATGTTTTACATTTGCATTTACATTTTCACTTACGTTAACGTTTAGGTTTACATTTACATTTGCTTATGGGTATTTGGCTTATGCTTATCGTTGTTTATGCATGTGAAACTTTCCTCATTGAGTTTCCAAACATTATTCCATGTAATCTGACAACCTTGGTTCTGAGCCGGTTTCATTTCCAAATATTTTGAATGCCTCGGAGTGTTTACTCTGTCTTTCAAAGAGCGACGGTTGGATGAAACGAGAACAGAAATTAAATAAATAATCGTCTAGAAGGAGCGGTATTGAAATCCATCGTAGTTTCAATCCTGAATCGAGTACAACGTGAATATTTACGATTTGAGCTATCATGAAACTATCGGCTATCCTTGCACTCCCTCCGTGAATGATAAATGATATAGTAAAGAAGCGGGAACGTAAACTTTGTCTGTATTTTGTTAACAGAATTGTTCATGCAAAAAGGATCAAAAATCCAGTTCTTCACAACTTTAGATCAATCAGACATAGGAACATCAAACGGCAATTTATTGCCTTTTTAGATTGGCTAATACTATCATTGTATGAATAAAAATGGTAGATAATCTATAACTAACACAACTGTGACGTCTGCGACCCATTTATAGCTCGTTGTATTAAATCACTATAAAACTGTTGCAATCTGATACCGATACTTCTTCGATTTACAACAAAAGTCTGTAGGAAGGATATACTGTGGTCTTTGAACTCGGCTTCATCGATATTTGACCATCAATGCTCAAGAGCGGTTGTCCGAGCTTAAAACCCCTCTTGAGTACCTTACGTAAAGCACAATGCTTCGGACAGACAAAAGACGCTCGTTCACAAACGCTCACCACTCATCAGCCGAGGCGAAGATTCGAGCAACAGATGTCTGTTGGCTTGTTGTCTGTCGGTTTTGCAAGTTGCGTTCGTTCGCTCGTTCAAATCAAAATAAGACAGGAGCAGCACCGAGCAGTGAGCACGTTCGACGGGTCTTCCTCATTTCTCGTACTCTATCGTACCGCTGCTGTTCTCCTTCGACTAATGCAATTTAAGTTCAATTTCAGCGACACAGTGCAAAACGCGCGCCTCGAGCCTTCGGAGAGCGCTGCGTTGTGGGTTGCCTAGCCGTCCCCTTCCCGCCCTCCCCACGCTTTCCATCGGTTTGACAGCCAAGACGATGCGGCGCGCAGCGCGGCGCCTCCACCACTTTGTATTGTGATGGGCCTGCATTTGTGTTTACCTTTGAGGGTGGTGAGGTAAGCGGTATGGAATGGATAGAGCTTGTGGGGAGGAAGGGTTTAAGAGCTGAAGGGAGATAGTCATTAGAGTGCTTCAGAAAGTCCGCTGTTGCCAATTTGTGAATGACATGAAGGGTCTATTGAAAAACAAAGTCTATGTTTGATATGAGAGATGCACCGTTTTTTAATCCATTTCTCATTGATTTTCAGCTTGGGGGGGGGGGGGGGAGTTGAAAGTGAAAATCATGCAGTTGATGATTCAGACGTATGTTAGTCAGAAGTAGGAACATTAGTTTCCTGATGCCTTTTAGAAAGAAAAAAAATAAGCCACTGCCTTACAGTTTAACTTTTGAATTTTAAAGTTCTTAAAATTTTTCATTAAACTTAGGGAAGACTTTATCAAGTGGAGCAACAACGCATTTAACATTACTGGTAGTGCTATCTGACATCACTGTCTCTATAGTAGCAAGAAGGATTGATATTGTAGTTTTATCTCCTCTGCAAAACTGGTCCCCTCTTTCAATATACCATTAAATCATTAAAATCATTAAATCATTACCATTAAATTAAACCACCAGAAAAATTTAGATTTAGTAGCTGCTCCATTGAACCCTCTGCTAAGCCATAATTTCGCCCCCTATTTTTAAATAAAGTGTTTTTTGAGTAGATTTTGTAATTTTTGTAATGTTTTAATGAGGTTTTTTTTATGTTTTCGTTTTTTAAAACATATTTGTGATCTTAGTGATCAGATCGATGTTTTTGTGACGTAGCACTGAAACGATTTATTGTCTAGTGCATTAATTTGGAGGCTTAAGCAGATATTTTGAGTATCGAGTTGCTCTGCTTGTTTGCCTCATTTCCAGTAAGTGTTTTAGAGCTTGTTTCGGAAGTATAGATTGACCCCAGTAGATAATCTTTAACGAATTTTCAATTTTCATTCCTTCAAATTAAAACAAAAGTTTCCTTCGACTTCCACTTTTTGGTTTAGTGAGAATCGAAAGCTCAAATTTATTTTCACTAATTTAGACCATGCTATATGAGATATAATTTTCAAAAGTTCCTAAGATTATCAGTCGGAGTCTCTCAACTATTCTAAAGCTATCTCTAACGTGCTAATTCTAGCTCACTCCCACTTATTATTATGTTTTTTACAGGCAAACCAAATTCTTTTGAGTCAGTATGGTAAAGCGTTCAATCCGGCATCACATGTCCACCCAATCAAACACTTGAAAAATATCGAGCCATCGAGTGTGCAGCAATTCGACTTTTTGCGTGACTTTAAATGGATAAAATGCAAGGTTGCCGGATTTTACGCAGCACGCTACTGTCTGCAATGGCAACGCTGGCTTCGAAACAGACTCCTCGCACCCCTCAGCTTCAGCGCAGAAATAATCTCTCTGTGACAATCGCAAGTTCAGTTTTCATTAACACGAAGAGCCTGAGTGTATCTGCATGCATACATGGCTTAATCGGAAGATGCATTATAAATGTATATCCGTGTTGTCCACGGAGCAAAACAAACTTATTTAGTCCGCCCTCAATCGAACTTCCCTTATTTAGTTTCCGTGGACCGGAAACCATTTTGTCCTAGCTCCCAGTCTGCGTTGAAAAACATGTACACGAGAAACCGTTTTAGTGATGTCGTTTCAATCAAAATTGGACCCAAACAATTAAATGCTCAATTTTCTCTCAATCTCGTGGAGTTGTTGACCAAAAGAAATTAGATCCACATTTTCAAATGCACATATGCTAGTAAACTACCAGTTTTTTCAAAATTTATGGCACCATCAGATTCCAATTGGCAACTCCGCTTTCAGCTGTTTTAAAGTTATTTAAATTTAATAGGCAGAATACTGCAGTGGCGGCTCGTGAAATTCGATGTATCGATGTCAGCTCCATTTAAAGCTATAGAAAAGTATCAATTTGTAGGGGGTTCAATTGCACCCCCTGAAAATCGATACTTTTTATAGTTTTAAATGGAGTAGACATCGATACATCGCATTTCACGAGCCGCCATTGGAATACTGTCAAATATTCGCTTCAATGGGTCTGTTGCAAACTTTTGTTACAACGATTAAGAGTATTTCATCTCATGTAAAATCGCCTGAAAAGTCCATTGGTGGCATCAGAAAGTCATAAAATGCGATAATAATTACACAAAAGGCGTTGAATGAAATCTAAGATGGCGGATAAATATCGAGCAATTTGTATGCATGCACCTCGAACAACCAAGGATAGCCAACCTCACAATATCGATCACAACGTAAACAAACACATAACCTCTACCTCCAGTGAGGCTGTCAAAGTTGGCCACCCTTGGATGTTCACGGTGCATGCATACAGATTGCTTGATATTCATCCGCCATCTTGAATTTCATTAAACGCCTCTTGTGAGTTTATTATTGCATTTCATGACTTTCTGATGCCACCAATGGACTTTTCAGGCAATTTTACATTGGATTGTACACTCTTAATCGTTGTAGCAAAAGTTTGCAACAGACCCATTGCGAATATAGGTAGAGGGTTGAGAATGCAATAACATATAAATAAAAAAAAAAAAATCCACGAACTTCAAGGTATTCTTTCACTCCAACGTAATTTGTGGTAGGTACTTGGACCGCAAATGATTTTACAGTCACTATCATATTATCGGACAATGTTCTATATGTTGTGTCCTTGTCTTACCCAAGGTCTCTTATGGGCGTATCATTGTCATGACACTCAATCATCCTATAACCTCTCTTTGTATCGAAGCTATAGCTAGAGGTATAACATGTGGTGTGATGGTGCCGATGAGCCCTTATCTTAGAATTCCGTGCCCATAAGAAACTGTGAGTGAGATAAAGACAAAACACAGGATTTTCTTCGATATAAATGTGATTGTAATTAATGCTTGATGTCTCGAAAATGTTTGTGAAGCCTAACTATCCTTTAAGGTGCATGGAATCCAAAGGTGTTGTAAAATCAGAAAGGGCTGATAGTTATTAGTTTAGGTACTACCACGAATTTGCATTAACTCAAATTTGAAGTATGTGATTTTGGAGTTTAGAAAAAGAGTTGAGAAGACAGCTTGGAATTTGAAATTTTTTATTTCGGAGTAAGCACAAGTGAGGCACGTTAACTTTGAAATTTGTGATCTAGGAGCTGGTTAAAAAAAAAAAAAGGAAAAGAGCCAAACAAACCACTTCCTCAAGGATATCATATTGACTGCGTCCTGCATTTAGCAAGACTTTTTCATGTCTGACCTCATTGCAACAAACATAACAATTTAAAAAAAAAAAAAAAAAAAAAAAAAAAAAAAAAAAAAAAAAAAACCTCATTAACAAATTACTCTTCCTAGGAGATGAATTTTCCCTCCTTTTGCAACTCTTTTCCCGTCTGAAAACAGTCAAGTCTGAGGTCAATAAATAAGACGGCGCTGAGCGTTCGCGCTTCTTGGCCGTGAAAGTTGATGATTCCTTTGGTAGCTGTGATTACTTACATCGCTTGCGTGCGAGAACATCTTCGGGAGGGGCAGCATCCCTCTCTTCAACCATATACTCTCCCTCTTCTTACCACGAGTCTTATCACTCGTCGCAGCTTTTCCTGCAGGACTGGAGGATTCTTCTCAGTGTTGCCAAATTTGGCGGGAAATTAAAAAATGACACGCTGATTCAGATGATCCTAGAGTCGATTAGTTTGAACCGTGAACACCACGTGATCAAAGAGTTAACAGGTTTTGGCTCAAATAGATGAATTCGCGCCAAAAGTACGATTTTGAGGAACGTCGGCACCTGCGAGCATATACTAATTCAGGAAAGTTTCAAGCTGAAAAACTTAAAAATAAAGCCGGGCTAGAGACCGCTGGGTGTCATTCTCCTAGAAAAGAGACGAAAATTCCCATAAGCCTCAACCAGTGCGAGTGAGGCAGATAGACATAATATCACTCGCACTCACTAAGCTTATTGATGAAAGGAGCTTCCTAATTTTCGGCTTTAATTCTCAACCAACTTTGCTCGTTGTGGGCTCAAAAAATCCAAAAAATATTTCGCAGGGGCTGACGTTA
Organism: Trialeurodes vaporariorum; assembly: GCA_011764245.1. NCBI lineage: Eukaryota > Metazoa > Arthropoda > Insecta > Hemiptera > Aleyrodidae > Trialeurodes > Trialeurodes vaporariorum. The sequence continues at coordinate 22,333,747 of VMOF01000379.1, forward strand.
TTGGATTTTGCGTGTTTCCTTCGGTTTCAATTTAAAATGCCAAAAACACAACTTTTTCCAAAAGTGACTAGTGGCGCTATCCATCGGATTGAAATCTGGAAAAGTTTCGTCTGGAATCACCTTAACCCCTTATTGGACCAAGCCCGAGTATACTCGTTTTTCTCCTCTAGTCTATTTCACATTGTTTCAGTCTCCATTCCAGATAGACGCGATTATCGATGAAAACACTTACAAAACAAGGTCTCTTTGGGCGCCTTCAATGTATGGTATAGGCAATTCCAACTCCTCCTAGTACGAATAGTTAACTACCTTCCCTATATAAATGGAAGAGTGGCTTTGTTTTGAACTAACCGGGCCTTTGAAGGGGTAAATGGGCAAATGTGGATAATTTTGCGCAAAACTACAGCCCTCTGAGCAGCGTTGCCAAATTTTTCAATGTACTATTAACAGTTACAGCAAGTCAAATAGAAAGTTTTTTGATAATTATCCGAAAAATGGCAGCACTGGCCCTGAATTTCTTCATCTAAATCGAGGGACGTTCGCTACGAGAGGAACGGGATGAAAGGTTTAAATAGCGTCAATCACGTTGAAGGAGACTCTCAAGCTGTTGGGTTGAGGAGAGAGAGATAGGGAGAGAGAGAGAGAGAGAGAGAGAGAGAGAGAGAGAGAGAGAGAGAGAGAGAGAGAGAGAGAGAGAGAGAGAGAGAGAGAGAGAGAGAGAGAGAGAAGGTGGAACGTTCGAGGCGGATCTAAGCCCGTGTCGTTTTCGCGGCTCAAAAACTTCCGCGGAAGAAACGACACGGCGCTTGAGGTGACACCTGGCGGAGAGGCAGGGAAGCTGTTACGGTGGCGGTGGTATGAGGACGGGAAGCATCTCATGAAATCTTGAAAGTAAACAAAACGTTTAACTTGTGCTGAGTGTGAGAGTCTCGGCGCATAATATGAAACAAATACAAGTCAATGAAAGCTCTTTGTCTGGCGCGGCGAGCGGCTCACAGTTGATTAGAATTCGGTAATTTCTGGACATTCTTTGGTCTTCGAAGGGATATCACAAGTCGTTACGGTGGAGTTGGCATCTGATAGTTCTCAATGTGTCTGCGCAGTCGACTGCTGGATTTTGTATCTCTGCGTATTGAGTTTGGTGCGCTGTGGCCAAAGGTCGTTCTAAATGAGGAGGCACCTGATATAGTTCTCGGAGTTAATGCGCAGCGCGTTGGGCTTGATGTGATATGAAAACGCAAATACGTCTACTGCGCATGAACACTGAGAACTGTCAGACGCCAAATACCATAAAACGACATCTACACAATGGCTTAGCGAGCAATCCGGTGGCTTTGCATTCTGTCAATTTAAACCAATCAAAAAGCTCGAATTACTATGTGCAGCCAGTACCTTTGAATGGGTCTGTTTCAAACTTTTGCTACAACGATTAAGAGTGTCTAATCTAATGTAAAATCACCTGAAAAGGCCATTGGTGGCATCAAAAAGTCATAAAATGCAATATTAAACGCACAAGAGGCGTTTAATGAAATCCAAGATGGCGGAGAAATATCGAGCAATCTGTATATATGCACCGTGAACATCCAAGTAAGGCCAACTTTGACAACCTCACTGGAGGTAGAGGTTATGTGTTTGTTTTCGTTGTGATTGGTTGTGATCGATATTGTGAGGTTGGCTATCCTTGGATGTTTGTGGTGCATGCATACAAATTGCTCGATATTTCTCCGCCATCTTGAATTTCATTAAACTCCTCTTGTGAGTTTAATATTGCATTTTATGACTTTCTGATGCCACCAATGGCCTTTTCAGGCGATTTTACTTCAAATTTTCCACTCTTAATTGTTGTAGCAAAAGTTTGCAACAGACCCATTGGACTTTTTTCAAAGGGTTTAAATGGATGAAACGCCAGGTTGCTAGATTGTACGCAACGCACCTCTGTTTGAAAATAGTAGCTTCAAAAGTTCGAGCTAAATCAAGATGCAGATTTAAATGCAGACAGAATGGAGAAGAATCATATACAGTGATGTTTAGAGTACAACTACTCTACTCCTCATTTTCTTTGCTCTTGCGTCACGTGGGTACCGCCACCATGGCAACCAAGAGGGTAAATCTACTGGCCGAGTAGGTGGTGATGTATCGACACGTGTTGAAGGCGATTGAAAGAGAGAATTCTTTCTGTATTTTTTTTTCTCTGTCTCACAATTTTTTCTCCTGTAAGTCTCTGGAAGGCGGTTGGCTTCCAATGATTAATTTCAGCGAAATGACTTTAAATTTTTGGGTCATTTTGACTAAAATGATGTAAAGGACACAAAATTATCGCACATTTTTTTTTTTTTATAATTTTGAATAAAAAACAAAGTCAATGGACATTAGATTATCGTTATTCTCTTTTTTTAAACCTTTAATCCCGTTGCGGTAATCTATAGCTAGGGCATTCCTCCTAACTTTTAAGTCTTAACCACTTTTTTTGGGTTTCATACTATTCAAGACCCCTACATTTTTCTTTTTTCAATCCTCCCACTCACTCGAACTTTTTCACAACCAATTCCCGTTTGCCTTTATACCTTTTAATCGAAATATTAAAATTATGTATTCAAGTCGGAATCGACGTCACTTTCCGATCGCTCCAAAACATCTAAACTCTTTCTGAAACACCGTGATTACATGAACTAATATTTTTCAAAAATTAATTTGACTCACCCCATTGTGAGCTTTGCTTCTCCGTATCCTATCAAGCGAGCGAGCTTTTAACCGCCACGCGGTTGTGGAGTGGAGAGACACCAAACCCTCAAATTCGGTGTAATCCTCCCCCTCTCCCCTCTTTCCCCCTCTTTCCCACCACACTTCTCTCACCTCCATCGTTAAAGGACTTGTACTATACGGGTACTGGGTAGGTAAGCGAGTAGGTATTTGCTTTACGGAAGGTTTTGTTCCGGCATAAATTTAAATACCTCCCCCCATAATTCATAATCAAGGATAATACACGCTTTTGAAAGCGTCAACACCGGCGAAAGCAGGCAGGTAGATATAATATCTACGTTGTACTCTTCAAATCAGCATAGCGTAAAGACGAGAGGTGTTTTCCCGCCGTCACGAGATCGGAGGATGGAGGGAGGCTTTATTCTAAAGCTGAAATCTGAATTACATCAGAGTGGGGACTGGAAAAGCAGGGAGGGAGGGAGGGAGGAATATAGGGAGAGAGGAAGCAAGGCAGAAAGAGAGAAAGAGGATGGAGAGAGAGAGAGAGAGAGAGAGAGAGAGAGAATAGGAGAGAGTTAAAGGAAGATGAAGATATAGAGGGAGAGAGATGGGAAGAGGAAGAAATAGAAAGAGGAAGAGAGAGAAAGAGGGAGAGGAAGAGAGAGAGAGAGAGAGAGAGAGGAAGAGAGAGAGATAGAGAGGAAGAGAGAGAGGCAGGAAAACACGAGCCGTTGAAAAAGGCGTAATTTGCTATAACGGAATGGTGAGTGAAAGAGTTCAGTGAGTGAGTGAATTAACTGCATTGAAATAAGGATGTTTACTTAGAAAGGAAACTGCCAGCATGAGGTGGAAGTTCTGTAACCATTGTTATATCAAATTCAATAACTTCATAGTTCATATTCATACCGCGCGCGCCATTTTGAAACATATTTGTAAAAATCGTTAGTAGGATAAGTTTTGGTAATGAGCATCCTGGAACTCGTGAATTTTGCGCGCTGATGATGGAATACAAAAGTCACCGTGCCCAATTATTGTTGATTCGCATTGTAAATCACAATTGGTGCACAGTTTCGCGGAAGATGTCGCCGCAGACTCACCGATACTCAGCTACAATTGGATTTCAATTGTCACAACATATAATTATTGCTATCGATTCGCCTTTAGATCACAATTGACTATCTATTCGGCAGAAAATGTTGCCGTACCTATCAATGTTGAACTACGGTTCCAAACAAAAGACAGTTTCATTTCCCTGCTGC